>CM065637.1:10337923-10682635 GCA_033220585.1 Dipteronia sinensis | reverse complement strand
ATAATTTTACATGTATACCCATGTTAAAATTATACATATAATATGGAATAAAAATAATCCAAAAATAATAATTATATATGAACACATATGATCGTGGTCTTTTTCTTCGATTACAAATAAACTTCATTTTTACTAAGAAAGAAAATGTTTTTTTTCAAAAAATAAAAGGGCCAGCAAGAAAACTCATACAAAACACTCTAAAAATATATAAACACATCACCCTAATATCATAATAAAATATTTATATTATACACCAATACGTGAAGTGATTAGAGTTCTTTTTATTTTTAAAACTATTTAAAATAATCAATATTAAAATAAAGATTCATATACCATATATAATTATGATGAAATTGAAAATATGTTATATGTGGGTTAGTATTGGAAGAATATTTTGAATTGTATTTAATGAAATTCATTGATTTAAAATAAACAAAACAACTTAATAATTATGATTCAGACCCATTAAATTTTAAGTGGAAAAAATAAACAACTTCTAACAAAGTAACAGGGGCCAAAAGAAAATGCTGTAAAAAAACAAGACTTTTGTTCGAAAGAAAAACATAAAAGACTAACTAGTAGAGGCCATACCTTATTTACATATATACTATGATATCTTACGAATAACTGAACTTTGAACATTTAAGAATTTTTTATGGGTTGTAGGGCCGTGGTCCCTATCGGTCCCCACGTTTCTATGCCCTTGCATGTTTTACTGAAAGACCCCTCTGATAGGAGTGTTTCAGTAAGTTTTGAGTAAAATTCAAAGTTGAAAAAGGGTTGTCGATAGATGTTTTGGTAATTTTATATTTATGAGAAAAAAACATAAAACCTTAAAGGACCGTCCTGTAAGCATTTTTCGTTTACTGTTTTTCGAAAAGAAAAATGAAAATGAAAACGAAAACAGTATTTTTGGTTTTAGTTTTGAAATCCAAAAAAGCGTCTGGTAGCATATGCGAAAAACGATATTCGGAAAATAAAAATATTAAATACACGTCTGGTAGGTTAACCGAATTTTTTTAAAGTTTATCAACAATTCATCCCAAACAATTATCAATTAAGTCCAAATTTTTTTATTTCACATTATAACCTAAAAACAATTTGATTAAATATTTTATTTAAAGAAAATCAAATTAATTATAAATTATAAATTATAATTTTTTTGATTAAATAAAATTATTTGATTGTGTTGTTTGTGTGCACATGTAATTATATGTACTTTCAACAAGTATTCGAGAGATAAAAAATTAAGAAATAAAAAAAACAATGAGAGATTCGTTGAAGAAGATCCAAGAGCTGCTCCTCCAGCGCTGATCCAAAAGCTGAAGCAGATCTGAGCGAGGTGAATAAGAAGACCCAAGAGCTAATCCAGCTCAAACAAAGAAGAAGAAGATCTGTGTGGTGAAGAGTTGATCCAGCGCACCTCCTCCGGCGTGATGAAGAAGAAGATGATCGATCCAACAGCAAATCCATGGCTCAAACTAGATCGGCGCCAACCCTTTGTTGGCGTGAAGAAGAAGAAGAAGAGTGACGACGGCGGTGAACTGTGACCAGCAGCAGAAGAAAAAAAGAAAAAAGAAATAAAAAAATGAGTTATTTAAAAAATTGAAAAAAAAAAAAGAAAAACAGTTTTTTTTCAAATATTTCACTGTTAACACTGGGTTTGTTTTTCATTTTTTTTTTGAAAATAAAATGAAAAACGGTTAACTAACTCGAATTCGAAATTGTTTTTGGAAAACAAAAACGAAAACGGACTGAAAAATAACTGCAAGATGGGGCCTAAACGTTTAGAAAAACAAATGAAAAATGTTTTGGAATGAATCTTACAAAATTTTGAACCATATGTTGTGTTGAAATTTGCAAGATATGTTTTAGTATTAACTTCGTTGTCTGAATTAAATTCTTTAATTTAAGCATATATTGTATAGCTACAAAATTATGATATTTCATTACACAAATTCTTGGTGGTTCGTTTGTGGACTAGAACAACAAACAATGCAATAGCGTAATGAACTAGTACAACAAATATGAACTTAAGTACTAAAACCAATAAGTTAAACTCAAATCTAACAATCAATCACATGATTAAACAAAAATGAAATTTTGAAAGAAGTGGGCTAGTTTAAAATTTAAGTTTTGGGATGGAGTGTCTAAAGATAAAAGTGGAATAAAAGGAGAAAATATCTTATTTTATAATCACTTGAAAAATAAACCCCTTAACAACTTATCAAAATCTATCATTGAGAATCTAAAATTATTAATAATCACTATCAAATGCTTTGCTAAACACCTTTTAATATCAAATTTTGGAAAAAGAAAAAAACTAAACTTCCCCATAAAATCACACATACACCATGGAGGTGTAAGTTTTAGTTATATTCTCCTCTCTGATTTTTAAATTATTGTAATATTTCAAAAACAAAATTACTTTTGAAAACAAAACTCTTTGTTAGTGTAATTACCTTGTTACCGATGATTTGAAATGTAGCAAGTGGAAGCATTTGTGCGTTAGAAGACAATTCAATGGAAAGTGTGATGTGACTATTAACAGCATATACAAGTTTACAACCATGCATGAATCATGATAGAAAAAATATCTTAATTTGGCAGCTATCCTCTGTTTGTTTCTCTTGCAAAAAATCGGAGAAAAACTTATATGAAACGGTTTTACTGTCACATAGTTTATATTATCCAATAAAAGTTCATCATTTATATTGGAAACATAAAAATATTTTTTTAAAGTTCCACACGATACATTTTTATTGGACGGTTACGCCATGTATTTGTTCCCAACAGGAGGATCAAAACACATTTTATCAGTGTAATTTCAGTGACATCAATATTTTTGACTTCTTTTGCAACAATAAAAATAATAGAAAATTAAGGACATCAAGTGTTAATGTTTTACCGGTGCGGCTGCGCCCAATATGATTCAATCCTACCATATATATTCTAGGTTCAGGTCGCACCATTGCAGGTGCCAGGTGGACAGGTGGTGTATAACCAAAAATAAATAAAAATTGTTATTGTTTTTGTTAAATTAGGTGTCCATGAATAAGATTATTTTTATATTTTTAGTTCAATCATATGTTAGGACACAATTTGAGATATAAGTTTTTTGTGCAAAACTGTAGTGGTATTTTTATTTTTATTTTTATTTTATAATTTTATATGGTGGCAACTGTGTAACATATTTACATATAGTGATAATTTATGTAATTTTATTATAATTTTTTTAAGACTATAATTTTAGTATACTAGTATACTAGTTTGATAAAAATGATTTTTCCATGTCTTTCAATAAAACAAATAAAAAAAATGATTTTCCATGGTGGGTAATTCTGGTCACAATATTGAAAGTTGAAACTGCCACGCACAAATACAATATCAATATTTGTATCGAATTCTCTCATTGATGTTTGTGGAAGTAAAAATTCGGACTGTTAATGTATTGTTAATTCCGTTAGATCTAACAGACTAGCGATCCTTTTGATATCTCAAGATTGAATTAATAAATTAATATATAAACAATAAAAAAACATAAAGATGTTGATTTTAAATAAACAAATAATTGACAATGTGATATTGGTTCAGTAGTAAGCTCCTCACACCTACGTCCATGAAATTGTGAATTCAAACCACGCCCATTCATCAATCTCGAAATACTGTTATATTTAAGAAATAGAAAAAAAAACAATAATTCACATTGCATAAAAAAAGAAGGAAAAAGCCAAATGAACCAAATAGTCTGATCTTTATTTATTTATTTTATTAGCTGCACTATATTCGTATTGATCAATATCACAAGACTTTGGTTCGATTTTACCCACGTTTCACTCCATGGTGGATGCAGATATATATAACAAAAAAGAAAGTTATTTTCGCCTCGGTAACGAATGAATAACTTATATTATATCTGTATAATCAGTATGTTAATGTACACTATGAGAATTTTGACAATGGATACACATTTGAAATCAATGTATATACATCTAATGATCCATATCCAACGCATTGATGAAGTTATATCAGTGCGTACTCACTTGAAATTTATGATATATAAATATATATTATATATATATATACGAAAATTTTCACATAAGTACGCACCGATGGAATTATATAAGAACATTGAATGTGAGCCACTCGTTTTACATACTTTGACTTGGTATGTATGCACTTGTCAGAACTCTTTTATAAATGAGTGACTCACATTCAATGTCCTTATATAATTCTATCTGTGCGCATATATATTCTTCCTACAATCAGTTCGTCCTGAAATAAAATATATCATGACGAAAAATGTAAACCACAGATTATGGAGAAGTTTTTACAAGTACGTACACTCTGAATCAAAGTATGCAAATCTAATGGTTCACATTTTTCGTCCTGATAAAAAATATATCATGACGAAAAATGTGGACTACAAATTATGAAGAAGTTTTGACAAGTGCATACACTTTGAGTCAAAGTATGTAAATTTAATGGTCTATATTTTTCTTTATGATATATTTTATATCAACATGAATTTACAATAGAAAAATTATATATATATATAATAATGACAGAAAAAATAATATAAAATTTATTAAAAAACTAACACACATGGGTCACTTTATCGTTTATATCAATATCATCGTTTTCTCCATTCAAAATAATAAAATAACAAAAAGCATCATAGGTTTTAGTGATTTACCATTCTATGATTAAGAAAATAATAATAATAATTTATATAAATGTAAAGCAATTAGATTAATTAAATTCGGACATAGAAGTAAATCACGAAAATGTGGTGACGGTCTTATCTTTTAAATTCAAAGAAAAAAAAAATTGGACCAATAATAATATTAAAAAAAAAAACGCGTAGCGTCAGCCAAAAAAGTAGACCCATGCCATCTCCACGTGTGTCTGACTCAGCATGGGACATGTCCACGCCAGCTTCAAAATCAAACACGGGGTCACATGGTCGGTAAATAAGGTTGTTATTAGAGGAGTTCATTTTTGCTCACCCCGCTTGAAAGGGGTGAGCATATCCCTTTCCCAATACATGCTACGTGTCTAGAGGGATGATAGTTTTGTCCAAACACATAAGAGTTTGTAGACAAAAATACCTCTCTTTAGACACATATCATTTATTGGGAGTGGGGTAAGGCTCACCCCCCTTAAGGGGGTAAGCAAAGTCTTCTCTTATTAGAGACTCAAACATAAGACCCATTTATACCACATCATCAAATATGGGTCTTCTTTTCAAAATATGGGTCTTCCCATTTTGGATCTTATTTATTTGGGTCTTTTTTCCTCACAATGTGTCTAAATTGAAAAACAGAAATTGGATCCATTTTTTTTTTACTTTTTTCCAAACAATCATTACTTTTCTTTAAAATATTATATATATATAGATATTAATAAATACATTATATAGTATATTTTAAATATCAACACTATTGATACTTATTTAACAAATTATAATTAATTTACAATAAAACAATTTACTCGAACCGAACCTGAACCCGAACTGTCGGAGGAAAATCGGAACCGGAATCGGTTTTTTCGGTTTCGATTCCAGAACCGGACAGGAATCGGAACCGGAACCGGTACCAGGACAGTTTCGGTTCCGGTTCTCTTTTTGGAATTTAAATATATATATTAAATTTATTTATATTTTTTCATTATATATAATTATTGAAATTACTAATAATATATTTAAATTATAATAATTTAAATATATATTATATTTATTTATATTTTCATTATATTATAATTACTGAAAGTAATAATTATATATTTAAGTTAAAATAATTGATATATATATATTAAATTTATTTATATTTTATCATTATATATATATAATTATTGAAATTAATAATTATATATTTTAATTTAAATTATATACATAAACCCAACCCAATGATTGAGAGGTATTGGGAACCCACCTCCAATCATCGGGCAAGACCTAAATGGAGTTCCAAATTTGGAACCCAATTTAGGTTTAGTGTGGTGGGGTCCACATTTAGAGCTTATTTTTTGGGTCTCTTTTTGGACCATTGTGGAGGCCACAAGTCCCAAAAGAAAATGGATCCACCAAAGTGTGTCTCATTTTGCAATCAATGTGGATGCTTTTAGAGACGAGAAGGAATAAGAGAGTAAAACTATAGTCATATTAATATATTATTAATATGATATGGGTAATGTTAACATATGAACCAAGAGATTAGGATACAAGTTAAAAACATAAAAGATTCTTTTATTACAAACTCAATTATTGTATTTATTGTAACAATACAATAAATATTGTAGTTGACTTTCATTCTACGGAAACTATTGTGTTTTAAACATGTGTCATATGAGCAAAAATTAACACTGCCTTTATTATTTAAATGAATTCTTTAATTACTTTTTGTTTTTATTTTTTAAATCCGACTACAAAAATGTGTGTCCGTATATTATACATATATATATATATATATATATATATATATATATGACCCCAAACAGGCCAGAGGCCTATAAGGAATCAAATATTCAATGATTTCAAATATTCATACGGTTTAGAGTATTTTTAATGTAAAAATGGTTTGCATATGAATAATTGTTGACATGGCAATAATGTTAAGAGACTTGCTTCCTATGTGGCATAAATATGGACTTGATAGGCAATCAACTTAAAGTTTGATCTCCAATGCTTCCGTTTAAAACACATTTTGTTTTAATGACGTGTTCAATTTTATTTTCCTATTTTCTTTTTTATTTTATTTCATTACCAAAAATAGATGAAGAATTAATGTCGATTTTAAATGTTTGTTGAGTCAACCTAAAAAAGGTTGTGCAACAGGCCGTCTGAAAGTGGACGGTCATGTCGACAATGTCTATTATTTTTTTTTGCCACGTCAGCTTGTGGTTGAATATGCACGGTTGCATTGGAGACACAATTATTAACAGAATGTCTATTTATTTTATGTGACATCTTTTTTTTTTTCACAAGTCACGCTTGCATTGGAGATGCTCTTAGGTATTTACTTTTATTACTAGAATATATCTACTCTCATGACTTAATAATGAGAAATCACATGTGGTGGTAATTGCGCATCGTTGGATTTGAACGATTCATAAAAAAAATAAAAAAAAAATAAAAATTGGAAATGGAGATGTACACAATTTAAGCTAAGAGAAGTTTTGCGAATTTCTTAATTACTAGGTCAATTATGTAGTGTCAAGAATGACAACTAAAATGTGATTAATTAGCGGTTTAACGAAGGACCGCAACTCTTTTCAATTACTAATTTACTGTTGTCGGAGTAGAGTAATTTGATTCATTAATGGATACTATATACTTTCATTTGACTGTGTTTGGATTAGTCTATTTTTAAAAAAAAATAGGGATAATTACCCCGTGACAATCAAATTGATGACACACTATTAAAATGACCACTAGATTGGAAAGTTGTTCTAAAATGGTCATTTTTAACGAATTTTGTGACACTAATGGCCATTTCATCCCATTCCATCAAATTCCATATAATTCCATTAAATTCCATATAATTCCATCAAATTCCATTAAATGAATGGTATTTTAGAAAACAAAGAAATGACAATAATTTATTTTAGATGTTTTTTAGAAATCAATTTTTTCAATGAATAACATTTTGGTAAATAAGGGGATGACATTAATTTATTTTGGATGTTTTTTTGGAA
This sequence comes from Dipteronia sinensis, assembly GCA_033220585.1. NCBI lineage: Eukaryota > Viridiplantae > Streptophyta > Magnoliopsida > Sapindales > Sapindaceae > Dipteronia > Dipteronia sinensis. Next base: position 10,674,943 of record CM065637.1, on the reverse strand, counting down.
ATCAATTTTTTCTTTTGTTTTTTGAAACGAATAATTATATTTAGTGTGTGTAAATATATATATATATATATATATATATATATATTTACACACACTAAATATAATTATTAGTTTCAAAACACAAAAAAAATAATTTAGATCAATACACGTGTCTCTTTTGTTTTTTTAGATTTTTTAGATTTTGTAACCTTAATATTCTCAATATATATATATGAGATATGTTATACATACATACGCACTAAATATAATTATTCGTTTCAAAAAATAAAATAAAAAATTGATTTTCAAAAAAACATCTAAAATGAATTAATGTCATCCCCTTATTTACCAAAAAGCCACTCATTGGATGAAATTAGATGTAATGACCATTAGTGTCACACTTGTCGCCAAAAATGACCATTTCAGAACAACTTTTCAATTTAGTGGTCATTTTAATAGTGTGTCATCAATTTGATTTTAATAGTGTGTCATCAATTTGATAACCACCGAGGGTAATTATCCCAAAAAAATACTACAATAATTCAGGACTTGGAGAAAAGACATGACTTAAGTACTCAATCTCACAACCTTATAATATAAATATAAAAGGTATACCACTGGATCAATCTCATTTTATCAGGATTAAAGCTATTGAAACCTTTAATTTATTTCTTATACTACTATATTTATCTAGTACTTTGTATGAGTAGGCTCGTTATGCATTTTGTAAAATCCTTTTTTTTTTCACAATGATAAATTATCGATACCAATGAACCAAATAGGTCCATCATTAACATACGTATATATGAGAAAGTATATATATATATATATATATATATCAATATATGCATATAGTCTTTGTAATCATAAGCATTCATAGCATTATAACCTTGTTATGTGACAAATTACTGTTTTCCATCAATTTGTAATTAGTTTAGTTGTAGGAATATTTCAAATTTCAAGGCTGAGGCCTCCATTATTATAAGTTGAATATTGACGCTAATGATCTCTCAAATTCAGACCAACTAAAGCATGGTCTCATAAAGTGGGCATGCTTTGTTTTGTTGGAATAAGCAATCAAATTTAATTGACATGCATATATAATGATACAAATCCATAGTCAATGATGAAAAGTAATAACATTGAGTTGGTCAATTTCATTGATTTCTTAACTTAGAACCAATCAACCAATTTCTTTGATCAAATAAAGTTTTCTCAAATTTTCCATCAAGCAAATTGTTGGATTAGGAGGAATAATTTATCTAAAATTTAATATAATTAGAGCCAGTTTTGTATTTTAAAAAATACGAATCTATTGTTTACCAGTAATGTTTGAGTAGTGTAGATGTGTAATGAAATTCCGTGTTTGTTTAAAAAGAGTTTTCATTTGATTTAATACATTGCATTTATACTTTTGATTGATTGACAATGATCAAAGTGGATTTAATTTTTTGTTGGTTAAATATATTTTTAATAGATTAATGTATCTTTACTTGATGTCTAATGTCTTGATTAGATTGGTAGAATTCAACAAATTTTTAGGTATACATTGAATCTCAATAGATTAAAAGAGTAAGGTTGCTAAAGAATACGAAATTGGTTTTCATTAGTCATTAGTCATTACCAAATTTTTATATAAATATAAATAGATTATTAATTTATTTTCTTTTCCTTAAAAATGTTTGTCAATCTTTTTAAAAAACATAAGAAATTTGTTTGTCAATTGTGGTTATGACATGAGAAATTGTTGGTGATAATGTTGAAATTTATTTGTGACATAAATTTGTTCTCTTGTCATTCGCACATTGAAGAGCTGAAAATAAAGATAACGCATTAATATTAACAATTGACTTGTGATGTTTATTCCCAAAAAAAGAATCTTATGTTAAGATATTTTTCAAAAGCTACAAGATGAGGTTGACACTTGACCAGTTCCATAGATGTTACGTTTCGAGTCTTGCCCATTTTTCAAACCCCAATTTATTTAGTTTAAAATAAAATATTTTCAGCAATTTTTTATTTTTTTTATTTTGGAAAACATCAATTTTTTTAAATTTTAAAAAATGTAAAAAAAAAAAAAAAAACGAAGAAGATGAAAATCTGCATCCAACGAAGGAGTCAAACACGTTGAAATTTGGGAATTTATTATTCTTTGATATAAAAGAAATAAGCACTTGTTGCACTAATGAAGAGACAATTACATAATTAGATGGGTGATGAATGAATTCAATAAGACCATTTATATGGATTTTTTTTTAGAATTTAAAATATTAAAGGTTTTTTTATTAGCATCTTCTTTTTTAGAATTAAAAACGAAGTGTTTACGATAGTATGCACATATATTAATGAATAGTCTTATAATTCAAATATACTTTAGTTTATTAGATTGCCACATCAATTATTATATATCTTTGTATTGCCTTTTGTGGTTTCAACGTTAGACTCATCACATCTTCATTTGTCTTTATATGTGGGAAATCTAACACAGGTTAGAAATCTATTAAGATTAAACACTGTATTAACTGTTTTGATATCTACTCCATCGACTATAAGATATATGTCAAGATTAAGGGGTCGTTTGTTTTTTTCACTTAAGACTTAATGGGTCTGAATTGAACTCATTAAGTTATTTTGTTTGTTTTTTTAAGTGGTCAAACAACTTAAAAATATCAAAAAACAACTTCAAATAAAAAGTAAGAAATCTTGACTTTTAACTTAATTCCAAATCACTGGATTACAATTAAAATATTATATTCCAATTCTATCATTCAAAAAAAGATATATTTCCAAATTTATATTAATTTAATATGGTATAAAAAAATTTCTTTTAACATATTTCTTATTTTAAACATGTTTTAGAAAAGAAAAAAAAAACATAAATACTTTTCATAATGAAATTTTTCAGAGATTGAACATTTGAATTTCTCTCCTGCCAAATCCCGGTAAGAACTCTTTATTTATTTATTTTTATCTAACTATTAGTATAGTGCTCAATAAAATTGTTTATCATATTAAGTAGATTTCGTGGCTCGAAAATGTTATAGAATTATTGTATATAAAAGTTCAAGAACCTTTTCTTATTTGGTTTTTGGTGCATATGGTCCAGGAAACAAAAAAACAAAACAAAAAAGGTTATATGAATTATATTCACCGGAAACGTGGACAACGTATAAAATTGAACTTGAATTTGAACTTTTTTTTGACAATAAATTTAACTTAAACTTTGTTTGCAGAACATGCAAAATTATATTCTTTGTTTAACTTTTTATTTTGTTAAATTAAACTTTGTTTGAAAAAAAAAAACCATACAAAATGTTATAAAGAATGGTGCATGTTAAATTACTTCTTTTAATTAGTATGGGTATAAATGTACAATTACATATTTTCTGACAGTTTTATTTTCAAAAAACAAACATATTAACAGCACATTCAGATGTGAGGAAAAAATAAATAAACATGTCATTCAGATTCAGATTTCAGTCCCTATTTAGTTTTCAGAAAAATTCAGGAATGTTCAGTGTTCAGACAAAAAAACAAACGACCCCTAAATATTACATATACGGTCTAAATATCCACACATAGAGCCAAGAGATATTTACTCACACATTACCGAACGGAATTCTTCCCACACATGCTCTAAAACGTGTATAATAAGACTTGAACCTCTAATCACAAATATGGAATGAGAGGCGTATCCCACTTAAGCTAAGGGAGTGTTGTTTGTCAAAATTCATAAAACTAGTACTACAGTACTACTCATTCTTTAAATACATCTATACATATATTTGTATGTAAAAGAATGAATATAAAGTTATTGCTCTGTTAATTAACTCTTTATTGTATGTCTTTGTAGAACATATATATATATATAGATTGACACAATAGGCAGCAAGCTAATTATTCTTATTGATGAAAATGGTTTTGATATTGACAATAGAGGCGCAAAAATTAGAGTTGGTAGGCCATTTATACCGACTTGTGCTTTTATCGTTAACCCAATTTCCTGCTCATTGAATGCACGCCGACGCCCAACAAATCATTGTGTTTCATGGAATCATGGGTTTTACAAAAGGAGGACCACTTACAAATGGAAAATATCTTTCTCTTTCTAAAGAAAAGTTGAATATGTCACACTAAAGGGTGGGCAACTGGGCATTGATTGGGTCTGATTATACCCAAACAGATCCATTATTTAATCGATTTAATTTTTTATGACTAAAACCAAATCATTTATACGGTAAAATCAAACCAAACCAAACCAAACCGATAAAAAACGGTTTGGTTCTACAATTTAAGAAAAATAATTATATTATTATTTATTTAAACAATTATAATAATATCAAATTATCAATATAAATAATTAAACCTATTATCAATGATACTAAATTTAACTCAATTGTAGAATGGTAATCGTTTAAAAAAAAATATAAGTGTAAAACGCCTAAAATTTATAAGATAAAACCAAATCGTTAAAGCTTCCAAATTAATAATATTCACCGTCATCTAGCAATCACTTTGAAGTTTTGAAGTTCACTTCTTATTGTATTGGCATCATGACGCTTCGATCCTAGTTAAAAATAGTATAATATAAAATTAGGTTAATTTTAGTTTTTATTTTTTTATTCGATAATTTAATTAATAATATACATATATATATATATATATGATTTGGGTTGGATTATGCGGTTTGATAAAACACAACCCATATAAACCAACCCAAACTAATTGGGTTGATAAAAAACAATACAATCGATTTTTTATTTATTTAATGAAACCAAACCAACCCGCTTAAGTTGGTTTGGTTTCGGCGAATTGATCAGTTTGGCGGTTTGGTCCACCATATAGTCACATTGTCATGTTTGGGTTTACCTCTACCTTTTTCTTTATTTATTTATTTTTTTGAAATACAAATTTGGGATTTAGGAAGACATCGACCTTAACATGTGAATGTGAAGCTTACCATTGACCCACCACAACTTTTGTAACAGAAAATGTCTGAGGGCTTGCAGGCCCGGTTTAGGTTCGGCCGGCAAACTAAATTATGAGCTCTACACGTCTCTACTCGGCCCAAGGCCCAACTTTATATTTAAATGAAAAGGTTGAAGAAGTGCCACACCCACCACCACCACCATGCATTGTGGAATTTCAATGTTTTGAATTCTTAAATTAATCAATCAATCACAGACCTGAAAACAATGTTACTAGTAAAATCAACTGTCATTTCGAAGAATTTTACAACTGCATTGAACTCGAGCATAAGTACAGAACCATAAATTAAAATAAATCAACAGAATCATTTCATTTATAGTAGTAGTGATCAACACTTTCCAACTACATTGTTCATAATTGTAACAATAAACAAGTTGACTGACTGACAATAGTACTACAAAAGAATTTCCATCAATACACATAAAGAATCAAAGAATAAACACAAACTGAGACTCCCGCATCATATACTAAAAATCTAGACTTCTCTGCACTGCAAAGAAATATGAGTGAATTGGTATGGAAACTACTACTGTGTGTGTAATACAACAAATGTTTCTCTCTGGCACTACCTGATTTTGAAAAATCTTATCTGCAGCAAAAGAATGAAAGAATAATGAAATGACTGAGAATTCTCTCTACCTACAAAGAATTTGGTGTAGTAAGTTACCCCTTTTGTGCATGCAAGAAATTGAATGAAATTTCATGGTGTGTTTGTGTTTGTGTGTATGTAAAAGAAACTGCAGCTAGCCATCAAATTGGCTGCGATGAACTGCCTGCAACATCAACCGGTGACCACGCTGAGACCGTGTAAAGAGACTGATCTTGCCAACTTAAAGTGAGTGCTGCTGCTGCTCCATCCTGCACTTGCTTCTTGACACTGTAATTCTCATTAGAGTACATCTTCAATAGCATTTGGCTCTGAAGGAACTCCCTTTCGCTGATCCCCGTGCATCGAAACCCTCCTTGCTCCATCATCCTCCTCCAGTTGCTAAAACACTCGTGCCTTTCATGCCGGTCACTTCCTTCACAAGCAACAATGTTTCTGATTTCCTTTGCAAACATCTCCTCTATCTTGATCCTAACTGGACTGTCTAATGGGAGCGAAGAACCAATCAAGTCGTATATGGCAGCGTAGTATTTCAATGAATTAGAAACTCTTGTCTCCAAGTTGAGTGAATTGTGCTCAGCTTCTTGCTCCGCCATAAGGACTAGTGTAGGATTTGTGCTTCTGATAAGTCCCAAAAGGTCTCTGAGTGCTCCTCCATTCCCACTATACAGCATCTTGTGCAATTGAAAAACACAATTCACTGCCACACATTCCTTCTCCTTCACATGAAGCATCCATAGCCGCACATCCTCCAACCTGTCCACTACCGGATGGAATTCGAAAGGCAAATTCAACGCCTCAGCAAATCCGGAAAGCCTATCTCCTGTTTCGTTTAGTTCCTGCTTGGATTCACCTATACCGGTGATTCTAACGTGGCTCGGAGGATTAGTCCTGGAGGCTAAACTCTGAAAGAAGCTAGGCCATTGCAGCCCTTGCTTAATGTCGAAATCAATAATGTGAACCCTGTCTTTTCCTTCGAAAGCTCTCAACAATATCTCGTTTGATGTGAAGTGAACATACTTTGGAATTGGTGTCACCTGGTTAAGAAGCCTCAATGCAGAACCCGAATCATCATCCAACCGATCAAGGTCTCTAGGAGGGGTAATATGAAATGTATGAGGCCAAAGCCTTGTGACTCGAAGAGCCAATGCTTCGGTGTAGTAAGCAGTTAGACGACTAATCGAACTTCCTCTTGGAGAAGCAAGATCACCCAACTTAGCAATTAAATGGTTGATTGCTGGTATATTCCTTGACCCAATTGCTTCAACACAAGCCGTAAGCAAGCCGACAAGCTCGAAACCTTGAGTCTCTCCTTGGTTGTTATCTTCTTCACGAGCATCCACACCCACCACACCAGTCCCTTGATGTGAATGTGAATAAGGATTCCTCCTAGACCCATTACCAACATCATGATGCTCCACCGGATTCTCGTGTAGTCTGAGGCCTAAGCTATGACTCTCCGATGATGCACTTGAACCTGAAACCTCCTTCCCCACGCCGTGGCTAGTCTCATCATCACCATCTTTTTCACCCAAATCCGTGATCTCAGTTATAACTGAATCCACCCAAGGATTGTTTGACAGTGGCAAAGGCGGTGAAATCAATTCACTAGGCACAAAACAGACCCTATTATCTTCCTCTCCTGAGCAAGTCAAAGAAAAGGGGATTTGAGGCACAACATTTTGGCCTGTGAAATTTGATTGAAACCAAAAATTCCCAGTACCCAATTGGCCTAAACTCAAACTATCACCACCACCAACTCCATGAATATCATCATTTCTGGCATCACCATCACTGCCTCCCTTCTTCTTTCTTTTAGCTCTGTTAATGCAGGATTCATCAACCAAGCCTCCCTCAGCGAACCTCTTCTTCTTCAGACTCTTACCCTTCTTCTCCCAGAAGTCATCTTTGATCTCTCCTCTCTGCGTGCTTGTCGCCAAATGCGGAAGGCGGATGTTTTGCTTCAGAGAACAACCGCTACTCTTTGTTTCAATTGCTTTCTCAACAGAGAGGCCAACAGGCCTAATGGGTTGCGACCGCGTAGACTCTTTTCGAGAGAAGCTACATGGCAAGTCCAGTCTCTGTGTGTTCATTGAAGGCAACTGGAAATGGCAAGCTTGAAATTGTGGTGCAGATGCTTCACTCCTCAATCTGTGCCTTGGTGACAACAATGTAGAACTAGTACACCCTGCCAACATTTCTCCAAAACCTTCCTATTTTCTTTTCTTTTTGTGTTTTGTTTTGATCAACTTCAATTCACCCACCCAACCTATTTTTTTCTTCTTCTCTTTAATTTACTATCTCTCTTTATTTCTATGATTTGTACTGCTATGCAAATGTATGATGATATTCCTGTGCAAATTCTTCTATGATTTCACTTATAGCTGTTAAGTATGTTTAAACAAATATGAATCTAGAGAGATAGAGACTATGTGAGTGTGTGAATTTATAAGAAACCAAAAAAATACACTAAAAAAAGATAGGAATCCGATGAATAACAAAGAGAAGAAAATCAAGAAAGTTCTTCTTTTTTTTTTAAACAAATTTTTGTGCTCCTATATGAACAAATTATGAGTGTGCAGCAAAAAGAATGATCAGAGTATGCAAAATAATTAAAAAATAAAAATAAAATGTAATCCCTCCCCAAAAGAATCAAAGAATGGTTGAAAACTATAGTTAAACACCTATAACAAAACAATCATCGGATTCCAAAACATCACAACAAAAAGTTCATTGTTTCTTCACAATAGGATTCACAATAACATGAAAGCAAATGCAGGCACATACTTGCTGGAGTTTGTAGCTGAAGTTCATTGAAGAAGAAGAAGAAGAAGCCTTCATACCCAGAACATCATTTGAAGCTAGCAACAACAACTCCATGGTAATCTAAAACTAAAATCTCAAAAACAGCAAAACAAATCAAGAAACCCTTTTAATTCAACAACAACAACAACATGTCCAGCTCTGAAAACACTCACTACCCAAAAGAACCAGAAACCAGAGAACACTCGTGCTTTTATATTCTAACCCTTTTGTTGTTCTTCTTCTTCTCTACCAATACAATACTGTAATGTAAGTAAACTATAATAATACTACACTATAAGTCTAATAACTACCACTTTCATGGCAGGTGGTGTTGTTGAGCATTGCTTTTGTGTCTCTGGGTCGATGATTCGAGAGAAAATGATGGCAGTGTGAAAAGGATGTTCGATAAGAGTTTAAGGAACTCGGACTCATTCAATGCGTTGGATTCTGATCAGAGGGTGGAGATTACAAGTCCAAGTGACCGTTGGGAGATGTCGGTGAAATATGACCGTTGGAGTTGTTGTACGGACGTCGTTTTATTCAGTCCCTTTTTTTTTCTTTTTTTTTTGGGTTTTCTGGGTTGTTGTGTAATTGTGTTGCCGTTCACGTAGGATGCACGTGCCTGTCTCCTGATACCCGTTCACTTGACCGTTGGTTTACATCATCATTTTTTATTTTTTATTATTATTATTATTTTATTTTCTGATTTTCGGCAACTTCCTTAAAATTTCCACTAGTAGACACGTGGTGGGCAGCAAGCCGCCATTAGACAAGGCAAAGTGAGATTTTCTAAAGTGACTTTGACTACCTAATCAGGTTTTTTTGTCTTTTTCTTACCCACTAAATCCAATGATCTGTGTGTCACCACCGCCCTACTTAGTTCCGAAAAAATGTTCGTTCAGCCGTACAATATTTCAGGTTTAAAAAACCGAACAATGTCTCAGGTTTAAATAGCTATTATCGTCCATGGTAATAAAATAAAAAATCACATGCGGTGGAATTAAAGAGTATTGTATACTTCACATTGGTACCAAATTAAAGTTTTACCTTAACTTTCTAAGGATCAGTTATGTAACTTAAAAATTCCGTTTAAATTGTGTGACTTCAACCTTTCTTCATTGAGTTAATTTAGTCTAACTCATATGAGTAATATTACTTTGTCCAAATTTGATATCCAAATGATGTTGCAACACTCTAATCCATTTATTTTTAAATCATATAAATCTAATTCAATTTAGATGAATGGATTATAGTGTTGCCATATCATTTGAATACTAGGATTTGAACACCAAATTTAGACAAAGTAACATTATTGAACTCATATTATCAATGACACCTACAATAAAATATGATCTAAGATTTGTTCTAAGAAAATTTGAATTTCCTTCCAATAATTTTATTTATCAACTAATAAAATATTTATCACATAGTGAAATTGTTATATACATAAAAATTTGAGATCTCTAGTATTATTCAATATAACCATAACATATGCTATCAAGAGAGCAATGAAATTACAAATAAAAAGTTACAACAATGTCTGTAAAATCTTTTTTTTTTTCCAAAAGAAAACACAAACAAGGAGAATCTTACAACGAAAGGTGAAAACATGATGATGTGGCAAGGAAATGTTTATTTTTGTTTTGTAGTCATCTCTCTAACGGTTGAAACTTGAGGTGGCTGCCTATTATTCCTCTCACTAAATATTTGACATTTTTGTATTAAATTAATTGGAAACTTATACTTCAATTTTATTTTTACCCAACCCTTACTTTCAAACTCCCACTTCATGTTATATACCAAAAGAAAAGTCTTTCACTAACAGAAAAATGATAATAATATTAAACTAGACATAAAGTAGAAAACCATATAATTAACATTATCAATCCAATCACAGAAAACAAACATTTTTTTTGAACTATGCTAAAATTCTCAAAAAATAAAAGACATAATCTCTTAATTTGTGAAATGATAACAACTTACATGTTACGTTATTAGATTCGATTGAATAATATTTTGATAAAATAAAATAAATTTTGATTAAATAAAATCATTTAAATAAGAAAATTCTAAAATTGTTTTTATGAAACAAACTTTTTTTTTTCTTTAATATATTTTGATAGACAAAATTATATGATTACATTGAAATAGTTTTAAATGATTTAAAAGAAAAATTCGACATTTTATAACTACTCATTAAGGACACTCTATTCAACCGCCACTCAATATTACCGGAAGATAAATGATAATCATTCGATAAATGATAGTCATTCGATTTGACAATTTCAAATGGTATACCAAATGAAAAGTCTCTCTAAAAGAATAATAATAATAATAATAATAACTATACATAAATTAGAAAACCAATATAATTAACATTCTCATTCCCATCACAGAAAACAAACATTCTTAATCGACACTTATTAAAAGAATAAAATTGGAATCATTCCCGGCTCACAAAATCTGGCTTATAATTAGGGATGGACGTGGGGGCCCAATGGGGTGGGGGAGGGTCCCCCCACCCAAATTCCTCAAATGTCCCCCCACCACTCCCGCCAAAACCCATTTGGGGGTACTGAGGGTGTGGGTGTTTTGGGGGGAGGTTCCCCTTCCTCCACCCCAAAAACCCATTTCCCCCATTTCTATTCATTTTTAATTCTAAATCCAAAATGCAAAACTAAATCCAAATATTTTAATACAATACAAAATCTAAAATACATTTTTTTAATGTTATATTATAATATATTTTTTTAGGGATATTATAATATATTTTTTTAATCGTTAAAACTTTATATATAAAATTATAAATAAAAAATAAAAATAATATATATATATACATATATATATATATATATATATTGAGGAAAATGGGGGAATGGGTTTTGGTTGAGGTCTCCCCACCACCTCCCCCAAAATCTATTTGGACCAAAATTTGCCCCTAAAACCCCATGGGGGCCGTGGGGGATGGGGCCCCATGGGGATTTGCCCATCCCTTCTTATAATGAGAGTGCAGATGACAACATATCATTCGACAAAGCGGATAACTTTTCAATTAAATCATGATAAAAATGTATATAATCTCCTAACATGAGATATAAATTATTACATGAATATCTACAAAATGCAATCCCAAAGAAACATTAAAACACCACCAAAAGGAAATGATACTGACAATCATAAATCTATCTGCCCCTTGTAATGGACACAATTGTGTCAAATTTCATTCAACCAAAACACCACATCCCAAAACAAGTCCCAAACTTTTTATGTATCACTTGACTAAATATTCCATTAACTTTTCTACAATTGGAGTACATAATGCTAGATCGACTCCAGAAATAAAGCTTCCTGTTTGCTTGTCAGACCAAGTTCATTCAGACTCAAGGCACCCTCCCCATCACTGAAAGCTCGCCTCGGGTATGGCCTCACCTGTTCATGCAAATAACATTACATCATTATCATTATATTAGGAACAAATCAGAATGGTCAATAAAGTCTTTATCTTTACATTATCTCATTTCATCTTTTCTGAAATTCATAAAAAAGTATAGGAGCATGAATTTTACCAGTCTGTAAGTGCCGGACTTGATGCCTCTACCTACGTCTATGAAGTCAAATAGAGACTGCAAGGCAATCAGGTTTAATCGGAATAAACATGGAGCCAAACAGAGTCAGAAGCAAATTTTCTTTTACACAGAATTTACCTGAAGCTTGTTGGTCTTGAGAAATCGGCGTCCACGGCGACTGCCATCTGGCATCCGCACCAGAAGGGTCACGGCATTTTCATCATCCAATGATGGTTCCTGAGGCAGAGAAGCTTCTTTTGCTGCCAATTGTCTTTCATACTCCTGCCAGTAAAAATTTCAAAAATGCAACTGTAAACTACTGGATAGTATATTCAATCCCTTATCAAAAGGAGGGGAAAAATCAGTTAGAATTAACCCATTCAAATACACTTTAATTATGTCCAACCAAAAAAAAAAAAAAAAAAATACCAGCGACCCAACCATGTCTTTAATGTAATATAAAAGTAACATTAGCATGATCTTCATTACTAGTAGATAGCAATGGCATTATATCAAGTTTGAAATAAATAAGGAAAACACTCAAACCATGAGAAGATATAATAAATTCAGTACAAAATACCTGCTGCTCCTCCATTTTCCTATGAATTTCTTCCTCTTTTCGTCTTTCTTCTTCAAGAGCAGCTTTTCTAGCCTCTTCCATCTCTAAACGACGAGCTTCAGCCTCCTCCCTAGCCTTCAACTCCTTTTCTTGGTCAGCTTGCAATGAAGCAAGGTATTCATCATCCTGCATGATTAAAAAAAGTTGTTTGATAACATCATTACAGAAGGGCAGCCATATTAACTTCTATTTTCAGTAAGAAACAAAAAAAAATTAAACCTGCTGTTCCCGTATCAAGCGCTGAGCTTCAAGAGAGGGAGATGGAGGACGGGGTATGCGCCTGGGATAAGGGCCCTCGGGTTGCATAAACTGATGAGGTGCATATGGAAAACGATATCCACTTTCAGGAATTCCTCCGAACATTGCAGCCTCAAGCATAACTGCTTCATCATGCTCCTCAGAAGAGATGCCGCCCCACTTTAATTTATTTAGTGAAAAGAATAAGGTTGAATACATGAGTTCGCATATAATATTTTGAATTGTTCTTGAACTCTCATAATAGAAAAATATGCAAGGAGATACCTCATCTGAAGGGAACGCATTTCCGTTATGCTGTGGATGATTGCTGATATCATGCTGTCTAAGACTTGAAGGTGGGCTATCCTCGATAACCTCAACTTCTTTGGAAGATTCCACAGAGCCAGAAGACATGTGTCTGGATCGGTGCCTGACAAGTGGTGGCTCCTCCACATCTTCGACTTCATCTTGGATGGATGAGCTTCCTGCCTCCAATCTAGATTAATACAAGGTACCCTCATTAGATCATTGCCTCAAAACAGTTGAAAATGCACACATAAAAAAATGTTGGATGTCTTCAGTAAGACCAGAACAGAGAAATGTCACGCAAGCTTGCAGGAAGTCTCTTCAAGAGTATAACTCCTAAAGCACTAAAGCAGCAATATACAAAATTTACCTTCCATTTGATGCTGCTACTTTCCCCAGCTCTACCTCAGCTGGTTTATGAGCTTCTTCTTTTGATGCTCCAACTTCCCCCGCTTGCTCACGCAGAGCTTTCTCTTGCTCTGCTGTCTGAATTAAGTTCATTAAGTAAGTCAAAGTGGCTGCTGGGGAATATAGTGTAATAGTCTAAAGTAGTGCCAGTCATCACAGGATATATCACAAAAGTTTTTTTATCACAAATGGTGGGGCAAGTGATTTGTAACCACTATATTAATTACGAGATGATGTGGTGATTACAAATTACATGTTATATCATTTGGGATGAAAAATTAGTGATAAGTCTTGTCACATCTAGCATTACTCAAAGGAATAACATACCCTCAATGATAATGAAACAGCATGTGCCAGATCAGCATCCTCCAAGTGTGACTGCCTAGGTTCAGTCCCAGAACCACCAAGGTCCTGCATCAATATGGAATATAAATGTCTAATGGCACTAAATGTGAAGAAATTCATAAATTGTGACTAGTTCCGACGCATGTGTGTACCTCAGTCTCCCGTTTCGAAGCCTCAATGGCAGCTCGGATCATTTCTTCTTCTATGTCATTGTTGTAGTCTGGCATACCATCGTTGAATGCAGGAGCAGTAGGGCTTACATGTCCCTCATGAGATAGAGTTGCGGTAACAGTCACGGCAGCTGGAACATCCTCATCCACTTCATCAATTATGACAGTCCCCTGGTTATTTGGGGCAGGCACATGCGCAGATTCAGTGACATCCTCGATGCTAGGAGCATGACCAGATGGCTGACTGCCATCCTTAACCTCTATGGGGATTTGTCTAACCTCTCTAGGATGAGCAACAAATGGTTCACTGTTCGTAAAATCAGACCTCCCTTCCAAGAAACTTCTACAAATGGTTGGATCAAGCAATGAGAATGAATTCAAATTTCTGGCTGCGGGTAGAAGTGGAGGCACTAGTCCAGTTTCAATTGGATCATCTATATCCATGAAATCATCTTGAGGGGCAGAAACAGATGTTTGCCGGACGCTGAACATGGAGAAACAGATTTATAAACATAAATACAATTGAAGCAAGCAACACAAGTCATGACAGAATAAAAGAACAATCATTGGTAACCAAGAAGATTATAACCAACAAAAGGACAAAGGATGAATGATAAAATGCAAAAAAAAAAAAAAAAATAGTTGATAAGTACACTATCTTCTTAAATTTTTTTTTTTTTTTTTGATATGTACACTATTTTCTCAAAGGGTAAAACCCTACAGGTGAGGGCTCAAACACATGAGATTTATGCAAGCAGTCTTTTCGATGGAGGTCTACCAGTGATCACAATATAGAGGACATTAATTAAAAAGAAAGAAATATAGCATAAAAGGAGCGAGCTCATTCAAGAGAAGAATGACAGACTTGTTCACAGATGCGTTTCTATCTCCTTCACTGAAATGTGCATTCACAGCTGAATTTAGATCACCACCATGTTCCTAATTGCAAACGTTAACAGGTGAATTAGTAGCAAGAAAAAAATTATGAATAAATAAAATCAGCAACCAATGCTACAAGAAGAAAGTCAGGCATCAGGGGCTCAAATCTCAATACGCTTTTTCAATAAGAACTTAACTGTTTCCTAGTAATGAGTGCTTCGCTACTGAAGTGTTTCTAACATGAAGCAAGTTTCTTACTCTCACTTTGGTAATAAACAAGCTGCATCCCAGTTGCCAAAAAGTATAATATATGCACAACTCAAGATTCAAAAATACCTCTAAAAACTAAACCAGCCAAAACCGTGATTGCAGTCCCATACAACTCAAGAAGTTCTTTGACTTCTTTCCATGGATCTAAATCCTTGCTGTACAGAATGTGAGCCTTATCATGCTTGATTAACATTCCTCAGCATGAATTAGTATTACTAATTTGCAAAATTTCTAGTTCTAATGATAGAACAATCTATGAATTTGAATACTTGAAAACGTAGTCCCTTTTCCTTTTTGAGAGTACAAAAAGAGTTTAAATTTCAATAATTGATGGACTTAAAATTCCAAACTCATGAAAGAGGAAATAAGTACTTAAATCTGGAGATTTGTGTTGGAAAGAAATGGCATAGTTAGCAACAAAGATATTGAACTAAGAAAATGAATTTAAGACGCAACACTTTGCTGCCATAAAACTGGAGTCCAATAAATTGAAGGTACTCCAAATATGATCAGCATAAAACTCTTAAACATGTAGATACATAGTGTCGACACCAATTTTCACTGTGTTCCTTACTATTATCCAAAATGCAACCTGGTAAACCTACTTTGTAGGATAACATTCTCTTTGATTTCAAGTTTTAACCCATAAACTTTATACAATGTCAAGTTCACAATTCATACAAAAGAACTAGTCCTCACAAGAAGGTGACACTAAGGCAACTGCAGTCTGCAGTCAATAATATCCAGAAGCAAGCAATAAGATATACACAAAAGATACAGTAGCTGCAATCCATGAGATTTGAAACCTACACAGAGACGACCAATCTCAGCAACACTAAAAGGGCTTTACTTTCCTATCATTGATACACCCAAAAATCAGTTCATACAATTTTAACAAACAATGGGAAAAAATATATATATCAAAACTAGAAAATACATCAATCTATTTCAAAACACATTCACATCTATTTATTACCATTTCTGCTCAAACTAAACTACCAAGGAAACCCTCTTTTGGAAAACCCACAATAAGTTCATTTATTTAAGAAAAAAAAACTTTTACAACATTGGCGATCACAAGCTAAATAAATAAGGTGGAAAACCCTCAAAATTAACAATTTGTCTGATAATCCATCTATTAAAATTCAGCAAACCAAAATTGAAAAAAAAATATATTTATGCTATAAAACAGAAACCCTAATTGAACGAAAGTTAAATCATCAATCAATTGACAGCCTATTTGACAGTTATAATCGATATAATTAGAAAACATAATAAAAAAAAATTAAAAAAATTAAAAAAATACC
Source organism: Dipteronia sinensis (assembly GCA_033220585.1). Classification (NCBI taxonomy): domain Eukaryota; kingdom Viridiplantae; phylum Streptophyta; class Magnoliopsida; order Sapindales; family Sapindaceae; genus Dipteronia; species Dipteronia sinensis. The sequence continues at coordinate 10,658,456 of CM065637.1, read as the reverse complement.
TCAAGCTTTTGCAGGGCCACCGATTCATTAGCGCCTGTGATGCTGATGAAAGTGTCGATTGCTTCTTGATTGGGTCTAACCATTTTCCAGATTTTAATTTAATTTTGTTTTGTTTTTAAGGTTAGATAGACTTGGAGAGGTTTTCAGTGTTTTCTTTTTTGTAAAGAAAAGACTAGAGAGAGAGAGAGAGAGAGAGAGAGAGAGAGATTATGTTTTTGAGTGAAATTAAACTTTATATAGGGAGCCGTTTGTGGGGCGTCGATTTTACCTCATTTGTAAAAATACTTCTCCAATGTTCTACGTTTCTTTTCTTATTCCTTCTCTTCATAGTAATGACTAATGAGTGGACGTTTCGAGTCGTATTTCCCGTTTGAACGTTTTGAGTCGAGTCGTAGTTTTCGTTAGAACATTTCGAGCTGTATTTTCCGTCTGAACGTTTCGAGTCATATTATATATTCTAACATTTCAAGTTGTGTTTCGCGTTTGAACGTTTTGAGTCGTGTTTCCCGTCTGAACGTTTCGAGCCTTATTTTCGTCTGAACGTTTCCAGCCATTTTTCCCTGTCCAAACGTTGGAGTTATTATAATAGTTAAACAAAAAAACTTCTTTCATCGATAGCCATTTAATTATTGGAAATATTAAATTTATCCATCTTCGTTTGCTTTTGTGGATAAAAATGCCCTTGAATGAGTTTTATCATGCAAAATTGAAAACTCACCGAAAAAGGATCTTGAGATTGAGAGAAACAGAGAACAAAGTTACAAACAAATAAAGCTAGAAGTTAACAAGAAAATTGGAATAAAGAAAATTGGAAGTTAGAGAGAAAAAGTTACTGAGAAAATTGGAAGAGAGAGAAAGTCATTGGTGAAGAACGAAACTCGATTGATTTCAATTTTTTTTACAGCTAAATCATGACAATTGCACTAATTTAGCGTAGGGTTAGGCTAAAACAACTTAAATTTGTAACTTAAAATTTTGACTTCAACATCTCAATTACCTATGTGCTTTTAATCCAAGAGTTGTAAATGCATTCAAATCTTAAGTATTGGATTAAAAGCATATGAATAGTTGAGATGTTGAAGCCTTTAAGTCATAAATTTAAGTTAATTTAGTTTAACTCTATCATGACAATTGCACTAATTTAGTATAATATTATTAATCATTTTTTATTATTAATGATAACTTCTTAAAGGTATGGAAACATATTGAAATCTTTTACCATTCCCTTCTTGAAGTTTTGTTTGTTAATAGAGGTTTTCACCTTGCACTTGTCTGGTTGGTGGCCGAATAAAACAACTAGAAAATAATAAATTAGGGTTTATGACTTTAACTTTTTATTTGTAAAATTTTATTAAAAAGTTTTGAGTGTGATATATAATAGTAATGCTAAAAGTATTCGGTTTACAATCTGGTCCGGGTTTAATATGCTTGAACCATTGACCGGATCAGACCATACAGTTTTATTAAAATAAAACCGTACGGTTTTTTTGAGTGACGATATTTGCACCCCCTCTAAAATCATATTTACACCCCAGTTTAGAGGTGTCCACGGTTCCGTGGACAGCTCGAACCGAAACCGAATCGAAAAATTTCGGTTTTGGTTCGGTTTTACGGTTTTAGACGGTTTTTTTTATTAATTATTTTTTATATGTAAACCGGCGGTTTTGGACAGTTTTTGGGCGGTTTTTCCAAAAGCTAAACCGAAACCAAACCGGCTTCAACCGGTTTTGTAACCGCCGGTTTCGGTTTCGGTTTCGGTTTTCCAATTTCGGTTTCGGTTTTTAACCGCCGGTTTAACCAAACTGTGGACACCTCTACCCCAGTTCAATATATTTTTAAAATTCCAATATTACCTTAAATAAATTTATTAAAATTATTAAGATAAATATATCTTGTATATCATATTAATAAAATATGTAATATTTTTGAATATTTAACAAATATTATAATTATTCACATGAATATAAAAACAAAAAATAATTTAAATTTAAATTGTGATTATTTTAAAACTATAAATATTAAGTTATTGTTATAATTTTTCTCAAAAAAAAGAGTAAATGTTATAAAAAAAGATCTCTTTGAATTTAATTCAAAAAACTAATCTAAAAAGTTAAAAGAAAAGTATAAGAAAAATAAAAAGAAGAAAAGCCGCATCCTCCATTTTTCGTTTCTGGGAGCTTGGGAGGAGGTGTCCTCTATACTTTTTTTTTTCAATTTTCCTTTTAATTATCTTATAACTTATAATTTAAAACATTTATTCCAAAAATAAGATAAAGGATATATTGGGTAATATGTGGGGTGTGCTTACAAAATATAATATTTTTAAATTTTTTAATGAGGTATATATATAAAAAAGGTGCACATACAGTTTTTTTGGGGTGCAAATATCTCTATTCTTTTTTTTAGTGACGATATTTGTACCCCTCAAAAGCTATATGTATATCCCAATTTAGTATTTTTTTGAAAATCAAATATTACTAAAATTACTTAAAGGACTAAATAATTTGTAAACACACATCAATAATTATTGAGTGGTGCTATTGGCACACCCCCTACTGATCTATTCATGCCCTACTTTTTAAATTATATAATTTTTTTTCCTTTATCAAAATTAAGAGACATACAATTTAAGAAATAAATTTTCTACAAAGTAAATCTATTAAAATCTCACATTCCTTTTCAAAAAAAAAACCCTTGAAGAATTGTCTGAGAATGACATAAAGTAAGAATTGTTTGACAATGATAGTAAGCATCTGGAAACAATTCATTCTCTGAATATAAGTTTGAAGTTTATTTTTTCTTTATAATAATATCAAATTGTTATTGTGTTGAAGTACCCTATTATTTTTTCTTTTTTTTCTTTTCCATTATGAAATAAGAAGGAAAAAAACTAAGAAAAAAGAAATAAGAAGAAAAAAATAAATCAATTAATGGATGTGAGAGAGATGTATACGGATACAGAGATCAGAGATAGAGAGATCATATATAGTATGTATTAAGTTTGAAAAATAAGTAAAATGGGTAGTTTTGGAAATAAACCAAAAAATTTAATAAAAACATTTAATTTTATTTAATTAAATCAAAATTTTAAAAAGTTGGGCATGAATAGATCAGTAGGGGGTGTGCTAATAGCACCACTCTAATTATTAATTGGTTTTATATTAATCATTTATAAAAAAGAAAAAGAAAGTTTCATATTAATTATTTGATATTATAATAAAAACATTCCTATTTTATCAAACCCTAACTTTTAATTTGAATACCAATTTCAATTTCTTTTAAGGAATACAAATTGATTGAGTAGACAAACAATTTACTGCTATAATTGAGTGAAACAAAAATCAATACCAACAATAAACTTTCTTATGAACAATTTTTTTTTAATTTCTTAGGAACAGAATAATTGAGATACACTGTTGTGTGCTAAGAGTCTCTTTTTACATATGACCCTTCTTCTTGGTTGATGTAATTGTTGTTTTCATTTAATGGATTTTAAGTTTAAAAAAAATTAAAAAATTAAAAACTAAAACAGTTAAAGCAAAATATGCACATGTTACGGTTACAACTAGTAGTTTATCAATTTGATGGAATTGGAGAATTTTGAGCTTAAAAAATATTAAAAAACAAAAAAAAAGTTTTAATGCAATGAAAAGAAATTTTTTTCAAACAATTTTTTATTGACAAATGTTTTTGCAGGAGTTAGAAATTATTTTTTTAAAGAGAAATTATTTATTTGAATAAAAAGATATAAAATAATAAATTTTAAATAAATATGATTATATAACAAAATTGTGAGGTGTGTTTACAAAAATATAATACAATAAAATTAAGGGTATTTTTGCCATTAAATAGATTTTATTTAAGAACCAGAGATTATTAAAATATTTTAGGGATGTATTTACAAAAAAGGTATAAATACAGTTTTTAAGGGGTGTCAATTAAAATATAAAACTGGACCATGGTTTGGTTGGGTTTGGTCCGGTTTACGGTGTATGGGCTTTTTTGCCCACCTCAACTGAAAATTTTTCACCATAAAAATACTTTAGTAGTTGATACAAAATGAATGTGATTTTTTTTTTAGATTTTGCTTCGGGTCGAGGTGATCCGATATCAGTTCATCCTTACCTGAATCACAATTTGCATGCTTTTGATTAGATGCTTCTGGTTAGGGGGTGACTCGAAGAACAATTTTTTACTTCAAGTCGAGGTGAGGAAAATAAGAAGAGAAATATGGTGATAATGTGAGGAAGATACTGATTTCATCCTCATCTTCATCTACCCTTACCCGAAACCATCATCTTTATTCTCTTAATTTTCTATCATCATCTCCCTCACATTATCACCATCCTTTTCACCTCATTTCCTCGATATTCATATAAAATTGATGATTTTTTTTCTTCCTAAATCCTACGAATCTCTACAAACTTGAAACCATATACATTACAATCACGTTCAGATTGGTTGCAATTGCTCTAAAAAAATGTAAATCCTTAGAATCAAATGTTAGGGTTTAATAATAACTGAGTTCAAATTTCACACAAATAATTAGCAATCAACATTACGAAACTATGAAAAAATAGTTTAGATCGAAGAAAACTAACATTTGGTTAAACAAAAATCAATCAAATTGGTGATGATTAAAACCAGAACTTGTTTAAGGGGGAGGAGTAATGAGGTTGTGTCGTGGGTAATAGTAATTTGGATCATTTTTGCAACATTTTTTCTACAAAGGGGTGATTTTGCAAGTTGCTTTGTTTGATGGAGCAATTTTGCTAAAATCCCTTAGGGTGCGTTTGGTACGTGGACGGGACTGGACTGGACTGGACTGGACTGGACAGGACAGTTGTTCCATGACGTGTTTGGAATGTATGGGACAGGACAGTGGACTGTACTGTTATACGTTTGGTATGGCTGGGACAGGACGAGACAAGAGATTCAAATGACCAGAGTGCCCTCCTTGTTTTGTCTAATATTAAACAATATATTAAACAATTTTTATATATCGTATTTAACAATATTAAATAAATATCATAATTGAAATATATTATAATATTTAACAAAAATAAAAGGGTTCAAATGACCTCTTGTTTTCAATTATAATATTATTATATTTTATACAAATAGTAATATTGTAATTGAAATATATTATAATTATTTAATATTATATAATAATATTATATATATCTTATATATAATATATATATATATAATATATTAAATATTTGTACATATAAAAAATATAATATTATATATATTATAATATATGTTATATATATATTATATATATATATGTATCCTATATATATAATAATATAATATATATGATATATATTATTAAAATATATATAATATATATTAAATATATATATAATATAAATATCTTATTATATATAATAATATTTAAAAATATTTATATTATAATTACATATATAATATTAATATATATATTATAAAATTATATATAATAATATAGAATATATTAAATATATTAGTAATAATAATATATATAATTATAATTACATATATAATATTATATATATATTATAAAATTATATATAATAATATATAATATATTTAATATATTATTATTATATTAATATTAAATAATTTATATATATTATATATAATTTTTATAATATATATAATATTATATATTGTAATTATATCTATTATATATATAATAGTATATACACATTATATATATAATAATATATATAGGATATATATATATTCATAATAATGTATTATAATATATATTATTATATTATATTATATATATAATATATATAGGATATATATATATATATATCATATATAATATCTATAATATATATTAATATATAACATAATCTATATGGACATATATCCTATATATATTATATAATCTATATATATATATATGATTTAGTATATATTATTTAAATATTATTATATATAAAATACTATATTAATATGTTAATATAATTTATAATATATATTATATATATTATATCTGAATTATAATTTTTAAATTTTATTAAATATTAATACATATAAATATTTAATATATATATATTATTATATATAATTTTATAAATATATATATATTATATGTAATTATAATTTATATATATATAATATAATATATTGGATATGTTGTAATTATTTGAACATTTAAAGGGTAAAGTGGTCTTTTTGACACTTGTCCCATGCCATGGGACAAGTTGTCCTAGGGTCTTGGGTGGGACAATTTTTTGTGATTTTTGTCCCACCTTGTCCCGTCCTGTCCCGTGCTAAAGTCGCGCCAAACGTGGGACAAGAACAAGTTGTCCCACCTTGTCCCGTCCCGTCCCGCATACCAAACGCACCCTTAGGGTGCGTTTGGTACGGGAACGGGACATAACAACGTGTGACTGGACTGAGCTGGACAGCTGTTCCGTATTGTGTTTGAAATGTCTGAGACAGAACTATGGACTGTACTGTTATGCGTTTCGTATGGCTGAGACAGGACTGGACAAGAGGTTCAAATGACCAGAGTGCCATCCTTGTCCTGTCTAATGTTTGTTACTACATAATAGTGATATATGAGACATGACAGGACAATATTTATTTAATTTTATTAAATAATTTTTTTTATATTTAACAAAAATAATAATATTGTAATTGAAATATATTTTCAATTAATAATTTTTTTTGTAATACATATTATTTATTTTCAATTTTTTTAAAAAAAACAATTATTGTTACATCTTACATGCCAGTTTTTGGTAGTTTATGGTTTGGTTTTTGAAGTTTTGTATTACTGTTTTTGTTTGGGGCTATAATCATAAATAACCCTAAAATTAAGGAAGTATACAAAAATACCATTTCTCAATAATTTTTATTTTTTTATCAAAGAGAAATGATTTTAGACCAAAATACCCTTAGTGCAAATATCACACGTAAGGATAACAACTTTTTTTTTAATCATTTTCATCGCCTCCATCAATGGAGGTCTATTCCAGACCTCAATATGTGGAGGTCTGTTCGATCTCCATCAATGGAGGTTTGAAAAAAAAGTTTTATTTTTTTTAGAAAATTGAAATTTGGGAGAGATATTGAAAAATAGAAATTTTGAAGTTTCCAAAAACATTACACGTTGAAATGTAATTTTAGCGTGTAATCCTTTTATAATTTCAGCGTGTAAAAATGTATTTCAGTATGTAAAGATATTAATATTTCAGCGTGTAAAGATTTTCAGCGAGTAATCATGTTAACATTTTAGCGTGTAAAGATTTCCATCGTGTAATCATGTTCATATTTCAGTGTGTAAAGATTTCAGCATGAAACGAAATACTTTCAAAGGACTTTTGAGGGGCAAATGATATCCGATTTTCGCCCGTAATATATCGTTGGGATCGTTTTGACGAGGAGAACAATATTTTAAAGAGAAAAGATATGAAAAAAAGTTTTAGAGAGAGAAACATGACAAGAAGAACTTATGAAAGAGAAAGAAAAAGTTGTAAATTTTAAAAAATATGAAGGGTAAATGTGTCTTTTGGACACTTGTCCCATGCCATGGGATTACTAGTCCCATGGTATAAGGTAGGACAATTTTTCCAAAATTTTGTCTTATCTTGTCCCGTGCTGTTATCGTGCTAAACGTGGGACAAGAGGAAACTGTCCCACGTTGTCCTGTCCTGTACCACGTATCAAACGCACCCTTAAATTTAATTTTAGTGTACAAGTAGTGCCTTACGTATAAGGTTGGCAAATGGAGCCGGAGCGCACCCGCATGACACGATCCGGGTCATCATTAAAAAACCCGCATTTAACCCGCTATTGTAAACCCACATTGATTGTGGGTCGTTTGCGTGTCTAAACCAGGGTTCATTTCAGACCCGCAAAAAACCCGCATCAATTTAGCTCGCCTCTGATCCTCTGATCCTCTGATCTTCTCATGCTCTCATCGTCTCAACCCTCGCCGCCGTGCCGCCGTCGACCCATCACGTATTTCGCCACCAGTCGCTTCCGGTCCCACCAGTATCTGCCGTCGAAGCTTCTCACGGTCAGATGTTTGCTTAGAGTCGTGGGTTTTGCATTGCTTCATTATTGAATTTTAATGGTTCCTCAAAAAAGTCATGATTCAGATTTTTAACTTTCAGGGTGTTTAGTTTTGTCACAACTTGCGTAGACAATTTTTTTTTTTTTTATTTACTCTCTACTCCACAGTAGCCACTTCCTTGTTCTGTTTAGATGTGTTTTTGAAATTCAAACGTAAATTTGGGAATTGGGTTCTTATATCTTTTGTGGAATTTTTCGAAATTTAGAGAAAGATTTCATTCAAGATAACCCTTTACTTAGAGAGTTTTTAATTTTGTATGGAAACTAGTTGATTATGATTATATAGTTATATTAATACGATTATGGTGTTAATGAATCAATTATATTTCTGCTTGTTGGTTTTGCCAACTGATGTTTTACTTTTTGAATTGGAGCAAAAACACCTTGGAGGTGTTTGTGGAAAGACCTAAGTGAACTATAGTATGCTGTTAGATTGTGAGGGCGGTCTTAACTGCTATACTAAGTGGGAATAATTGAATTGTGTTTCTTTTTCTTCTTTTTTTAGCTATATTTAAGAATAAATAATATGATTAAGTTAATTTTATTACATAAACGACGCCGTTGCCATTGGAAAGAATTCTGAATTAATCGTTCTTGTTGATTCCCAGTCTTTGGGTCTCTCACAGCACTGAATACTGATAGTAAAACATTTGGCCGAAATGGAGGCGAAGAAGGAAGAGAAGCACAGCAGAAGGTCGTCATTTTGGGTGTGGGTGATCGCGTCAGTGATTTTCAGGCTAATCTTGGTTTATTTCCACAAGAATCTCAACTTATCTTCTCGCCCTGAAGTCTCCACTCCTCTCACCAGCATCCGTCGTCGTATTGTCTCTCTCACTATCTCTCTCATTATGCATACATGCATTTATATAAGCTGGTCACTTTCTGATTCGAATTCGTGGTTTTTGTACAGTGGCCGAGGGTTACTGGCTGAAGCAGTCATCAATGTCTCCATATGCAGGTTTGCTATTTTCTTGCTTTTAATTGTTTTAATGTGATTTATGAATTGATGTTGATCAATATTGTGTTTTGTTTTGCAGGTTCAATGTATCATGGTTCTCCTTTGTTACTTTCACTGCTTGGGCCCCTCACTGTTCAGAGGTATTCACTGACCTTAATTTCTGTTAAAATTATATTTTAAGCAATTTTCATGATCCATATCTGATTGGTTTCTTTGCATTGCATCACAAAAATTTCGGCCTAAGTTTTAACTGTTACTTCTAGTTAATTTTTGCAATTCCGTTCTTGACGCTTGAATCATGGAGCATTTATAATTGTGTGATGCAGGATACAAGGGCAACCAAATCATCTTCTGTGCAGGTATCAACTATTTATTAATGCTGTACGGTTTCACTTTTACTGTTCTTCTCTGTTTGCTAGGAAATCGAACTCCTAACTTCCAGGAAGAAGACAACTAGGAGTTCCATTTAATTCTAATTCTGGGGCTCACTTCCATGCTAGCAATTGGAATTTTACTACGTATGCATTCTTGACAGTGAACTCTTTTATGTATTAATAGGCGGTTTAGAATATTTTTGAATGACTGAAAGTTTTATGTGACAATTTGAGACTTAAATAGTGCCTCTAACTTAATGAAAATAGGATTACTGCATTTCATGTTGGTTTACCAATTTTGTTGCTACTTTGCAATACAGGATAAAAGCTAAACTATCGGATACACATCCGTGAGCAGTGAATAGCTAGCTGAATAGCTCCACTGCCGTGAGCAGTGAAAATTGGACTTTTCTATCTTTTGACTTACATAGACACAAACATAACGGAATTTGAAATGTAAAATACTCTAATCCCAAGCCCTTTGATTGTGTCATGCTCTTGCTACTTTGTCCTGACAAATGCAGAGAAGGTTTTCTGTTAGTTTTCTGAATTATATTATCGTTTCGAATTTGTGTTGGTGCCTTTGATGATATTGATTATATTTGATCTTTTCCCTACATTGTCCATTTCCTTGAAAACTGTCCATTTTCTTCTTTCCTCATTAAAATTCTATTATTAGTTTAGTTTTCTTTTTGCTTATGTTATTCATTATCTAGTCACCTAGTAAATATCAACACATATTTGGATACAGTTTGCTTTTTGTGCTCGCAGATGTTGTCAGTGCAGTGCTTATTCGTGCCACTGGTCAGAAACTTCAGACAGCATACAGTCAGAGTTTGAAATTGCTGGAACTTGATAATCTGTCAAGAAGTTCAGGTAATTTCAAAATTAATGTTCTTATAAATTATCTATAGATAAGAACATAGCCGAAATGTAGCTAGGTGACCAAAATTATAAGCACGCTTCTTGAATGTTAGCTAAGTATTGAAACAATGCAGTTCAACCGAGAGTGAAAATTTCAAGGCAAAGATGAACATTTGAAACATGCTATTTCAGTTGCAAAGTGTTAAGTATCCAAGAAATATGTAATGGTGCACAGTAGAGGTGTGAAATTTAACCATAAAAGTGGAATTGCAAGGAATCAGAGGATACCCTTTTGGGGAAAAATTGAATTGCATAGCCAGTTTACTAAATTGCAGTCCCACAGTTTTAGTTTCATGCTACCAAACACATTCTAATAGACTTTGTGCAATAGATTTGTTGTTGAGTTGGAATTAGAAGGGTGATAAAATTACGACATGCAAGATATTAGAGTAGAGTATTTGATATTATCTAATTTTCCCTGATAAGACACTTTGTGCTGAAAATTATTGATGATGGGTCTGTGAAAACAATATCGATGCTCTGGATAATGGACAAAGAGGAGAATCACCTTGGCTTCTGCTCCAAAGGTCCGACTCTGAATTTGTTGAAATCACTGGGTAAAAATACTTGTAGTTTTGTTAGGGAGCAATGATGAACTTCTGTTTACTGCTGATTAGTCTTCTTCCCTTTTTACGACTGTGCTACTAAGTTACTGAGGTTAGATGGAAACAAATGAAGATGTGGAACCTTGACAAATTGATGGAATGGTTTTACTTCCCTAGCATCCCCTTTCTCACAAGTTTATGTTGCTTGCAGAGATCCTTTCTTCTGGTGATGTTGCTGCCCTTGTATATTTGTGGAATCCTTTCACAATAGTAGCCTGTGTGGGCCTGTCAACATCCCCAATTGAAAATCTTGCCATCATATTATCTCTATATGGAGCATGTACAAGTAAGAAGCTTGATCTTTTACCAAGTAATTAGTATTTAATTTCTTGTGCTGATCAATTCGTATTTTTTACTTTCAATTTTTGGTTTAATGTTTATAAAATGCTAGAATTTCATACGAGGTCTCTCTTTAGAGGTTTCTACTGGATATATATGTATATACACATACATGCATACATACATGTAAACACTAAAACACATAGTGGTTCCCTAGCGAGGGATCCCACTTTAATATTCGTGATATAGAAATTTTTTTATGGATGACAAGAACAACAAAATATACTTGTGAAAAAAGTTAGAAAATTTTTTCAGCACTAAAACTATTATTTTTCCTATGTTCCTATGTTTCTCCAATTTCTTTAATGCTTCATGTTCAAAAATTGTAAAAAAAAAAAAGTTTTAATACTCAAAAAGTTTTCAATTTTTTTACAGGTCTATTTCACTGTTGACTGTTCTAATCTTTCATGAAAGAAATCACATTAAATTTCACTGAAATTGATTGCATTTCATCAAAGTTCTCACAAATGTTAACATGAGGGTTATGTCAGTCCTGTATATTTTTTAATCAAAATTTGGAATGGTATATGAATGCAAGCTCATAGGTTTGATGCCAATATATATGCCAAGGATGGTGAGAATGAGAAGTGCTTTGTATGTTTTGTATCAAGCCCGATAATTATTTTCAGATTGTCATTTCATGAATGTTATCCACAATATAAGTATTTTGTGAAGGGGGATTATTTGTATTTGACTTGGGGAATAAGCTGCTGCAGTTGGAGCACCAGCTTATGATTCTTTTTTGCTTGAATTTTCAATTGAAGTTCGTTCTTTTAATGGAATACAGGATTGCCATCCTTGGCTGCTTTTGGATGGGTCGTGGCAACACATTTGTCTCTTTATCCTGCAATTCTAATTATTCCGGTATGTCTTATTGCCTTATATGTTAAGTTCTTATAAAAAAGAGCGTTGAATTTCCTTACTACTTGTATGTATATCAACATCCAGGTATAGTAATTACTGTTAATTTTCATCCCAGCTGATCTTTTTACTAGGATACGGTCTGGATGCTCCTCCTAGGAAATTGTTTGTGCAAAGGAGACATGGCAAAGGTGGAGATAACCCATCAAGTGGTAGCTCTTGTCAACAAGAGGAACTGTTGATCCAATCAAAGCTGCCGTTAACCTTCTCCTGGAAGCCAGTCATGCATTTTTTGTTCTGGGCCTCTGTCTGGTCAGTCTATGTGCTGGCTCTATGCAGTTTATCTGTTAAACAGAAGGGTGGCTTGTGGGAGATGTTTAAAAGGTATTTGCTGAAAATTACATTATCTGCACTTGTCATATGCATAATTATGTTATAATATCTCTACTCATTCTGTGCTCTATGCATAACAAGATACCACAGAAATAGTTGAGTAACTAGGCGTAACACTAGTTGCATTACCTTGTATGCAAAAGGAGGCTTATTATATAGTGGCGAGTTATTACTTGAATTATTAAAAAGAATTTTAAAGTGTATAAGATCATAAATGGTTCGAGCATTCTTCTTGAAGTTCATTTATTCCACCATGAAAAAGTTGGATTAATGTCTTAAGCAAGAGTAATCACATGTATATACATACAGCCACTCAATGTAGTAAAATATAGTTCTTTCCAAGATGTGAAATCAATTCTTGGTTAATGAATAGTGGCTTTATTGGGAACAGAATGAATATCATTCTTTTGGCTCTCTTTGGTCTGTACTGCTCAAGTAAATTAAATAACATGGTAAGGAAGTATTATTACTGTATTAGATGCGGTCTCAGTATTATGAGTTCTATTCGTTTTTCTTTTCAGTTAATATTAAGATATGTGATGGTATTTACAGTCTGGTTAGACAGCTTTCTATTTTTCTTTGTAACCATATAGAAGCTTTGATCGTTCCTATTTGGGGGTTCTTTCTGCAGTACTTATGGGTTCATCCTTACTGTAGAAGATTTGTCTCCAAACATGGGCGTTTTATGGTAAGCCGAAAGCGATTTTTGTTTTGTGGAGTGAAATAATTTAATCATACATTTTATGTATATCATTATAGCTTGACCTGCATGATTTTTTATTTAGGTATTTCTTTGCCGAAGTCTTTGATTTCTTCAGAAATTTCTTTTTGATAGTCTTCCATATGAATATTCTATTCATGATATTGCCGTTAGCGATACGGCTGAACCACCGGCCTTGCTTCTTGGCTTTTGTGTACATTATGATCTCCTCAATGCTTAAATCTTACCCATCAGTAAGTTTTCTCTTATCTTCGTAATTGTTATTATTTTACACGAGTTTATACTGGTTGTGCAATTCGGTCGTAAGGTATGCCAAAATTGTTGCATAGTTGAAAACTGAAAAGTAATGATATCATCTTAAGATAATACTGCAAAGTATTTCCTTTTGTTAACTCCCCCAACCTCATAGAGAAAAAAAGAAAAAAAGAAACAATAAACCCTATTGGGAAAGGGGAATATAAAATGACTATGAAGCGTAGGGTTAACATATTGTTTTCTTCTTCCTTTTATGTAGTCTTGTATACATACTGTTTGCTAGGGCTGCATACCTTTTTTTATTTGCAGTGATGCTTCTTTTGTTAATTACCACGTCTCCCGCTTGGGAGGTAAACTTAGATAGAAGTCTCTAACAAATTCCATAGTGATATTTCCCAGAGCACATAATATATAACCCTACGGTTAATCAGTTATATAACCGGCAGCTTTGAGCAAATTCCTTGGGCAAATATAATTTTTGAAAGCTGATACTGAGTTGGTGAATTGTTTCTGAAACCGTCTACTGTGGCAATAAAACTTCTAGGGCGTAGGGTACAAAAGAAAGTAAAAGACTGAAGAGGACTAAGGAAATGTTTGGCGGAGCTAAATTATTGGCGTGTTTTGGTTTGTTTTTATTTTTATTTTTTTCTTAAATTTAACGTTTAGTGGTGCATAGTTTTTTGATCACATAATAATCTAGTAGTTGCAGCTAATGAATTCATACAACCTAAATTCCAGCTTCCATGATCATCCACCTTTAGATAATTTATAAATTTTGCTTATCCCCTGGCCCAAGCTGCTTCTGTTGTTCATTACCTTGTTTGCTTTGATAACAGATAACTTAATGTGTTTTTGTTTATTGATTTTTTTTTCTGACCTTTTGTGGATTCATTTTTAATTAGGTTGGAGATTCGGCATTATGCTTGGGTCTTTTTGGTTTATTTATTTTTGAATTAGCAGGTAATTGACCAGGTCCTTGTGTTACTGATGGATTTTTACTGTGTCTGGCTTATTATAAACTTCTATCTTTTCAATGCAGATATGCAATTCTCCTTCTTCCTTTTCTGCGGATATGTCGGTGTTTCCCTCCTCAGCCCTGTTATGCACAACCTGTGGATATGGAGGGTATGCCTTTTCTTGAATCTCATTTATATACTTTAAATGACAACATGGAATGAAGCATGTCATATGGATATTGACTTAATGAAATTAATTAACAGGGCACTGGCAATGCAAACTTCTATTATGCAACTGCCATGGCTTTTGCTTGCTTTCAGGTTTGTTATTTCTTCTTCATGGTAGTTTACTCTCGATGGCAGTTGAGTAGGAAAGTTTAAATGAGGACAGATATAGCTTATTTCTACATATACTTTAAATATAAAAGGGTCACTAAGAACGAAAGCAATGACAGAACATTGCTACATTATCATCATTTTGATGGTTCTACACTCGCACCAACTTAATGAGCAGTTCTTGTTATTTGATAGTTTCCTAGCAGTTATAATTCTGCTAATTTCTGCTGATTTTGACAGTTAACATGTATATTATTTATTTTAATGTTGTCGGGTCTGAAACTCATTTTTTTTTTCTTTCAAATTTGATGTATGGCAAATTACCAATACACTGAAAATTAGAAAAAAAGAATATAGTGTGATTTTGGTATCTAAAAGAATTAAATGTATATATTGCTTAGGGATTGAAATATGACAGAGCTGGTATATTCTAGAGGATAATCCGGATTTGTTTCTCATAACCCACACTCTGGCCTTCTTTTGCAGATTGTTTTAGTGGTTCAGAGTACAAGTGCCATGCTCAACCATGACAGGAAGTTGAGAAAGGTATCTGTAACAATACCTTGAGATGGAAAACCGAGTCATTGCAATTGGGACCAAGCATAGCTTCAGTTGGCGCTTTCGCGGTAGGTAGTATTTTCCATCCATCCACCATGGATAATATTACTGCACAGAAAGCCTGTTTCTATCATGACTTGGTATTTTACCACTCTCCCAGAAAAGGCTGTTTTTGCATAGGGTTTCTGATGTACTCACCATTGTAATGGATTATGATAATCAGCAGCAGCTCTACAAAATTTTATTTTCCTGTGCTGTACGGGGAGTCGACCTTTTCTATTTTAAATTCCATAGAAGTCAAAGAATAGAAGAGGGTTTGGTTCATGCATCTTCATTATTTGGTTTTTAAGTCCAGTTTGCAGATGTTTTTTCCCCACCTACTGGTATGACATCTCATGATTCTCATCTCAGTTAGGTTCATCAGGAGAGGCAATATTATATTGGGGGTATTATCATTTTGGCCCCTATGTTTTTGCGAGTTATAACTTTTTTAACTACCTTTCCATTTTTAGCTCTCGTGGTCCTTATGTTTTCCAAAATCTATCAATTTAGTCCCTCAGTTGGTCGGCCGTTAGTCAAATTTAACGGTTTAGAGGGTATTTTTATCTTTAAACAGGGACATGCCATGTGTCAACACAAAATAAATAGAAAAAAAAAATATATATATATATTATAAAATAAAATTAATATATAATTACAAATTATGAACAAAATTAAAATTAAAATTCCTTAAAATTAGTATTTTAATATAAGAAAATAACTAACAACCCATTTTTTCAAAAATAAAAAATAAAAAATCATCATCAACCTTCATTCTTCAATCTTCATCATCATCAACCTTTTGTTATTAACAACAATAACCACAAATTACAAAAAAAGAAAAAGAAAGAAAAAAAATGAACCAGTCTATAGTACTCAATTATTTTTTTTATCAGTTTGAATTTCTTGAAGCCAGGACAACAGTTCACACAAGAGTCATACCTCCGTAGTTTCACCGACCAACTCATACAAACAGAACACCGATTAAAACAAAAATGAAGAAAATCTTTACATAAGCATATCCAAGGTTCAGGCCACCTAGCAACCGGATTTATGTAGCAAGTTTTAAACTTTCTATGGGAAAATATGTACCGAAATGGTACGCAATAGAGAATGTTTAATTAATCTAGAGGATTTTGGAAACATAAATCAATTACATGAAATCGTTAAATTGTTTTTTGCAATAGAGAATGTTTAATTAATCTAGAGGATTTACATAAATCAATTACATGAAATCGTTAAATTGTTTTTTTTTTCTTTAGCTTCCCTATATGTAAATGAGAAACGACACTTGAGATATCAAACACAAGTAGAGATGCACAATATAGGTCCCCCCATCCCCATCCCCACTTTCCAGACACCCCCCCATTTTAAATGGGAAAATGGGGATGAGGAATTTTGGGGGGAGGTATATCCATCCCCAACCCTAGTTTCCAGTTTTTTCCGTTTTTTTCTATTTTTTTCCCGTTTTCCCGTTTCCCCATTCTCCCATTAGATTAAAAATTAAAAATTAAAAAAAAAATATTCTATTACAAATACAAACTAGGGAAAATGGGGATGAGGAATTTTGGGGGGAGGTATATCCATCCCCAACCCCAGTTTCCAGTTTTTTCTGTTTTTTTCTATTTTTTTCCATTTTCCTGTTTCCCCATTCTCCCATTAGATTAAAAATTAAAAATTAAAAAAAAATATATTCTATTACAAATACAAACTAAAATCCATTAGTGCATTACAAATACATAATAAAATCATAAAGTGTGCATTACAAATACATAATAAAATCATAAAGTGTTACATAATATATTTATTTATATATGTTTTGGGGGAAATGGGGAAATGAAGATAGGGATGGAGTCCCATCCCCATCCCTATTTCAATATATTTATGGGGGAAATGGGGATGGGGGGACCTCCCCCCATCCCCATCCCCATCCCCATCCCCATTTCAATTTGGGGATGAAAATCATCCCCATCCCCACCTCATTCCCCATTCCCCCCCCCAAAATTTCCCCAAATGGGGATGGGAACGTGGGGATTTGGGGATCCGGGGAAAAATGTACATCTCTAAACACAAGTAATCAAAACAGTTAAAAGAAAATCGCTGAAATACTAAACCCAGAAAAAAAAATTCTGGAGAGGAAAATATACTGAGTTAGACTCTCTGTTTCTAATAGAGGTGAGACTATCAGAGATGGAGGGTGCCGAGATATGGGGCTCCATCTTAGATGGAGCTTCCATAGATGGAAGCTTGACCGCTTGTTGGAAATTTTCAGATCTCTTCAAAAGCTTTACATTTTTTTTAATAATTTTATTTTTCAAGCTTTTTTATAAGGACTTTTTTTGGTATGAAGAAATCTTGGAAAAAATTTCAAATCTGGAAATTTTTCCATTTTCAATTTTTTTTAATAAAATTTAATTTGTTTGTAGAGAATTGGACATTTGCAGATCTCTTCAAGCTCTAACTTTTTTTTTTACTTTGTTTATAGAGATCTAGAAAGAGATCTTCAAAAATTTTTTAAACTTTTTTTGTTGTTGAAAAATTCTGGAAATTTTTCTAGATTTGAAGAGATTTAAAAATTTCCGGATATTTTTAAAAGGTTTTTTTTTAAAATTATTTATTTTTAATAAAATATTAATTTCAAGGGTGAAAATGTCATTTTATGTTTTCTGTGAGGGTTGACTGTTAAAAATATAGTAAAAGGGACCAAATTGATGGATTTTAAAATCCATAGGGACCATGGGAGCTAAAATTAAAAAGATTGTTAAAAAAAGCCATAAATCGTGAAAATATAGGGATCAAAATGATAATACCCCTATTATATTTCATCACACACAAAATATGACTCGCATCACACCACCCTCTTAATGCCTTCAAACAACAAGAAACAAAGAGTTGCAACTATTCATCAGACTTTGTAATTTGGAAGTGTTTTTAAGCCATTAGAGAATTTTCTTTTATTTTATCTGATATTTTCCTTTTATCCATAAAAGCCACATGGGTCCAACACTATTTTGAGTTATATTATTGTAATTGATTATGATTTAAGAGTAAAAGTGGAAGGTTTAGGTTCATGTTATGTGGACTCCTCCTCTAAACTCCAATACGTCCAAATAATAAGATGGGTCCAACTCCAAGCCCCATTGAAAGTTGAAACTAGAACACAATTATTGGGTTTTGTACCTGTATAGCATCATGCCTTACTTCTAACTAACACTCATCATTTGATACTCTTTTTGTCTTCCGTCTCCAATGTGATTACTTTGACACTTGGGTTAATTTCATTTGAGTCCCTGTAGATTGACCTAATATATAAATTGATTTCCTGGTTTTCAGTATTATATTAACAGATCCCTTCAGTTCCTAAAAATATGTATTTTGGTCCCTGCCGTTCAATTCCGTTAGGGATTTCAAAACTTCCGTTAGTATTACAAAGTTCATGATGCAGAACTCTTTTTTTTAGTTCATCCTATTGGCTTGGCTCATCCAAAATAAGCATCTTACAATTTTAAAAATCTCAAAATTGTAATTGTATTGTCTTTTTTTTTCTATTTAATTTGTTTAGCGCGTTCATAATAATAATACGAATGCGACTTCAATTCCTCTCTTTGATATAGAAAAGAACGCACAAATATATCTTGAATATCGGGAGTTGTAAAATTGAAGATTAGTTTCTTATAATTCAATGAGCATCTTGGTAAAATGGTAACTTACATAGTAAATATAAAAATCTTATTAAAAATTAATTTAATTAAAAAATAAACATTAAAAATAAAAATAAAAATCTTATCACATCATTCTCTCTTCTCTCTCTCCTCTCTCTCACGATTTATCACACCATTTCATAAAAAAAAGTTTTAATTCAAACCCTGGATTTATCAAACCACTTCAACATTAACATGAATCCAAACCCAAATTATTTTTAGTTAAAGCCTAAATTACAGTGAAACAAAACAACACCCAACACCAGACCCACCTGTTCATCAATATCATGAATCATGAATCATCAATCACAAACCCAGAAATCACAGTTTATCAACACCCAGACCCATCTCCACCAGACCCAAACCCAGACCCATAACCGAACCACCATCATCTCCACTAGTCCCAACAGCCAGACCCATAACCGAACCACCACAACCGAACCACCATCATCTCTACCATACCCAAACCCAGACCTAAAAACCCAGAACCAGAAAACCATCACACCTTACCATCTTCTTCACCAACCCTCCACCGAACCTAAATCCTCCGCCAGCCGCCAGCCATGCCAGGCAAACCCAGCTTCGCCGCCCATTCCAACCCAAAAATCCCTACCACCACCAAAATCGAACCTAGAAACACCTCCTACCACCAACATCGAACCACCACGAACAAACCCAAACTCTCTCTCTCTCTCTCTCTCTCTCTCTCTCTCTCTCTCTCTCTCTCTCTCTCCCTCTTCGCGATCTAGCCACAAACAAAACCAAATCGATCCAAGCACCAAATCATCACCAAACCAATCCAACCAAATCACCAACAGTACAACACCCACCCACCAACCAAGCTCAGAAACCAAAAACCGACCCCAGACCGGCCACCATTCATCTTTCTCGTTGTCACCAACCACCAACGGTGAATCAAACCCCACGGCCGCCGTGAGATAGAGGGATTCAAGATAGAGAGAGATGGGGATTCGAGAGAAAGGGGGATTCGAGATAGAGAGAGCGATTCGAGAGATCGAGAGAGATTTGGTGTTTGGATCCAATCTGGAACGCTTAACATATCCACAAATGTTTTTATTTTATTTTTATAAAAAGATGAATTTGGTGGTGGTGATTTGGGTGTTTGGATCAGTTGGTTTGGTGATGATGTTGATGGTGGTGGTTTAGTGGTGGAATTGTTTTTTTTTTTAATTTGTTTTTCGGTGTTTTAATTTTTTTTTGGTTTGGTGTTGATGATTTTGATGATATTGTGTAATGATGTGGTATGTAACAGATTGTTGCTTCTGGAAATTGGAAGAGAAGAGAAGCACAAGAACAGATTGAAGGAAGAGAGCTAAAGAGAGGTAAAGAGAGAATTGAGAGAAAGTAAAAATTCTTAGACTTTTTTTTTTGAAATAATCAGGGGCAGCATGGTTATTTGACCATCTGTCCCTGTCAGATTTCACTTTTTTAACGGAAATCGTGACGGAAGGACTAAATGAGATAATTCTAAAAATCCGGATATGAGTTTGTATATTATGTCAAACTAGAGGGACTAAAATGAAATTCACCCTTAATACTTTGTACAAACAAAAATCTGACTTGATCAATTTTTTTATTTTATTTTTAAAGTTAAATAAGTGCCCTTTACCGCCATACCAAGCCATATTGAGCAGTGGTCTGATTTAGTTATTTGAAAACCATCAAGTTAGGTAGCTTAAGAGCATCTCCCACCATACTCTAAAATAAAGTGTGAACTCTAAAATAGAGTATGGGTTGATCCCACCATATACCAAAATTTTGTATCTAAATTTTTTTTTTAGAGTTTTTAAGATTGATATTCTAAATTTAGAGTATCAAATCTCATAATCTAAACTCACTTTTTAACAATTTATATTCCATTTATATCTTTTTACTTTTTTCATTAAATTCAATTAATGTATAATAAATTTTAATTTATAAATTTTATTAATATAAAAATTATTCCATTACAAATATTACATCTAGATCTTTAAAATGAGTCCAATATTGAATATTAATTAATAATTTTTTATTTACCATACTTTATCATTTGTTATTCATTTTATTATTTTGTTATAATTTTCTCTAAATTTTTTTATTATGTTATATAAAAAAAATCTCTTATTACATATTAATAATTATAAGTTAGTAGTAAAATAAAAAACCGAAACATAGTATTAAAATAAAAATAAAAATATTAAAAACTAAATAACATAAAAATATTAAAATAAGGATAGAAAAAAAACAAAAAACTTAAATAATAACAACATAACATATGATAATGTAAAGATACATTAATATTTTGGAAGGCCATCCAAATGACTTTCATATCCACTTGAAAATGATCCATCTAGTATTTGGGAATTGTAAGTATTTTTTCTAAAATTTCCATCTTTTTCCTTCGAAAAAATTCACGGTCGTTGGGATTTTTAATTGAATCCAAATCTATCATTAAGTAGGTTTGGAAAATTAGTTGATAAATGCTAGAAAAACAATAAGTAGGTTAAGAAATTTAGTTGAAAAATGTTAGAACCTAAAAATTAGTTATTATAAATTCATGCACTAATAAAACATTATATTTTTTATAAAAAGTAAAATATAAAATTACTAATGTTATTATAAATAATATTTGTTAAAATTTAGTTGAACAATAATTTATTAAAGAAAATAATAATGAAAATATAAGTTATTTGAAGATATAAATAGAAATAGGGATAGAGATACAGATAATAATAGAGAGTGTGATGGAAGTGAAATGTTTTTTAGAGATGGAATTTGAGAGGTATATTCCCTTTTGGAACACTATTTTTGTTGAAATAGTTAGCCCATCTTAACAAATGTCATGGCCCATATGTTAGGATTATGCTCAATAGCAAGAGTGTAATAATGTATTTGACAATCTTTTCATATTAATAAAGTGATTTCTAGTTTAACAAATCTTATAGCATTTATAGTTTAATTATTATAATTGTCAAAAGTAAATAATCATAAGGTCAAAAGACTATGAGAAAAGAAGAATTGTTCGTATATCTGGATATGTATGAGGTAGACACAATTCTTTAGTTTGTCTTGAATAATATTCACAACTTAAGATAAATGTTGGGCGCCTTTATCTTGTTAAAGTTGTAGATTCTTTTGCAAGTATTTGAGTGAGATCAAATGTGTTATGATGAGTCTAAAATCATCAAAGTGTGGTGCCTTTGGGCAAACGAATCTAGTGCACTGTGTGCATTGAATATGACCATAGTCAAATACTTTATCCAGAACCGTCAATGGATAAAAGTCTTCACTTGAAGACAATCGGAGAGTCTATCTCAATCCTGAGATAAATGATGGACTTATGATTACAAGTGTTATCATTTGAGCTATCAATGAGTACGATTATATAGCATAGTCTATCATTGATAGTTTGGTGGTGTTCATTTGTTAATCGATAGAGGACTTCATTTGTTAATCGATAGAGGACTTCATTTATAGATATGGACATTGTGGCTCAATTTAATAAATGATAGTAGAATATCATCATATGGATGTTTTGAGGTATTGAATATTAAATCTTAACGTTAAGTTTTCAATAGTGTCTATTGAAATATGGCTTCTAGACAAGTCAAAATATCTAAGTTCAAAATGTGGTCATATGGGTAAATATGGTAACTTGGAGAGCTATAGGCGGTCTATGAGCTCTTGGCGATTACTGGTATTCTTCACGAGGATACACTATCTCCATTAAGATTGTCTAGGGTAAGAATGAGCAATATTAACTTATTCCATCTTTATTTAAGAGTTCAATTTTAGTTCTTTAGTGGAATGAACTAAAATTAATAGATTGAACCTAAGTGAATCATTTATTGATTTTGATTAGGTTATGTCTATTGGAGCTTAAATTTAGATAGCCCGCCAAGATCTCCAATTCACACGAACTTGCATGGATCACTTGATATATTCTACCGGACCAATTTATAGGTGCATCTAGAATTGTATTAAGACACGTGAACTTGTTTCTTTTAGTAAGAATGTGTCTAGTTCACATGTGGATTTTTTATTAAGGTCCAATGGACTTAATAAAATAGAAAAATAATATTGGCCCTTATATATTGGCTTGGGCGGCAATGGACTATTTATTAGTCTTATATATTGTTTTTATTTTATTATTTAATTAAATGGAAATTAATTAATTATTTATTTATTTAATTAAAAGTCAAAATCTTTTTCCTAGTAGGAGATGGTCTCCTAGAGTCATATTATTGTTGGTAATATGATAAGTATCAAATACTATATTTGATAAGTAGATAAATAATATGAATTTACTTATCTAGTCAAATTAGGAAGTATTTGATTTCTATTAGGAAGTTTTTTATTTATTTAGTCACAATTTAATTATATTTAATAATTGGTTATTAAATAAATACACTATTTGAGTTGGATTAAGAGTCTTGGTGCGGAAAAGAAATATTTTTTGAAAAAAAGATTCTTTGTCACCAAGTAAATCCACCTAGAGATAGGATTCTTGACCACCAAGTAAATCATCTTTAGGAAATGATTTGTATACCTATATATATTATTAAAATTCGGAATTAATTTTATAGGAAGAAAAAAAAAGTTTTTTTTTTGAGAGAAATAATTTTTTATTCTCTTACTTTTGAATAATAATAAAAAAAACTTCAAACTCAAGAAAGGGGTATATTGAATTCGGCTAAACAGAAGAGAAAAGGAGAACATTTTTGTTTTCGATAGTACACTAGTATCCTTTACATGAAAAAGGATTTTGTGTACTAAATCGAATCGGGTTCACGCGAGTTTCAATCAAATAGATTGATAATTCACAAGTGACCGAACAGTTTTTGGGTTTTCTCTTTGAGGATTATTGTGACTAACAAAGAAGAAGATTTTGTTTGTTTCATCCTCAAGTATACAATTAAAGAAAGGGAGCCCACACTCCTAGGTGATTCACGTTCGTGATTGGATTGGAAGATCTTGCGGATTCAATTCGACGCTAGTTCAATCGTCATGAGAAAAAGGTACGATATTTTTAATTATATGTCAATTAATCTAGGGTTAAGGTTCTTTCTTTTAAAGGAAATTTTTTGAAATATATCAAACCCTATTTCACGCTTCCGTCGCGTTTTTTTGAACCGATTTTTCCCTACAATTGGTATCAGAGCCAGGTTGAACCCTTGATTAATTGATATATATATATATATACGTGAATCTTTTTCTTTTTATTGTATATATGCATGTTTTAGAAAGAGATGACACTCTAGGTATTCACATATATATTTACAATGGAATGTATGGATATATATATATATATATATGTGTTTTATGTGGATTGTTATTACTCAATTTTGGTCCTAGAATTTCAATGTATTTTTTATTTTGGGATTGTAATAAGAAGGGTGGCCTATCATTCGCCATAATTTCCTTCTTGGTAGTTGATCAGAATATTTTATACCTATTTGTGGTTCCCCATTTCCGATCGTTTGTCTCATTTTCGAGCATATTTTTGTATATAATGTTTTGTTTGAGACTTGTATAGGTACATATTCCCTACCATGGGTTTTTGAGCTTAAAGTTTAGATCGAGAGGCAAAATGAGCAAAACAAGAGAATAATTGGAAGATGCAGAGTTGCCGCGCCTCACCGTTGATACAGACCGCGATGTGATCTAAGCTCAATCGTGGCCAAGAAAATCTAGATGTCTCCACGGTTGATCCGTCGTCAAAATACCAGAATGCAACACCGAGACTGCGTGTATGAACCCCTCTAATTTTCCGACAGCTTATGGGCTGAAATTGTGTGGGCCTGTGCAGAACATCTGACTTGTGGGTGCCATAACTTCCTCCTCTGATCGAACCAAGTTGATATCTTTATATATTTGGAAAGCTCCGGAAGTCTAGTTTCCAGAACATTTCACGGATTATGATTTCGAGCTTTCTGCAGGAGGTTATGCCAATTTCCGTAATAGCGCGCCATGCTGAAATGCTGAAATATTGAATTGCTGTCAGGTCCAAATGACTACTTCAAACGGCGGCCAGGCCACGGAACCAAACCGCCGATTACCTCCAGAAGGTCATTTTTTGCCCAAAAATTAAAGGGCAATCTTGTCCTTTCACCCTGCCTTCAGCCCTAACCTCCCTACACTATTTAAACACCTTCTTCTCTTCTCTCCCAACAAACTTCTTCTTCTTTATCTTCTTCAATTCAAAAGAGACAGAGAGAAGCTTTCAAAGCTTCCATGGAGGTTTTCCTCCATGGAAGGCTTACCACTACCATTTCTACCCATCATTCTCCACATTTGAGAGTTGATTGTAGAGATTATGAGTGGTTTTTGGACCAATTTCGTGCTAAGCAAAGGATGGAGCTCTTGAAGGGTTCTTCAAGGGTTGTATCTACTTACTCTTCTCTTGTATTTCATGTTTTCTCTTATGTGTAATCCCCCATTTGGGAATATTTGTAATCCTACATTTTGATTATTTATATATGATGATTTTATATTTATTTGGGTCTTGTTTCATTCTTGTTATTATTATTATGAATTAATCTCTTACTGTGAATTACATGTGTATGTATGATTTGAAATTAATATGTATTCAAGATTTGGATTAGGAGTAGATTAGTGTAATTTAGGAGTAGATTAATTAAATATCCCATGATTGTATGTATGTTGATGAATAATTAGAAATGCTATGTTAGGATCAATTTGAGTGTATGAGAATTAGTTGGGGTTATGCTTTTGGAAGGGCCTTTCTAGGTATGATCTTGATTAATAGCTCACAAGAGTGAAAATAACTTGTTTTATGCATGGCTTGCTAGAATAGGTTTTGGTTGTTTGTTTTGTGCTAAAATGGGTCATTGGCTATGTCTCACGCTAGGGGCTTTAGGTGAGTTATGGTTGGGGATGAATTTAGTATATCCACTTGTGGGATTTTTATCCAAGTCATTGGACCTAACATTGCCATTTTACATTACCTAGTTAGTATTGGGGCTCAATCTAGCTTTGGTTTGTAGAATTGGTTCACAAATGTCGGTTGCGGTTTCGTGCTTTAGAGGATCTCGACACACTCTTCAACCTTGAGCTCAAATGAATGGATACCCTAAGTTGGATTTAGGCTTGAACAAACCCTTGACTTGAGTGAATGTGCTTAAGTGTTCAACCATCTAATAGATATGCCTTTGTGTTAAGTGAACTTATTGCCCCTTGTGTGACCACTTTCATGCATCTCTCAAATTCACCATTTTATTATTTCTCACTTAATCACCATTCTCACCCTTCCACATTCTCTTTGTTTGCATTATTTTCCTTTACATTTTCTACACACACACAACACCACTTCACACACCATTCTCACCTCTTCACATTCTATTTACATGCTTTTCTTAAACTCTAAAACTTGAAACGGTTAACAAACACATCCCTGCGGAACGATACCCTTGATTGCATGCTGTACTAGTTTTATTTCTATATATGTCTTTTGACTCGTGCCTTATAGCAATGTTGATTTTATTATAAACATTTGACGATGCTTTCAATGACACAAAAATCTAGTCGTCAGTAGTTGCTAAGTTTTTTATTTATTTTTGCTATTGTAATAAAAAAAAATACTGCAGTATTTTATTATTTAAAATTCTTCTGCAATACATTCAAGTATCGAAGACTCGAAGGTTTAAAGAATTGGAAACAACCGGAACAAGTTTGGGACTGTGCGAGCCATAGCAATAAACGTGCAAGCGAATGAGCACGTGGCCACAATTGTTGTGGCATGGGCTGCACACGGCAGCCCTATGGAAACCATGGGCAAAGCATGG
Source organism: Dipteronia sinensis (assembly GCA_033220585.1). NCBI lineage: Eukaryota > Viridiplantae > Streptophyta > Magnoliopsida > Sapindales > Sapindaceae > Dipteronia > Dipteronia sinensis. The sequence continues at coordinate 10,631,549 of CM065637.1, read as the reverse complement.
CAGCCCTTTACGGGGTTGTGGGATGCGCACACCCATGGGAGGCAGCCAAGGGGTTCGCAAACGATGGACAGCATGAAGACTTGTTTGCCAAGAAAGGAGTTTGTTATTGTATTCCAAATATTGTAATTTACTTGTTTTTCTAGGATGGACCAAAATTGTAGCTATTTTTATTTTCATAAATATTGCAATGTTTGTCATTGTTTGATAACATGTCATATAGAATATGAGTGTCACTCATATATCTCTTTTGGTATGAACATGCATCGAATGGTTTAGGTATCTAATTGACATATAGATAACTTGGTAAATCATTCTATGGAATTCGATCACACGCCTTAAATAATTGAGTGGGAGAATGTGTTTTGGAACACCTACGGCCTCCAAGTTTAGTTGAGTTTTATGTTTCGTGTAATAAACCCCAAAGGGATATTCATGAATGAAATTTAGCAAGATACTTCCTTACAAAGATAGACTAGACAAGTAACCCAAACGATATCTACTCCCAAATGAGGGATATTCGTGAGGAATATATTGAAGGTCGATAACTTGGTAACACACTCAATGTGGTTTTATTGATATCCTTCCAAGAGTTCTTGTTAATATAAATCATAAGGCTAAATTGAAAACACTAGTTGTTATGTTAACAATTAGGTGGGACCTAATCTTACTAGTAAATGGTGCGAACTCCCAAAGGAGGCGTGACATTTACGAATGTTGGATCATCGTTGAATTTTAAGATTGAATTACTTAATTCAAGATAAATATTTGAAAGTGCTTTATCATGATTGTTTACTTATATAATTTTTGTTTTATTCAGAAATCATGACCCCATCCCTAATCAACATCCTAAAAGATAATACTTTAACTGGTGATAATTATGTCACATGGAAAAGGAAAATTGGGCTTTTGTTGCAATCTGAAAAGCATAAGTTCGTTTTGACAACTCCTAAACCACCTGCTCCTACTAATGAATCTACTGAGCAGTAATGAGACGAGTATAAGCAGTGGGAGACCTTAGATAAGACTGGCCAAATGTTACATTATGGCCACCATCTTCGACGTGTTACAACAGCAACATGAAGGGATGAGTTCTGCTGCCGATTTAATGATGTCTCTTGAGGAGATGTTTGCTATAAGGTCCATGATGACTAAGAGAGAGGCAGTGATTGTTTTCATGAATCTTAGGATGAAACCTAGATAGGCTGTGAAAGATCACATGATGAAGGTTATAACACATCTCAACATTGCTGAACTCAATGGTGCTGAGATAGACTGTGAAATGAAAATTGACATGATTGTCAACTCACTGTCAGATTCCTTTGATCAGTTCAAGTTGCACTACACCTTGAACAATAAGGAATACACCTTGCAAAGCCTGATGCAAGATGTTCAAAGCGCCTAGAAGATCCTTGTAAAAGGCAAGGGACAAGAGATTCATACCGTAGGTAAAGTTGCTACTGTTAAGACTCGTCAGAAGGTCAAGAAACAACAGGAGAAAAAGCAACTAGGACCTACTAAGAATGAGACAAAGAAAGTAACCAAGATCAAAGGGAAGTGGTTCCTTTGTGGTGAAAAGGGACATTGGAAAAGAAATTGTCCAAGTTCTCAGGACAAGAAGGAACAAGGTAATAATAATTATCTTGAAACATGTTTTTTGGCGGATTCTATGGATTCTTGGATCATAGACTCCGGAGCCACTAATCATGTTTGTTTTTCTTTCTTTACAGGGGTTCAAGGTAAGGAGAAGACTTAATGAGAACGAATTCAACTTGTGTTTAGACAACGAAGCGTTGGTGTCTACTAGTGCAGTGGGAGATATTAGAATTAGTTTAGATTCTTATGGGCATTTAGATTTAATAGACATTTATTATGTACCTTAATTCAAGAGAAATTTAATTTCAGTTTCTTGTTTAAATAAATTTGGATATTCGGTTACTTTTAATAAATATTTTATTATTAGTAGGAATAACAAATTTGTTTGCAAAGGTACATTGGAAAACGGTTTATTCTATTTGCATAGCAATATCTCTCACTTGTTAGACACAGATTCAACGCAACCTAATTATAAAAGAGTAAAATTATCAAAAGATGAAACATACCTATAGCATTTGCGCCTACGTCATATTAACCTTGATAGGATCAAAAGATTGGTTAGTGATGGACATGTGACTTAAAGGTTGATGATCTACCAACTTGTGAATCTTGTCTGGAAGGTAAGATGACCAAAAGGTCGTTCACGACCAAAGGCACAAGAGCCACTGGATGTTTAGGATTGATACACACTAATGTGTGTGGACCTATGCGCATTCAAGCTAGAGGTGGATATGAGTACTTCATCACTTTCACGGATGATTACTCAAGATTTAACTATGTGTATCTCATGAGACATAAGTCGGATGCTTTGATATATTCAAAGCATTTAAAGCAGAAGTAGAAAATCAGCTTGAGAAACACATAAAAATCTTGAGGTCTGATCGTGGTGGAGAAGATCTATCTGGTGAGTTTCAGCAATATCTTATTGATAATGGGATAATTTCTCAGTTTTTTGCACCAGGTACGTCTCAACAAAATGGGGTGGCAAAAAAGAGAAATATAACTCTTTTGGACATGGTTATGTCTATGTTGAGTTATTCACCGCTCCCTAATTCTTTTTGGGGATATGCTTTACAAACCGCTATGTACATTCTAAACGATGTACCATCTAAGTCAGTTCCTAAAACACCGCATGAGTTGTGGACTGGGTGAAAGCCTAGTTTACAACACTTAAGGATATTTGGATGTCCTGCACACGTGTTAAAAGGAAAGACAGAAAAGATGGAGTCTCGTTCAGAAACATGTATATTTGTAGGGTATCCAAAAGGAACCAAATGATATTATTTCTATAGCCTTTCAGATCTTAAAGTATTTGTTTCGACAAATGCTAAATTTATAGAAGATGACTATATGAATAATTTTGTGCCTAAAAGTAGAATTGTCCTGAATGAGCTTTCAAGAGATACAATTCCACAAGAGGTTACACAACCTAGCCCAATTGTAAGTTCCGCACCAACACAAGATCAACAATCTACCATACCTCGTCGTAGTGGGAGGGTTAAAAAACAACATGAGAGATACATCGGTCTAGGAGAATCTGTAGAGAATCTCCCGGATGACGATGATCCCTACACGTACAGGGAAGCCATGGAAGATGTTGAATGTCGCCATTGGCAAAAGGCAATGCAATCCGAAATTGAATCTATGTTCAAAAATAAAGTCTAGTCTCTTGTGGACTTGCCTAAAGGGATAAAACCCATTGGGTACAAGTGAGTATACAAGAGGAAGAGATGAATGGATGGAAATGTGGAAACCTTTAAAGCTAGATTGATAGCTAAAGGTTACACACAAAAGGAAGGTATCGATAATGAGGAAACCTTCTCTCCTGTGGCCATGCTTAAATCCATTAGGATACTCTTATCTATTGTGGCATCTCTAGACTTAGAGATTTGGCAAATGGACGTCAAGACAACTTTCCTTAATGGAAGTCTTGACGAAAGCATCTATATGGTGCAACCAGAAGGATTCATTGAAAAGGCCAAGAGGAAATGGTATGCAAGTTGCAAAGATCCATATATGGATTAAAATAAGCATCCAGATCCTGGAACATAAGGTTCGATCAAGCTGTGAAAAGTTTTGGATTTATTCAAAACCTTGACGAACCCTGTGTGTACAAAAGGATTAAAGGCGACAAGTTGGTTTTCCTAGTTCTTTACGTTGATGATATACTACTCATCGGAAATGATGTAGGTGTATTGACATCAGTAAAAGAATGGTTAGCAAAACAATTTGATATGAAGGACTTATGAGAAGCAAGTTATATTCTTGGTATCTAAGTAATAAGGGATAGAAAGAATAGAACGATTGCATTATCTCAAGCTTCATACATAGATAAAATCTTGTTTAGGTTCTCCATGCAAGATTCCAAGAAAGGTATGTTACCTTTCAGACATATAATCAAACTTTCTAAGGAACAAGTTCCTAAGAATGAGCATGAAGAGCAATTCATGAGTCAGGTTCCATATGCCTCGGCAGTTGGAAGTCTCATGTATACAATGCTCTGCACTAGACCAGATATTTATTTTGCTGTTGGCATAGTTAGCAGGTTTCAATCGAAACCTGGTCCTGATCACTGGACGACAGTCAAGCAAATTTTCAAATATCTCAAGAGAACGATAGATCATATGCTTGTATACTCTGGAGGGGATTTAATTCCCATTAGGTATACAAATTCTGATTTCCAGTCAGATTCTGACTCCAAGAGATCCACATCAGGATATGTGTTTACTCTTGGAGGAGGGGCAGTCATATGGAGGAGTATCAAGCAATCATGTATTGCTGATTCCACCATGGAAGCTGAGTATGTTGCCGCATGCGAAACTGCTAAAGAGGCTGTCTGGCTCCGCCAATTCTTGATTGACTTGGAAGTGGTTCCTGATGTGAATAAGCAGATCACTATCTATTGTGATAATAGTGGAGCAGTGGCTAATTCGAGAGAACCAAGAAGTCATAAGAGAGGCAAACATATTGAAAGAAAGTATCATCTTCTGAGGGAAATTGTGCATAGGGGTGACGTGACGATTACCAAGATCGCGTCAGCAGAAAATCTAGCGGATCCCTTCACAAAGGTTCTTCCACAGAAGAGTTTTGATAGGCATCTAGAGAATATGAGGATGAGAGATATGACACATTTGCTATAGAGCAAGTGGGAGATTGTTAGGATTATGCTCAATAGCAAGAGTGTAATAATGTATTTGACAATCTTTTTATATTAATAAAGTGATTTCTAGTTTAACAAATCTTATAGCATTTATAGTTTAATTATTATAATTGTCAAAAGTAAATAATCATACGGTCAAAAGACTATGAGAAAAGAAGAATTGTTCGTACATCTGGATATGTATGAGGTAGACACAATTCTTTAGTTAGTCTTGAATAATATTCACAACTTAAGATAAAGGTTTGGCGCATTTATCTTGTTAAAGTTGTAGATTCTTTTGCAAGTATTTGAGTGGGATCAAATGTGTTATGATGAGTCTAAAATCATCAAAGTGTGGTGCCTTTGGGCAAACGAATTTAGTGCACTGGGTGCATTGAATAGGATCATAGTGAAATACTTTATCCAGAACCGTCAATGGATAAAAGTCTTCACTTGAAGACAATCGGAGAGTCTATCTCAATCCTGAGAAAAATGATGGACTTATGGTTACAAGTGTTATCATTTGAGCTATCAATGAGTACGATTATATAGCATAGTCTACCCTCGATAGTTTGGTGGTATTCATTTGTTAATCGATAGAGGACTTCATTTATAGATATTGACATCGTGGCTCCATTTAATAAATGATAGTAGAATATCATCATATGGATGTTTTGAGGTATTGGATATTAAATCTTAACGTTAAGTTTTCAATAATGTCTATTGAAATATGGCTTCTAGACAAGTCAAAATATCCAAGTTCAAAATGTGGTCATATGGGTATATATGGTAACTTGGAGAGCTATAGGCGGTCTATGAGCTCTTGGCGATTACTGGTATTCTTCACGAGGATACACTATCTCCATTATTAAGATTGTCTAGGGTAAGAATGAACAATATTAACTTATTCTATCTTTATTTAAAAGTTCAATTTTAGTTCTTTAGTGGAATGAATTAAAATTAATAGATTGAACCTAAGTGAATCATTTGTTGATTGTGATTAGGTTATGTGTATTGGAGCTTAAATTTAGATAGCCCGCTAAGATCCCCAATTCAGATGAACTTGCATGGATCACTTGATATATTCTACCGGACCAATTTATGGGTCCATCTAGAATTGTATTAAGGCATGTTGACTTGTTTCTTTTAGTAAGAATGGGTCTAGTTCATATGTGGACTTTTTATTAAGGTCCAATGGATTTAATAAAATAGAAAAATAATATTGGCCCTTATATATTGGCTTGGGCGGCAAGGGACTATTTATTAGTCTTATATATTGTTTTTATTTTATTATTTAATTAAATGAAAATTAATTAATTAATTAATTAATTAAAAGTCAAAATCTTTTTCCTAGTAGGAGATGGTCTCCTAGAGTCATATTATTGTTGGTAATATGATAAGTATCAAATACTATATTTGATAATTAGATAAATAATATGAATTTATTTATCTAGTCAAATTATGAAGTATTTGATTTCTATTAGGAAGTTTTTTTTTTGATTTAGTCACAATTTAATTATATTCAATAATTGGTTATTGAATAAATACACTATTTGAGTTGGATTAGGAGTCTTGGTGTGGAAAAGAAATCTTTTTTGAAAAATGATTCTTTGTCACCAAGTAAATCCACCTAGAGATAGGATTCTTGACCACCAAGTAAATCCTCTTTGAGAAAGGATTTGTATACATATATATATATATATATTATTAAAATTCAGAATTAATTTTATAGGAAGAAAAAAAAAGTTTTTTTTTTAGAAAGAATTTTTTATTCTCTTGCTTTTGAATAAAAAAAAACTTTCAACTCAAGAAAGTGGTGTATTGAATTCGGCCAAAGAGAAGAGAAAATGGGAACTTTTTTGTTTTCGATAGTATACTAGTATCCTTTACATCAAAAAGGATTTTGTGTACAAAATCGAATCGGGTTCACGCGAGTTTCAATCAAATAAATTGATAATTCACAAGTGACCGAACGTTCTTGGGTTTTCTCTTGGAGGATTATTGTGACTACCAAAGAAGAAGATTTTGTTTGTTTCATCCTCAGGTGTACAATTAAAGAAAGAGAGCTCACACTCCTAGGTGATTCACATTCGTGATTGGATTGGAAGATCTTGCGGATTCAATTCGATGCTAGTTCAATCGTCACGAGAAAAATGTACGATACTTTTAATTATATGTCAATTAATCTAGGGTTAAGGTTCTTTCTTTTAAAGGAAATTTTTTGAAATATATCAAACCCTATTTCACGCTTCCGTCGTGTTTTTTTGAACCGATTTTTCCCTACACCATACACGAATCCCAAACTGATACTTAATTCAAAAGCCCAAATCAGAACCAAGAGATAGTCAAACCAGGCGTGAAGAATTGTCAACTTAAGCAATACACTGCGTTTTAAGCAATAGATGAAATTAGATAAGTCAGTGAGCCACGTGATGAAATCCGAGGTGTCAAGCAAGTACTGGCTGAGAAAGATTTCACTGCTGACTCATGTGATAAGCATATAAAAGGAAAAGGAGAGAGAGAAAGTATTCATAAGATTCGTTTTTACAGATTATGGTTTTCTCTCAATTTGCTTTTTCTCTCTGAAAAGTCTCTCAATCTCTCTCTTAGTATTTTTACGATTTCTTGGTGAATCCAAGTGTAACTTTGTGTAATCTTCTGATTAATTGTTCTCAGAGTGAAACCAGAGTGTTTGTGAGTATTTGTAAAGAAAGATTGAGCGAATTCTTTCTGTGATTTGGAGAGATTTTGTGAGGTCTGGGTTCAACGTTTGTTGTGTTGACAGATCTAGTGTTCTTGAGGATTTCTGGGTTTCGTGTAAGGCATCAGTTGGTGTAATCGTGTTGTAAAGACTCTTATATAGTGTAGAGCGCTTTCCTTGTGAGGGCTCAATGTGGATGTATGATCGTTTTGATCTGAACCACGATAAATCTGTGGTGTTCTCCTTTCTTTACTGCTTATTTCTCTTCTTATAATTAGTTCTTGTGTTGTATATTTTTCGATCTATATTTTGTTGTTGTATTTGTGTTCTTTTATGTTCTGTGAGTTTTTCTTGCAGGGCTTCGAAATAACAGGAAATGATTGTTAGGGTTTCGAGTACAATCGAAATCCTGACAGTGGTATCAGAGCCAAAGAACAGTAGACGTTAGGGACAAGGACCCTCCAGTAGTTGAGCCTTCAGGCCATGAAGATTCATATGGAGAATAGAAAACTAGGAGTGAGGAGACTGACAACCAGGAACCAGAAAATGTGCAAGATATCTGTAATTTTAATAATTCAATTTTTTCAATGAAATTTGAAATAGATAAGTTTGATGGCACTGGAGATTTCAAGATTTGGAGAAGGAAGATGAAAGCCTTACTTTCCCAATAGAAAATCCTTAAGGCCATTGAAGGACCAGAAAAATTACCTGCTAATCTTACTGCTGAACAAAAATATGACATGTTAGAAATGATACTAGGTACAATTATATTAAATCTTTCTAATAATGTACTTAGGGAAGTAAATGATGAAAACCTCTGCCCATAGTGTTTGGATGAAATTAGAAAGCCTGTATTTGACTAAGTCTTTAACTATTAAGATTTATCTTAAAGAAAGACTATTTAGCGTTAAAATAGACCCTAATAAGAACATTGGACAGAATCTTGATGAATTCAAGAAGATGACAATATGATTAGCAAATGCTGAGGTAAATGAGAAACTAAGTGAAGAGAATGAGGCTATAATCCTCCTAAATTCTCTGCCTGTATCCTTTAAGGATGTGAAGGCGGCCATTAAGTATGGCAGAACCTCACTTAGTTCAGAAGAGTGTGTTTCACCTCAAAAATCCAAAGAATTAGAGCTTAAAATTGAAAAGAAGGATAATGGAGAAAACTTGTTTGTTAGAGGTAGGCAGCATGTTAAGAATAATAATAATCATTCCAATAATAAGAATAAATATAGGAGTAAGATCCCTAATCATAGATCACAGTCTAGGAATAGAAATGGCTCTAGGAAATGCTACTTTTGTGGCAAAGAGGGTCATATTAAGAAATACTATTATGAGTTTAAAAAGAAAATGTAAGATAAAACTCAATCTGATGGTGATGCAGCTGTTGCATCTAAGTCCTATGAACCTAGTGAGGTATTAGTTGTCAGTACTGAGAACATGAATTCTGAATTGATTCTAAACTCAGGTTGCTCATTCCATATGTGTCCTAGAAATAATTGGTTCACTGAGTTCCAAGAACTCAGTAGTGGAAGTGTGTTGATAGGAAACAATCAACACTGTGATGTGGAAGGCATAGGTTCAGTGGCCATTAAAATGTATGACGGGATGATTATGGTCTCTAGAAATGTTAGATTTGTGACAAATTTTAAGAGAAATCTAATTTCTCTATGTACCTTAGACGAGGAAGGATACACCAATAAGGCTGAAAGAGGTATCCTAAAATCCTCTAAGGGTTCTCTTGTTATTCTTAAAGGTGACAAGAAGAATAAGTTATATGTGCTTAGAGGTGAGACTGTCACTAATAAGGCTGCTAATGTGGCTTCTAAAAACAGTGACAATAGTGTATTGTGGCACATGAGATTAGGTCACATGAGTGAGAGAGGTATTCTTTAGTTAAGCAAAAGAAATCTCCTAAATGGGGATCAAGTGAGCAAGCTGGAATTTTGTGAGAACTATGTCCTAGGTAAACAACATAGGATCAGTTTTAGCAATACTCAACATACCTCAAAACAAATCTTAGAATATGTACATTCTGATCTGTGGGGCCCTTCAAAGATCCCATCTCATGGAGGGAACATATATTTTCTGTTCCTCATTGATGACCACTCTAAGAAACTTTGGCTTTACCTTTTAAAGTCCAAAGACCAAGCTTTTGAGAGCTTCAAAGCTTGGAAGAGGTTGGTTGAAAACCAAACCTCCAAGAAAATTAAAATTCTAAGAACTGATAATAGATTAGAATTTTGTAATGAGAATTTTAATAAGTTTTGTGAAGAACAAGGAATTACAAGGCATAGAATTGTGAGACACACTCCAAAGCAGAATGAAGTGGTTGAGAGAATGAATAGGACAATCTTAGAAAAAGTTAAATGCTTACTTATAGGATCAGGTTTGGACCAGAATATTTGGGGGGAAACTGCTTCTACAACAGTCTATCTGATCAGTAGTTCCCACTTTACTGCTATAAGACTTAAAACTCCTGAAGAAATCTGGACAGGGATGCCTCCTAATCTAAAACACTTAAGAGTGTTTGGGTGTGCTGCTTATGCACACCAATATGAGGGAAAATTAGAACCTAGGTCTTTGAGAGGTGTTTCTAGGTTATCCCTTAGGAGTTAAAGGTTATAGCGTTTGGTTGAGAGACCAAAAGGGTTTTAAGGTGATAATAAGTATGGATGTTATCTTTGATGAGTCTAGGATGCCTTGTAAGAACAAAGATCACACCACTGAATCTGATCTAGATCCTTTAAAAGATAATGGAAATAAGGTTTAGTGGAAGTTGGCAACCCACCACTTGATCTTGTCCCAGTTGAGACTGAATTAGTTGAAGATGATAGGGCTGCCCATTCTGATGGTTCTCATCAGGTGGGAATGAGTCAGAATCAGCCAGAGAACAGTGAATATCTAGCTGATTACGAGCTAGTTAGGGATATGGCAAGAAGGATTATTAAACCTAACAGTAAGTTCGCACTTGCAGATATTACATCATTTCCATTATGCACTGGCCAAGAACTGGAGAATTCTGAACCTAGGACTTGTAGTGAAGCTGTCAATTGCATTGACAAGCAAAAATGGCTGCAAGCAATGAAAGAAGAGATGAACTCTCTTGAGAAAAATTAGACCTGGTCTTTGGTTAGGAAACATGAAAAACAAAAAATAATAGCTTGTAAATGGTTGTTTAAGATAAAAGAAGGTTTAGAGCAGAATGATCGGTTAGATATAAAGCTAGGTTGGTAGCTAAAGGGTGTACTCAAAGGGAATGGATATATTATAATGAGATATTTTCCCTTGTAGTGAAATATTAAACAATTATGATCATTTTAGCTTTAGTGAGCTATTATAATTTACAGTTAGAGCAATTGGATGTTAAAATTACCTTTTTACATGGAGACTTAGATGAAATCATCTATATGTCTCAACCGGAGGGATTTGAGTCCAAGACTCAAATCCCTCTTATGTTTGTCTTCTGAGAAAATCCCTATATGGGCTGAAACAAGCCCCTAAACAATTGTACAAAAGGTTTGATACGCATGGGTTTTATTAAAAGTGAATATGATGCATGTTTTTATTTTGATAGTGATGGTATCATTATTTCTGTCTTTTTACTTTTATATGTTGATGATATACTACTTGCTAGTAAAAACATGTCTATGATTAGAGATTTAAAGAAGAAGCTTAAATATGAATTTGATATGAAGGATTTAGGGAATGTAAAAAGGATTTTAGGAATTGAAATCGAGAGGTCTAGAGATGAGTCTAAACTGAGTTTAAAACAATGCAGCTATTTGTTAAAACTTGTGAATAGGTTTGCTATGAAGAATTGTAAACCTGTAAACATTCATCTGTCCTCTAATTTCATGATGTCTGTAGCTTTGTCACCTAGATCCATTGAGGATAGTAAATATATAGAGTCAGTCCCATATGCTAGTGCTGTGGGTTCTATAATGTACTCCATAATTAGCACTAGGTCTGGCTTAGCTCAAGCAATAATGTCCTATATAGATATATGGCTGACCCAGGAAAATGACACTGGAATGCCATGAAATGACTGCTTAGGTATATCAGTTCTACAACTTCAGTAGGACTAATTTATGATTGCTCTAACACTGTAATAGACCTTGTAGGTTATGTAGATTCAGATTATGCTGGTGATAGAGATAAGAGGAGGTTCACATCCTCATATTTCTTCACCATTGCAGGTTGTTGTGTCAGTTGGAAAAGTCAGATTCAACCAGTTGTGGCTTTGTCTACTACAGAGGTTGAATACATTGTTGTTACTGAGGCAATTAAGGAAGCAATTTGGCTTCAAGGCCTCTTAGAAGAGATTAACACTTTTGGTGGAAAGGCTGTTATATATACTGACAACCAAAGTGCATTACATTTAGTAAAAAATCTTGTGTTTCATGAAAGAACAAAGCATATAGAGGTTAAGTATCATTTTATTTGAGACCAAGTCTCTAATGGTATAGTTCATGTGGAAAAGATTTCCACAGATGAGAATCTAACTGACATGGGTACTAAAATAGTATCTTATAGCAAGTTTAAGCATTGCTTAAACCTGCTTAAGATAGGTGATTATGGTTGATTGTTTGTTTTGTCTTGAACATGTATCACAAGGTAGTTGTCTATGCTATATATGATGAAGATGGCCTAAGGTGGCATTTTTGGAAATGGTTAGCCTATCTTAACAAATGTCATGGCCCATACACGAAGCCCAAACTGATACTTAATTCAGAAGCCCAAATCAGAACCAAGAGATAGTCAAACCAGGTGTGAAGAATTGCCAACTTAAGCAATACACTGCGTTTTGAGCAACAGATGAAATTAGATAAGTCAGTGAGCCATGTGATGAAATCCGAGGTGTCAAGCAAGTACTGGCTGAGAAAGATTTCACTGCTGACTCATGTGATAAGTATATAAAAGGAAAATGAGAGAGAGAAAGTATTCATAAGATTCGTTTTTACAAATTAGGGTTTTCTCTCAATTTGCTTTTTCTCTCTGAAAAGTCTCTCAATCTCTCTCTTAGTATTTTTACGATTTCTTGGTGAATCCAAGTGTAACTTTTGTAATCTTCTGATTAATCGTTCTCAGAGTGAAACCAGAGTGTTTGTGAGTATTTGTAAAGAAAGATTGAGCGAATTCTTTCTGTGATTTGGAGAGATTTTGTGAGGTCTGGGTTCAATGTTTGTTGTGTTGACATATCTAGTGTTCTTGAGGATTTCTGAGTTTCGTGTAAGGCATCAGCTGGTGTAATCGTGTTGTAAAAACTCTTATATAGTGTAGAGAGCTTTCCTTGTGAGGGCTCAACGTGGATGTATGATCGTTTTGATCTGAACCACGATAAATCTGTGGTGTTCTCCTTTCTTTACTGCTTATTTCTCTTCTTATAATTAGTTCTTGTGTCGTATATTTTTCGATCTATATTTTGTTGTTGTATTTGTGCTCTTTTCTGTTCTATGAGTGTTTCTTGCAGGGCTTGGAAATAACAGGAAATGATTGTTAGGGTTTCGAGTACAATTGGAATCCTGACAATTTTAGAGATAAAAATAGAGTTTGAATGGGAGATGTTCTAAGAGAGACAAAATAGACGCACAATAAATTGGTTTTATTGAAAACAAAGTAAAAAGATGTATAGTGATGAGCCCATCAAAGTTGACAAGGGTCATGTGGCTTCCAAGGGTTGGGAAGAGGAAATGAACATGAATACGTTACATGAATGAATTACACACAAAACTTGATTGTTTCACAAGTCTTCAACTTTTTAAATTTTTTTTAATTACACAAGCTACCACTGTCTACCCTTACCCACCTCATCAGTGACCTCAATCTTACCTTGCTTACTCTTAAAGTTGTTTTAATAATATGATCAAATACATGCAAGCCAGTCAAATTAATAATCAACATCATATTTGTTTACACTTTACAGACAAGATGATAAAGCCAGTCTCACAAATATGGTTACAATAAGAAGGTCTTACTATTTTTAGTACTCTAACAAGGTGGCAGGCACCACACGATTTGCCCAATTGCTTCTCTTTTTCTTCAAGTTAATTAGGAGGACAAAAAGTGGCCAGAAGAAAGAGGTCAACTGCATGTTCTTGTATTCATTTTTTAACACACCAATTTTTACAAATGAGAAAACATGCATACGGTTTTTTTTTTGTTTTTTTTTTACTAATTATTATAAGTAAAATATGAAATTTAGAATAAAACATCACTATTATCGAGCATAGCACGTTGTTAATTATTAGGTTAGTGTAGAACTGTAGATGCTAATTATTAGAATAACTAATCTCTCGACTCCAGTTAAATTGGGGTATTACCATTCTTAATTACTTATCTTTTGTCACTTGTACATCATACATGTTGCATGTTGGATTTTAGTGTAATTTTTATGTACAAGTTGATAAGCATTAAAGCTTACATGTATAAATATCAAGTATTTTATAATAATTCTTTAGTCAGAAAGGTCTTAAAAAAAAGTTCAAGACCGTCCATTTATAATTGGCTTTGTAACATTACAAAAATACGGTCCTGAAACTATTTTTCAAAAAACGATAATTAATAAAATAATTAGTATTTACACGGTATATTGTTTATTACAGTGATATAGATCCAATCGCACTGTTATGAATCATGCCACAAAAACTAGTTGTGTCAATGTATACATACACATACATATATATATATATATATATATATATATATATATAAATATAAAATGAAGATCAAGTGCCGGCATGGTTCGATAAAATAATCTGACAGACTAGCCTAGCAATCTCAACTTAATAAAGTGCAATTATATTTACTTATTTCTTTTACTGCATAATGGCACCCCTCTTCAAGAATCAAGTTCAAAAACCTGGTCATGAATATTGAATATCAAAATCAAATAATTATTTTATAATTTTTATCAAATTAAAGTGAATTGAGTCAACTGATTCTACGCATTGAAATATTCCTGGCCACACCACATGCTTAATTTACAAATCAACTTTTTGCCTTTTGTTTTTAAATTACATGCAAGGTTAGTTAATTTGCTTTTTCTTAGATAGATAGGTCTTTTAGGGGGTCTTCAGGGCCTTTTTGACTACAATACAAAGCTGAAAATTATAATTTAAGAAGTAATAAAATGGAAAATAATAGTAACTTTGACCAATATTATTGATTTTTTATTTTTTGTGTGTAATTATAGTTTTAAAAATACGTTCCCCACGAGCACGTCACAGACAGGAACAACAACTTTCTCCTCAATTCTCTCTAATCATCCTCGGTTCTAACACTTTTCCTTTTTTGCCCACTTAACCATGTAAACATGTTCCATATTTGTAAAATGGTCATAGTGGACACGAAAGATGTGCATAATTGTTTCGATGTTTATAACGGTAGACATTTCGCTTTTTGGATTCATATTATCACAACCATTAATTTGGTAAGTTAATAAACCGATACATATTAATAATAATTTAATTTATTTACCATATATGTTATGTGAATACGATTTTCACATCTAAAAATATGATGAAATATATAGATGAGATGTCTGATATTATTCTTATATAAGAATATAAGAATAATGTCTATAAGAATAATGTCTATAATATTTATTTAAACAAGCTTTGCCTCTCCTCTAGCATACAAATACCTATTTGGACCACAATTATAGTGTTAATCCAAACAAATCTAGTATAACTTTGAATATACTTGGGGTCGGTCATAATATAAATGAATAGTATAATACTAGACATCCCACATTTATATCCATTATGATACTAATGAGTCAGAAATTCAAGTTTGAGAGGTCAGAAAAACAACAAAAAAATTTAGGGGATGATTTAATTCACTTGTTACTTATCATGTAAGAATGTAACTTCAATTGTCACATCATTGATTGAGAATAGTGTGAGATATTTAGAGCATCTCCAATGCTAGCTATAATGAATTCAACATCAAATGTGATAAATAGAAAATTTGTTAAAACAAGTTTCTCGCGTACGATTATGACTATTCAATGTTAAGGTACAAAAAGAATTTATAGACAATGTCAAGATGATCATCTATTTTCAGTGTCGGATGTATAACTATTTTAAAAGTAGACTCATCAAACCATAATAAATGTCGGTGACCCACCCAAAAAAGAAACCGGATATATGAAATATACATTTTATGTCATGTAGAAAACAAGTTTTTTAATATTTTTTTTTAAAAAATATTACACTATTACATAAATTCGGGGTTTGTTAGGAGGAGGAGGACTTGAACTCGCAACCTCATGTTGCAAATGTAAGAAGTTAATATTAATTGAAATACAAGTCACTTTTGTCTCTTTATAACATTACTCTTCAAAATTTCAAATAAATACTTGGAAGAGATGTCTATGGGATCGACTTTACTTAATTTTATCATCACTCTTCGAAGAGGTGTTCATCGTCATTAATACGGAGAAGAAGAGGTGTTGATAATAGTATTATTAACAATTTAAAAGAAATAATATTTCAGGTTCTAGACTTTTAATTAGAGGTGCCCACAGTTCAGTTAAACCGTGGGTATCAAACCGAAACTGACTCCCAAAAACCGAAACAGAAACCGAGAGTTACGAAACCGGTTTCAAGCCGGTTCGGTTACGGTTAAGGTTAAGGTTGGTTAAAAACCGTCCAAAACAGACGGTTAAACCGCCGTTTTTGACGGTTTAGATATAAAAAATATTGGACCAATAGTACATTGCCACATGTACAACAAACTAAAAAAAAACGAAACCAACCCAAACCGAACCGTCTAACCGACGGTTCAAAATCAGAAATCAAAAACTAAACCTGTTTTTTCAGTTTCGATTACAGTTGGGGTGTTCAAAATCGAAACCGTTCCGAAATTGAACCGTGGGAACCGTGAACATCATTACTTTTAATGACTTATTAGTAAGTAATAACTGCACTTCATGTCGCATACTTGGACATGAAGCAAGCTGGATTAGGAGTCACCGGCGCCGCCATTTTTACACGTGTCCTACATTAACAACTAATCAACCAATCACTCCCTTTAACAAGTGTTACAAAGTCAAATCCCATCATTCATTCTCAACCGTCCGATTCTAATACACACAACTGATCAGAATTGGAATACTCATTCCCGACTCTGATTCTGATGCAAAACCCTCTCTCTTTGCTTTGCTTTGCATGTGGCTTCCCACCACAGGATTTGTGCTGTTGTTGCTCTAAAGGACACCCATTGCATACTTTACTTTTTATTTCAGAAATAAAATATCTGGGACTCAGACGGATGTACTACGTTATTCATACTTTTGTTAATTTGGATGTTTATCTGATTAGACCTGTCTTAAAAAAAGCTTCTATAATCCTATAGTTTTATAAAGTTATTGAACCATAATATTAAAAAAGTTAGTTCTTTAATATTACAAAATAAAGGTTCTGAACTTTTTTTTTTTTTTAAAAATGTTTGAACTAGAGAATTATTATGTCTCACACACATGACATATTAGTTTTTGATAAGCGTATTCTTATTTCATTGAAAGAATAGTTTTCTTTTTGCCGGATATAAAATTGTGCAAGAGGCATAATTTAATAAGCAGAGAATACAAAACTTTACTACCTAGCAATTTAGCATAGCAACAACTTTTTGTACAGTATTGATTAATATTAAAAAAAGAAGCATTGTTGTGTTTGTTTATGGATTCCAATAGAAGAGGTATCTGAGCTGTCATTATTGTGCACCCCTTGAAGGAGACCTTTCCACAAACCCAGTGCTGTGATGAGGCAGTTAAGCAATCTGTGTCGCCTTCTTAAACAAACTAGAATTCAAAACTCTTCAACTTTTCTGCATTAAAGACCACCCTTTTAACTAAATATATAAATACTCATCGATTATATATATTATATCACCAATTTGTTGTTGTTGTTAAGCAAATTGTACAAAATGGGTTGCAACTACAAAGCTGTTCCATGTATCTATCTATAAATCTGGCTCTATATGAATAATCTTTGACAGCTATATCAGAAATTTCCTTACTGCTTTAGTACTTTATAACATATATACAACAACAACAAAATTTAGATCATAAAGTGCATATAAACACTGAATAACACCTCAAATACAGATGTTTTCACTTTTCTCATCAGACTTTAGATTTTGAATTGTAAAGGAATCAGAAAAAGTTAACCAGACAAGGTTGAAAGATTTCTGTATTTAATGTCTTTTAGAACTAAGCAGTGTCAGAATTCCATTCCTTTAGATCTATACAACCATAATGTTGAGCATGTACAAATTATTATTATTATAGTGAAAGAAAAGTCTAATAAATGTATAATCTAATAGTATAATGCATATAATGGTGTCACAATTCACAGTAACCTACCTACATTGTAGTAGTTGTTGCAGGGGTTTTTGAGTCCGTGGCTCAATGGGCAGTGGGACGGTGCTCTATGTATCGATCGGGTTAATCTGAACAACTAGCTAAGTTTACCTACTACTCTTTCAATTCTCTCCAAGCAATGAAAACAAAAACACATACAGTAGTTTCATGCATATCTAGAACACTATACAACAAATCACATATGATGTATGCATTAAGATTTTAAGAATATTTGTGGTGATGATTACAGCTAAAAGAGATCTAGGAAGAGGATCCAATTCTTAAAAATAATAAGAGAGAAAAATAAAGGATATCATCAGGCAGATACTAGAGTATTTAACATAGATATTGAGAAGATTTCAAGTATTTGATAAAAAAAAAACCATTAGATAAGAGTATTTTATGATGCAATATAGATTGGTTTGAGATACTAGTTAGTTTTGGTCAGACAGATGCTTTGAACCTCTATCCACTCAAATCTAGGGGGAAAAGCCCTTGTGTTCCTGCAAAATCTCCTTAAAAAAGGCCAGAATTCTGCCTCGTGCTTCTTCATTTTTCGCGTAATATATCTATTTCTTACCCTTAAACAAAAAATGTATCTACCAGAGAGAGAGAAGAGACACAAAGGAAGCATCCTGTAAGTTTCATAATAGTCATGGCAGGCTCTTAACACATAAAAAAAGAGATTATAGATGGCGTTGACAATAAAGGATAATGAGAGTGGTCACTAGACAGAATCATTCTAAACTATTCTATTATATCTACAACTACTAGTACAACCTTTTTGTTTTATGCAAACCAACTGCACAGAAACATAGACCCCCAAAATATTATTAATAAAATATGTTAACTAGTTGTAAACTTGCCTGCCTATTTAAGAAGCCTTTCCTCATGGTTGATGAGATACATACTTACATGCCAGCACTTTCTTCTCCTCCCTGTCAATTCTTCCCACGTTTCCCACCTCAAACTCTTCTCATTTCCTGCAATCATAACCTGTCTATCATTTTCCTATTCTGTTAAAAACATTCAATATCAACAATATATATATATATATATAGCTCTTTCTTCAATCTAATATCTTATATATATAAAACTTACTTACATTTCACATTTGAGTTGTTAAAGATGTGGACTCTCTGCATTGGAGCTTTGGTTATTATAAGCATCACACATTGGATTTATAGATGGAGAAATCCCAGATGCAATGGAAAACTCCCACCGGGTTCAATGGGTCTGCCACTCCTTGGCGAAAGTATTCAGTTTTTCACTCCCAACACTTCTTCTGAAATACCTCCCTTCGTCAAGAAGAGAATGAAAAGGTAAATAAACACTATGTCCAGTTACTTCTTTCCAGTTTCATCATAATAATCATCATCTTCTTCTACATCTCATCAACATGATTTCTTCTGTCACTTTTCAGATATGGCCCGATATTTCGGACAAATTTGGTGGGACGACCAGTTGTAATATCAACAGACTCTGATCTCAATTACTATATCTTCCAGCAAGAGGGACGATTGTTCAAGAGCTGGTATCCAGATACATTCACAGAGATCTTTGGACAACAAAATGTGGGTTCATTACATGGGTTCATATACAAATACCTTAAGAACATGGTGCTAAATCTCTTTGGTCCTGAAAGCCTCAAGAAGATGCTCCCAGAAGTTGAGCAAGTAGCCTGTAGAAAATTACAGGGGTGGTCAAGTCAGAGCACAATTGAGCTCAAAGATGCATCAGCAAGTGTAATTTCCTTTTCATCTCATTGAATGATCCAACAACATTTTCTTCTTCTGCTTCTAATAATACAATTCTATCTCTACAGATGGTATTTGATCTAACTGCAAAGAAGCTGATAAGTTATGACCAAGAAAACTCATTAGAGAATCTAAGGGAGAGCTTTGTTGCTTTTATACAAGGATTAATCTCTTTCCCTTTGAACCTTCCTGGAACAGCTTATCACAAATGTTTACAGGTAAACCAAAATCTGCCACAATACTTATCATCTTCATTGCATCAGGCACATCTTTTTTTTTTTCTTTTTTCTTTTTTGCAGTTGTTGGTTTTATACTACTCAATTATAAACTATATCCTCTCAAAAACTGACTAACCAATAATTCAGTCAAAAACCAAGAGAATGTGTGACAACTTTATTCACTAAATTATCTTCCCCTGCATGCACAAGTAAATTTCACAAACATTTTCCTCCAGTTATTGGTCTTGAGTTTCATAAAACTTTTTCAGGGTAGAAAAAAAGCAATGAAGATGTTGAAAAGCATGCTACAGGAAAGAAGAGCAAACCTCAGGAAGAATCAAAGCGATTTTTTTGATTATGTCCTTGAAGAACTTCGGAAAGAAGGGACAATCCTTACAGAGGCAATTGCTCTGGATTTAATGTTTGTGCTACTGTTTGCTAGCTACGAAACAACCTCCCTGGCTCTAACTTTTGCCATAAAAATTCTATCAGACAATCCTCAGGCCTTGAAGCAATTAACTGTATGTGGAGATATTGAATTCAAATTCTCTAATCAATACATTTTTTACATATCCTCTATAGTTTCTCCATCTAACATGCTCTAAATATTATCATCTCTTCAGGAAGAACATGAGGCAATTCTAAAGAATCGAGAAAACATTGGTTCTGGACTTACATGGAAGGAATATAAATCAATGACATATACATTTCAGGTGAGTCAGGAACTTCAACGTCCTGCCCAAGAAAAATAAATAATATAAAATAATCACCATCAAGTATGTACTCCTCTAACTACGAATTTACAATTTCAATTTGCAGTTTATCAATGAAACTGTTAGATTGGCAAATATTGTGCCAGGAATCTTCAGAAAAGCACTGAAAGATATCCAATATCAGGGTACATAAACTATATATTAGTCCATTTCCAAAAATAATAGATATGCTTATGCATGAACAAATTTGACAGAAAATAAAAAATTGTAATGGTGCAGGATACACAATTCCAGCAGGATGGGCAATTATGGTCTGTCCCCCAGCTGTACACCTGAATCCAGCGAAATACGAAGATCCTCTTGCTTTCAATCCAAGTAGATGGAAGGTTGGTCAAAGTTTGAGTCTTGCATAATAAATCACCTGAGTTTTCTAAAAATATTCTAAAATTTACTTGAAACTCTTGATCATTCTTCATATTGCTAAATTGTCTAAATTATGGTGCCTTACAGGGAATGGAAACAAATGGTGCATCAAAGAATTTTATGGCTTTTGGTGGTGGAATGAGATTTTGCGTTGGAACAGAATTTACCAAAGTGCAGATGGCTGTATTTCTTCATTGCTTGGTCACAAAGTATAGGTAATAAGGGCATTTTGCAATGTGTTTTGTGTGTGTGTGTGTTTGTCCCTTAGAAAGAGAGAGAGATAGACTAACCTTTTAACTTCAAACTCTTCAGGTGGCAAGCAGTCAAAGGTGGAAATATAGTTCGAACTCCTGGTTTACAATTTCCGAATGGTTTTCATATTAAGATCACAAGGAAAAATGATGAGAACTGACAAGGAAAGTCATTGGTGTAGCTTGTGGCTTGAACCCCAAAGTGGCATCTTACAGCTCATGATTCCTATTTTCAGTCCTGCCAAGGAGTATAGTAGTCCAGAGTACATATAATTCTCGGAAACAATGAAGCAGTTGCAGTGTTCCCAAGCTAAACTACAGTTTTCCTCATGGTCACTGACAAAGTTTTGTGCCATATACAGAGTTTTGTATGCTTTCACTTCAGTTTGTGTCATCTTATACTTGAGAGAGTGAGAGTGAGAGTGAGAGTGAGAGTGAGAGAGAGAGAGAGAGAGAGAGAGAGAGAGAGAGAGAGAGAGAGAGAGAGATTAAAAAAAAAGGAAAAACAAAAAACAGTGTTAAAAATATAACACACCTTGACATTTAAAATGTACTTGTAACAATTACTGTAAATGTTTCAATCTCATCGTTTATATGATAATTAGCTTTCAGCATATCATACCAAATCATAGAACATTACACAATTCAACGATTATGATCTAACAAACTTTTTAAAGCTAACATCAATTTCAGTGCCATTATGCTCTGTGCTCAGTGTGCAGCATCAGTTATGAATCATCCAAAAGCCAACATTTAAACTTGTGTAAGTCATCTTGCCTCTCTTCCAAATGTCTCATCTTGGATGTTCCTACGATAAACTCTCTTGGCTTTTCTGCGTCTATGGTGCCCAATATGATTACTCTCCCTTTCATCCAAATATACTTGATGCATGATACTTGAATTCTTATTGTGCCCATGCTTGTGCTTATCTTTGTGAACATGGTGAAGATAGTAATCACTGTGAATGCCACTTTGACCATGCCGAGAAACATGCTTGTGGCCCCTATCCTCCTCCTTGTGATGTTTTTTAATATGAACATTGCGGTGATGAAAATCAACATCATGTCTCCAAGTATCTTTGATTTGGTTTTCAGTCTGAAAATGGTCTTCCCACCAATCATAAAGAGGATCAAAGAGTCCTTTCTGATGTAAAAGCCAAAGTAGCACAAGCACTGCACTCAAAGTTCAGTGATTTATATACCCTGATTTTTGTTCAAAATCATTGACTTGACTATTAAATATTGACTTTTGCAATAAGAAGCAACTTTACCTGTTGGAAATATAGCCAAAACTAGTCCAAATATCACTATCCAACTCATGCATATATACTGTATGTGGCAGCTGAAGTCAAAGAAACCAGAACATTTGCTCCTGCATATAAACGATACACACAAAAAAAAAAAGAGTTTTTAAGGTGCACAATAATGATACACAAAAAATAGTTTTAAGGTGCACAACAAAGATAAATGTTTTGTACTATTTCCAATTAGATGAATTGATTGTCATCCTTGCATATTTAATCTTTAAAAGTACCTGCATGTCTTTCCAGTAATGAAGTCTATCAAACCTTCCCAAAGCTTCTTCCAAATGCTTTCAATAGAGTCCAAGAAACCATTTATACCGTTCTTCGGAGGTTCAAAGGGAGTAATCTATAACCAATTTAGACTAAAGTCATTCATTAAATCATACAGATAAGAGTGCTTAAATACTATAAACTTTTGAGTCTAGCTATTAATGAACCAATTTTACTAGGAGTACATGGGTTCAAGTTCCCCACAAGATTTTAGATGAATGTGTATTTTATTATTTGAATTTATTATGTGTTAGTGTTTGGGTTTGAACAACCTGGCAAAGCCATTAGTCTTGCACATGAGGTGGTGTGTTAGAATGCTTAAAAGCTGTTGCCAGACCCTTAAAATGACACGTTAAATTTCATCCCGTTTCCAAAAGAGCATTTTTCCTTCCATTATGAAATATTACCACTAAAGCAAACATGAAGAATTTTGCAGCTGATGTTCTCAATATCATCCTAGAATGTACTTGATAAAGCTCCACATCAATACCAAGCTTCAGAATAGCTATACCCAAAGTGACTCTCAAGTCTCAACTATTTCACTTAAGCTTTAACTAGGATAAGTTTGGAACCTTCACATCAAAAGTTCCTACCTGTGAACCATTGTCAAGAACAGTAGCCATGGTACTGAATTGACACTCAGCTCTATCAACTTCACTGAAATCAGAGTCCTTTAATATCGCTGCATTCGAGCATAAAATCTTCGAGTGAAACTCAACATCTTACTGGAAAACAGCCAGAAATACCCGTACTTGTCAAGTTTTAACTTGCCTGAACATGTATACTTTGCTGCCTGATCAGTTGTAGGATAGAGTTTGAATGATCGAACTAAAGTTTCTTTCGGCTTCATAATGAAATATTGTTCCTGCAGCCATATGAACACTTTCATGATCACACTTCATGAATGCTTAATCATGATGGAAATATTATTAAGAAGTACCTCCATGAGAGTGACACCTCTTGAGCAATCAAACTGCAAATTCAAAATTCATCATAGCAAAAAAAGAGAACAACGTATCCCAACAGGGCAACAACTATTAATGTGAAACAAATATAACACTGCTATTCCAAAATTATCAGCAGAATTCACGTCCAAATTTCATTTGGGTTTTTATGTAGATCAATCACGCTGTACTAGAAGATCTTGCCAATTAACTGGAAAATCTTACTTTCTTGGATGAGTAAAAGAATCTTCACATTTTTTATCTTTATATTTCAAATGAATTAAGCACAGAAGTCAAAATTAAATAATCACCACAATTACTTTCATCATAAAACCAATGATGCATTTGCATGAAACAACAGGCATAAATCAAGTTGTTCCAAAAGTAAATAATAATAATAATAATAAAATCATAATTCAAATCAGAGAAAACCCTACTAACTAACTAACCAAAGGCCACACTCCTTAAAGCTAAAAATATGTTACTGAATTTTTTTGGCATTATAAATTTATAACAAAAAATGGGGTAAATAAGGTTTGATAATGATACCGTTAAGCTATACGATGCTTCCACTTCACCAGTATTCGTAGTTGTAATTGCAGCAACTCCAAATTGTGTAAGGGCTTCGAATATCGGGATGGTGACACTTACAATTTTTCCTGGGCTCCTACAAAATAGATGAAAATCAGTAGCATATCAACGAGTGAAAATTCCACAATAAGGAAGCATGTGATTCTTCCGCAATTTTAACTAAAATAAAAAACGTCATAAAGCAAGTTATGTGTATATATTAAACTCTTTTCCTCAGATCTTCAACATTTAAGCTAAAATAAGGCAAACCACTTCCAAACATTATGAGAATTCGTTAACATTACTCACATATCCAGTTCAGATAGTTGCATAAATTCATACTACCAGTTCAGATAGTTGCATAAATTCATACTACCAGGTCAGATAGTTGCATAAATTCATACTACCAGTTCAGCTCATGAAAACTAATCAAGCAATGTAAATCAGTTTCATCTTCAATGAAAAGTGCACTAGCAATAACTTAACTGACAGATTAACATTAACCTTTGGTAAACATATTCTATATCATCAGCAGTTAGTTCTATCAAAAGGTTTGTATTAAGAACTTCAGTGACACCTATGGAGAACGAGTGAGACCCAGCATTCTGCATACAAACAAAAGAATTAAATAGCCAAATAAAAGACATCCTTCTAAATCTGAAATCTGCAACTTCCAGAAACATAACTGGATGCTGGTTTATCCTTTCAAACCTTCCTTCAACCCCATACAGCGGGAGCTGATTCCTACTAATTCGGTTCTGGTCAGCCTGTAAGAAGCAACACCATTTAAAAGCAATATATAGCTTTTTCTCAATTTGGAAACTACTATAAGAAAAGCTATACACCACCACTTCAATAAGATAAAAACTATCACCACTTCCTCTGAGATGCAAGGAAAAAATGGGTGCTACTTTTGCACTCTGTCTGATGTACTTACTTCCCGATAATTCCACAACTGATTGTGCAAGCAACTCCACAATGGTGAAGAGCAAAAATCTGGCTGCCCATTAAAAGCCTCATAACCAACACCAATCTTATTACATTCTAAACCATCTAAAGTAAACCTCACTCTCTCAAGCAGCATCCACATGGAAAAGTTCATCCCTAAATCTTGTGGTTGACCCGGGCCACCCTTCAGAGAATACAAATAAGAAATTTTCAGCAATAAATATAACTTAATTTGCATATGAAGATAATAAGCAAATGAAAAATTAGTGTCATTCAACTGTGGTGATCCGAGTTTCAAGGTTTCATCTTAAAGTTTATATCAAGTAGCTTGTTTAACCTGATCCAGCCATGTGTCATTAAGTAGATTTTCAGAATAAAATATATTTGCATTCACACAACATCATTATAGGATGATCTTTCTAACATAAACATTGTCGAAATAATCGGATAAGAAATTGTCTGATCAAATCTTAATTCATTATTCCACTTTTCCCATGACTGTTGTAACTCGGTCATATCACAATAAAAAGCACCAAGAAACAACAATGTTCCATTTTAAATATTGCCACAAGGAAAAGCAATTAGGACGCTGAAACTTGAAAGACCTATATGTAAAGCACTATCCATCATCCAAACTGTGTGAACAGTTTCCTTAAACCCCGGCCTTGTACTCCGAAGTCTTTTTGATGATCTGTTCTTGATAAATCTACAAGATTAGTGATTGATGTATCTGTTGTTGATGTGCCCTCCTGTGCCAGTATTATATTTCCTACACATTTACACATTGATTTTGTATCTATTCAATCTAAATCCTATATAATCTACCCATGAATTATCATTGATTCTTCTTTTAGTTTATCAAGCATTAAACTACTTTAGTCTTTAGAGCACAAAATAACTGAATTAAAAAGAAAATATTGCAAAACAATAGCGCAGATATGCTTACTTAAGCATTCATATAATTGGGTAATCTAAAGAAAACATTTAACAATAGTATAAATACGTCCACGTACATGCATTTCAACATCAAACTGTTAAAAACACTAAGGACACACAATTAAAAGAAATGCCTATAATTAAAAAACAAGTTAAAACAAAATTCAAGCCACAAATGAATAGACCTCTAAATTCTATTCACAGACTATCACCACTTGGCCAACTGAATTAAGTACATTTTTGCAAGGCTATTCCAGTTTCATGTGTCTGATGCCTAAAATATGGTACGACTATATGACAACAAAGCAAAATATCAAATTATAGCAAATATTTTGTTAAGCTCAGATGTCACAAAGGAAAACATAACTGAGAAATTTAAACCTGATCTGGCAACAATTTTGCTCCCTGCACATGTAGTTAGGGCACCTTAATCACAAATCACAATTATATAAGTGGAGCAAGCATACCTGCCTTGGAATGACAAGGTAGAAGTCCTCAAATGATGGAATATTTGTGTATCCAACAAAATCTCCAATAAGATTAACCTTTAAAAAGTTGTCATTGGATGTCACTGTTCTATTTTCAGGACCCACAATCACTTCCTGCTAACCAAAAATTGTCCAGTTTCTTCATTATTAAACTTTCCTATGGCTTTTGATTTCGATAAGCTAAGACAAAAAAATGAGAAATAATTAAAGCCATTCATGATTTACCCCAAGTGTATGCACTAAAATATTCTTCAAAGATGAATAACATGCAATGTCAAGAAACTGACACAAATGTGGATTTTAATATTACCAAATAACATCGTAATTAATTTGTGGAACATTTAAGTACAAGATATTTCAATTATTCATTCTTTAACAGGCACCCCCTACATTGTCATGTAAGAAAGGTAAGATCCTAATTTGTAGGTAACTACCACAGGAAGAATCATGTTCAATCAAAATATGTCAAGCCACATTAAATGCATTCAAACACAACAAACTAACAAAGGACACAGATACCTCTGCCATCAGATACACAAACCATTCATTATATGCACTCAATTTAATATCATGTTAAAAGCCTTTAGTTTATTTTAAATCACATTACAAATGTTTGTTATCCATTAGAAGACATTTATGATGTTTAATGCAACTTAAGAATCATCTTCTTCCACAAGCAATCTAAGAGCACAAGCATATGAGGAAATGAGTTTAATAAATTAAAGCAATAATCCGTAGGGATCTTAATTATATTGATAAAAGGAGATCAGAACTACGTACCGACACTTTGGACCTATCCTTGACCTCTATTCGAACACTAAATCCTACCGTTCGCTGCCCAATACCAAAAACATGGAACCTGCATGCAGGAAATTAATAATTTATGGCACAAAAATCTAAGCATGGCAAACTTAATCAGTAAAAAACATAAAAACCAGTAATCAACATGCGAGTAATAAGAATACAAAAAAGTTGCTCATACAATTAAATCTTCATACTTTCTGGAGCTATATGTTTCCAAAAACTTTATTGCAAGTTTCTTCAACTATTCTACACATTTTATCTAGCAGATATTCTACCAAGTACCAATTAAATGTATGTCTTATTCAGGAAAAGGTTGAGAAAACCACAAGAAAAATTAAAAATTAAAAATTAATTAAATTAAATAATGCCTATACGTTATATTACTATAAGAACAAGAGTTGCTAATATATATCGAGGGCATGTATCATGCATATAACACAATCTATGACAACTAAATGACTAAGACAAGTTTAAATGACCAAACAGCTAGTCTTGGCACAAAAACATGCCATCTTCAAAATGATTTTAAATAATAATTACTACATTAACCGTCCTCAAACAGCTTTCAATGGAAAAACATTTCCTACCAAGCAGAAAAAGTAAGCAAAACCAAAAAAATAAAAACAAAAGTAACCCAAAGGCCATACCAATCACCTTGAAATCGGAGGCAATGTGCAGTATTTGCTTTTCCTTTCAACAACTTGTCAACTAACAAAATAAAGTAAAAAAAACAATCACCAGAAACTCTAAGCTACCGCATCATGAACAATTTAGAATGCTAAACAGTACAAAAGAACGTACAGACATTTCCACATGATGAAGGTACCCGTCTCTGGGGCCCACAAGGACAACAGATAGGCTGTGCAGTCAGAACACAGAAAAGGTTAACAAGAAAACTTCGATAAGTGCTGATTATATAATTACCAAAAAGAGACAAAAGCTGGAGGAGCAACAGAAAAGATCAACACCTTAAGAATAGTAGAAAATAACTAATATAAGCACCAAGATCACAAAAACTTCATAAACGATTTCTATGATCAGATATACCAAAGTGAATCTCAAATCATCACATAGATTACCGTTTAATAAATAAATGATATATTAACTCAATATGAAAACTTTATAGGTAATATGCAACTAAAATAAGGTAAAGAAATGACATAGGAAATCAATGAGACCTGAAAAGTTAAAAATGCAACCTGAGTGTGCTCAATAATGTGACCATGCTCATCCCGTAACCTGAATAGTTAAGAGAAACTGAAACTAATTATTGATACCCATATATATAAAGAGTGGTATCTCTTCTCTCTCAAGTTGAGATATCATTCATGAGCGCGAAAACATTTAGAACAAATAGAAATATAATAAAGCTGAAGAAAGAAAACAAATAAAAGAAACCATAAGTTACACTAACTACTCACGTATCAAATGATATGAGAAGTTATAAAGGGGTTATTAAAGCCTTTCTGAGTCACCTTAGTGTTTATCATACATTGTGTGTTTGGGTGTTGAAACTTCAACCTAAGTCTATTATCCACAACCAACTATTTGTCACATCTATTTGAGTGGAAAAACCGGTAACTCAAAAGGGTATAAAAAAAAAAAAAAAAAAAAACTGCTTGCATACTTGGAGGAATGTAGAATAGTTACTTGACTGCAAAAGCACTCCTCTACAAGTCATGATATTGTAAACAGAACATTATAGGCACAAAGAAGGAAAATAAATTTTCGAGGAATGCCTATCATCCCTTTCTCTGACATTTTGGTATTGAACTGCTACTAGAGCTATGTTATGCCATTTGAATGGGAAGCAACATTTCTAAAGCAAACTGCATTAGTGTAGATTGGCACCTCGCACCTATAAGAGGTTGAGATCTCACTGTTTGGAAATTTGTTAGTTTGGTTCATACAGTTGCCAAAGGTAGCAAAAAATGTTTCAGCATATTTAAATCAGATTGACCATATTTTGAAATTACTCTATAAGACAATAAGAAGCACAAATCATTGCATTACTTCACTCAGTTTATCTACATTCCAAACAAAATTCAACAACTTAAACAGATATGAAAATATTGAGATATCACAATTAATTAATCCAACCTAACAATCCCATATAATAATTTAAAACGTGAACATAAAATAATCAAATAAAACCCTAATATAACAATGGTAAAAGGAAGTTGAGATGTAAATTGCCTCTCACAAATCTGCACAACGTCCGCACTAGCATCTGGCTCACATTTCCTTGTTTTCACATATAACTCCTGGGGTTTATAAGGAACATCCTACCATTCATAAGGAGAAAAAACAATTCCTCAGTAATAAAACCTGAAAATAGCATGCAAGAATTTTACATATGAAGGTAACAAGGTAAATGTTGCACCCGTATATAAGTTAGCTCATAGAGTACATATGAAGCAGACTTATTGATTGTCAATACAGGAGGTATTCTCAATGTTCGCATCTTCTGTGTTGAATTCTCCTCCACCTCCACTACTTCGGCGACGATGGAAGCCTCTCCTCCGCTCTAAAAAAGAAACCATTAAAACAGAACAAAACAACTTTAGGTTATATTAAACAAAAATCTAGCCATTATATTTTCTCACTAATATCAAAAAGCTTTCAACACATTAATTGATTAACAATATCATCAAGTTAGAGTTAGACAAATAAGACATCACTGTGTGAAATGTTTCTGCTAGCAACAAATCAAAGTATGATGCTTCAAATTGAATCAAGAATATCCCAAACAACTATCTAACTAAAAAATAAATTTGAAAGTTTATAAAACCTAATTAAAATAATACATTAAATTTAGCGACAATTAAGAACATGATAAATAGAGAGATAGGAGAAATTGGTTACCGAACCGCTGGGGACAGCCAAGTTAAGGACAATTTTGGTAGTGCAATTCAAATTATCGGTGTCCGTACTCTTCTCGCATTTTTCGAGTTTGGATTTTGAGAGAATTTGAACTCCGACGGCACTTTCAGTGAGAAAGCAAAGGAAAACAAGTGAAAAAATGGGTTTGAATTTGGGGATTTCCATTTCGTTTCTCAATTTGGTTTACAGAAACAGTCATTATTACATAATAGGAGGGATTGCAGTTGCAGCCGTTGTTTGTAGTGGCGGTTTTAAAACTGCCAGTAACGGTCCCATTCATAATACTGGATACTGCCAAGGAACAAAAACGAACTTGCTCATCACGACGCCGTTTTTATTATCTCGCAGACTCGCATAATCTCTTTCCTAACCGGTCTAGTTTTTTTTTACTATTTTTATATAATTTCTTTTCATTAATATTATACAAACATTGTTGTAAAATTATTTAAAAATCAAAATTCATAAATAAAATAAATAAAAATATACATATGATAAAAAAATAAAACCGTACATGTGTCATTATTATATTGTTTAGGAGTAATGTATCATATTACTCATACATAATTAAAGTTGACTGACAGAACTTAGTTAGAGAGACTAATTTGGTACTTGTAAAAATGTGAGGACCAATTTGGTCACTTTTGTAAAAGTTATAAACAACTTGGAACTAGAAAAAAAAATCTATTACCTAATTGGTAATTGCCCTTATTATTATTTTTCTTTATTCTTTTTTTGTTAAAGGATTATAGTTCTAATTCCCGACTTTTCTTGAAAACATTTTTTTTAACTAGTCTTTACATCGATCCTTAATTTATTGGAAATATATCAAATTGGTTTGCGACTGAGGGAAGCTTGAGCCTCTCCGCCATGTAGGGAAGGATGGAGATCTATAGAGGTCTCCATGAATCTCGATGGAGGAGATTGAATCTCTATCGTCCATTAATTTTGATTTTTACTTTATTTTTTATTTAAAATTTTTTGTTTTTGTTCTTAATCTCCACCGTTCATCTTTAAGATGAATGGTGAAGATCATTTTTTTTTATAAAAAAATCAGTTTTCAATTGTTTTTATTTTTGGATTTCCACTGTTTTATTTTTTTATTTTTGAATTTTTAAAATTCAATTCTTAGTCTCCACCTAGTTGTGCCCACGGTTCGGTTCCGGTTCTGTTCGGTTTGAAACCTCCGGTTCTGTCGGTTTGAAACCGCCGATTCCAGTTATGTGGAAAGCACAAACCGTAACCCTAACTGGCCTAGCCGGTTTGGTTAACGGTTCCTAACCGTCGGTTAGACAGTTCGGTTACGGTTCCAATTTTTTTCAAATAATATGCCATGTGGCAGCTTTTGATTGGTTGCTTTATTTATTTTATTTTTTTAAACTGGCGGTTTAACCACGGTTTTTTGAACTCCAAACCGTAATCGAACCGTGACCCAATCGGTTTTGTAACCGCCGGTTTAACCGAACTGTGGCCACATTTACCTCCACCGTCCATTTTTGGGATAGACGATTGGAGAATGTAGATCAATTTAGAAAATTTTAAAAAAATTTCCCTTCTGTTTTTATGAAAGTTATTTAAAATTTTATTTGATCTCCACCATCCATATTTAAAAAAAAAAAGTTTTTTTTTGTTTTTTATTTAACAAATTTAGGAATTAAGGGTAGTTTAGTCTTTTTTACGGCCCGACATAGTCAACGTAGAGTTACTTTTGACAAGGCCATTGATTAACGGCGGGGGAGATGGGTGTCGAATTTCGATAAAGTTGTTTACGAGTGTTAAATGGATAACCTCATGGTGTTTGGTGTAATTTGCTCTCTCTCTCTCTCTCTCTCTCTCTCTCTCTCTCTCTCTCTCTCTCTATATATATATATATATAATCATTTTCTCCTCGGTGCATTGCATAGCAATTGAATCTACAGACCGAGTCAAAGCAATTGAATCTATTAATCCACATGCAATGTACTGAAGCGAAAATTTTCAACTATATATATATATATATATATTTATCTAATAAAAATTAGGCTAATTCAACTTAAAAATCTAACTTAAATTAGTAACTTCAATATAATTATTATAAATCTAAAAAATCCATTAAAAAAAAACTTAACATAAGATAATATGAGGTTGGTCTAGTGGTATGTCTATCACACCTACATCAAAAGGTTGTGAGTTCAAGTCTCTCCCCGTCCCTAAAAAAAACCAAAATTATTGTAATATTTCAAAAAAAAATGGAAATTTTACATAAATTAGAGGTTTTTTTTTAAGAGTGGAAGAACTTGAACCCACAACCTCATGACATTGGTGTGAGAGGTTTACTACCAGATCAACATCAACTCGTCATGTGTCCTTTACTCAGGTATTAACATAAAATAAAAAAATACAAGCTTACTCAAGTATAACATTGAAATTTAAAAAAAAACATCAAATTGATGTTTCATCTGAAACGGCCACTAAATGTATATCCATTATTTCAGGGCTAGTCTTGAGATTTTTGGGGCTCAATGCGAATTATAGAAAATGAATTTTCAAGGCCATGGGATTTCAAGTTGAGATTTTATATTTGAAATATGAATTTTTGTAGCAAGATTTAAGAGAGTTTTGAAGAACCCTAACTTGATTTTTGATTTTTGATTTTTTGATTTTTGTTCTATGTTTGTTTCTGGTTGTCTGATAAGTGATATGAATAGTATTGTATTGTTGTTTTTCAGTTTTAGATATATAAAAGACAATTAGTGTTAAGAATAGGATCTAACCCACGTTTGACTTGTAAGAACTTGAGAATGATAATTGAGTTTTATAATTTGTACGCCTTTA
Source organism: Dipteronia sinensis (assembly GCA_033220585.1). Taxonomy (NCBI): domain Eukaryota; kingdom Viridiplantae; phylum Streptophyta; class Magnoliopsida; order Sapindales; family Sapindaceae; genus Dipteronia; species Dipteronia sinensis. The sequence goes on along the minus strand of CM065637.1, from coordinate 10,598,425 downwards.
AAAAAAAAAATTCAATAGGCCTATTTTACTCATTTATGGGTTTATTAGTTTAAAAAAAAATTATATATTTGATGGGCTTATTTTAAACTCATTTATGGGTTTGTTAGTTTAAAATTATACATGAGTTATATTTGAAATAAAAAAAATTACAACTTAGGAGCCCTTAAAGATCGGGGGCCCTAGACGGCTGCCTTATTGGGCTCCCCCTAGGGCCTGGCTTGCATTATTTCTCAATTCACAAAACATTATATTGATGTTTCATCCAAAACAATCACCGAATGCATATCTATTATTTCTAAATTTGCAAAACGAAAAAAAAAGAACAACAACAACGAACACTCCCTAAACACATCACTTATAAAAACAAGGGTCATAATCATTTTGACTCCTGTAGTTTGCCATATTCTCCACTTTCCTCCCTCTAGTTTTAACATTCTTCACTTTCTCCCCTTCCATGCATAAATGCAACCCCCAATCTCAAAATATAAATAATTAAATATAGGTACAGAGGGAGAAAATGAAGAATATTGAAACTAGAAGGGAGAAAGTGGAAAATAAGGCAAACTACAGGGAGAAAATGATTATTTCCCTAAAAACAATTCTCCTTATCTAAAATTAAGCTTGCAAAGGCTCTATTGCTAACAGAAATGACAAGTAAAACCAAAGTAGAATGCTTTAAAAAGATTAAAATTAAAGCTCATACACAAAGAAATGTTTCAACCCTTTACAAAATATCGGATAAAAATCCAGAAAACACGAATGAATTGCATTATCATTTATCAAGCAGAACGATAAAGCTGCCTGAGTTCGTTTGGCCACATCAATCATAGTTGGCCTATCTTCACCTAATTTAGATTGACATTTAACGGCAAGCTCCGCGAAAACTTTCATTCGCTGCAATGTTTCAAACAATTGTGGGATCTACTAACTCAATAAAACTACTATCTCCAATAATTTTGTTCCAAAAATTCCACATGATAAATTTAACCTTGGTTTCAGAACTGCAGCTTTCCAAGTCTTCATCTTTTGTTTCATTCTCTGTTTCAAAACTGATTTCAAGGTTTTCATTTTTGGTTGCACAATTGCATAAGTCAAAAGCTAGAGTAGCAAAGCACCAAACCCATAAACGTCACACCTCTCATCGAGAACACCTCTGAATTGCTCGGGTGCCGTAAATCCTACAAATCCTCTAACTCGTACATTTTTTATATGAGTTTCTCCTTCCGGAATACATTCAGCACATGACAAATCGAATAGTTTGGGAACATAGTGTTCATCTAATAAGAAGTGTGATAAACTCATATAACTATTAACAATGGGCCTATGAAATCCAACATGAAGATATGCAAATGTGTTAGCAATCTCCATCATAATCTTCAACCTTTCTCTCCATGATAAAGACTCCAAATGGGGTTCATGGTGACTATCAGTATGATCATGTGCAATTACAATTTGTGACACATTTGTGATGCAATTACAATTTGTGATGTTGTTAATACAAAAATCATGTGCAAGCTCAATATAATTTGATTCAAACTTCATGACTGAAATTTTTCGGTCCAGTAGAAAACATTTGTACAATTTGTAATAACTATAAACTATCATCCATTGTAACATTCCCAATGTCATAATTGTTTGTCACTAGTTTAAGCTCTTTAGAAGAAAAATTACGAATAGAATTACGTTTACTGTCAAAAATAGTAATCAACTTTCCTAGCAGAATTCCACCGTTATTCACGATGAATATTGTCTTATCTAGCTCATCTCAAGGGTTTTTTTCTCCAAAACGGAATCATTTAGTTAACCTATAAAAAAAATACGATGGAAACATGAAGCATATTGTATATAAAATAAGAATATTTTAAAAAAGATAAGAATATTATAAGATTTTGTGTGTGTGTGTTAAGATTTTGTGTGATTTGTATGATTTTAAAGAGTATTAGGATTTTATGGACTAGACTTTTAAGATTCTGAAAGAATCTTTAGACTTTATTTATAGACTATTAGGATTATCTAGACTTTATTTCAAGACTTTTTAGACTTTTTTAAATATGGATCATATAAATTTGCTAGTTAATGCACATCCCTGAGTTGAGAAACTCAAACTAGCTAGCTGGTCGGAGCTGAAAATACCCAAACAAAGATGTATTTTTTCAGAACAGACATTAACTCTGACAAGTTCAAAGTTTTCAATAAATATCATTCTAAACCAATCACAATAGAAAGCAGGGGATTTGAAAAGCAAACGAAGGTAAGTGAATTGTTAGCATGTATTGTGTTCAAGAAGACTGCCAACAGAAATATCAAATATGCAATAAGGGGATGGAAATTTGTGTTCATGGAAACACATACAAGCTAATTAGGCACTACTTGCTATAAATCAAGCAATTCAACATTTATAGAACACGAGCCGATTACAAGTTCTACAAATTCCATTTCCATGTCAGTATGGATCATAATTCAGTTATCTTCTCTGCACTTGTTAATTTACAAAATAATAACACTTCGGTTGTCAATGGATGCTTGAATCTCCTCCAGGGTTCGGCCTTTTGTTTCGGGTACCAATGCAATGGTGAAAAGGATTGCCAGTACACAAACAACAGCATAAAGGAAAAATACACTTGAAAAATATAACATAAAACCAAATATGTCAGTGACAAATGATTCAGCACAAGAAAGATAGAATTGCCTACACTAACACATAAAAAAATGAGTCCAAATTAAATCTCATGAGGAACATGCAATTTGGAACATGGGGTCAAAAAATAAATAGCACTATTTGGGGCAGGTGTTGTGCAAATATCACCACATTACTAATTCATGTTTAGAAGGCACCAATATAAGTGTCCAGACAAAAATACCCCTTCCAAGTGAGTTTTTGTAGTTTTCAAACATAGTGAGAAAAATGAGAAACAGAAAACATCGGTTGAAAAAAGAACTGGCGTTGGAAGATCAGTGGTTTTCCGGCTGAAAAAGACGTCGAAATAACCGGCGGTAGGACAATAGTGCTTTTTCGAGCGTTCAGACGAGAGCATCTTCAATCTATTGTGATAAGTTGAGTTAGATTATGTTGTGGATTTTGTTTTTGATAAGTTCATGTTTGATGTTGGGTGTTGATTAAACTTGTAGATTATGTTTGTTTGTTGATCTGAGAATGGTTGTGGGTTAGGTTAGGGTTTGTTAATCTGTTGAAGATCTGGGTTCCCGAGCTTTTTCAAGCAGTTTCTGAGCTTTTTCCAAGCTTTTTCTGAGTTTTTAAAAACATTTTCAGAGCTTTTTCTGGGTTTTCGAGCTTTTTAAAAATGTTTTCGAGCTGTTTCAAACTGTTCCCGAGGTTTTTCTGGGTCTCCGAGCTTTTTCAAACTGTTCCCGAGCTTTTTTAAAATGTGTCCGAGCTTTTTTAAAATTCCTGAGCTTTTCAAAATGTTTCCGAGCTTTTTCAAACTGTGTCCGAGCTTTTTTAAACTGTCCGAGCTTTTTCAAACAGTGTCCGAGCTTTTTTAAATTGTCCGAGCTTTTTAAAACTGTTGCCGAGCTTTTTTAAAATGTTTACGAGCTTTTTGAAACTGTTCTCGAGCTTTTTTGGGTCTCCGAGCTTTTTAAAACTGTGTCTGAGCTTTTTTAAAATGCCCGAGCTTTTTCAAAATGAGTCTGAGCTTTTTCAAACAGTGTCCGAGGTTTTTTAAAATGTGTCCGAGCTTTTTTAAAATGCTCGAGCTTTTTCAAAATGAGTTCGAGTTTTTTCAAACAGTGTCCGAGCTTTTTCAAAATGTGTCCGAGCTTTTTGAAACTGTTCCCGAGTTTTTCAAACTGTGTCCCGAGCTTTTTCAAACTGCTTCCTTGCTATTTTATATTATTATGTCCGAGCCTTTTACAGTTTACTGATGCATTGTTTATGTGAAAATGCAAATGAGGAGTCAACTAAAGGATTTACTTAAAACTTCAGAATGGGAATGATACGATGGAAAAATCACTCGGCATGACCATTTCAGCGACCTTCGAGATATCGACGTCGCACTGGACAGGGTACCGGAACAATTCAGGGTTGAAGACCGACGTCGGTATACGGAGTCTTGTTTTGGTCATTTCCTTCGGATGGATCGGGGGATGAAGTTTTCGGCTAGCATAGTCCATCGACTGCTATTGCGTGAGCTACATCACGATGGGCCGGAGGGTGAGATGCGATTTATGTTAGGTCCTCATTCGGTCCGGATCTCCAAGGTTGAATTCTGCGTGATCAACGGATTGAAGTTTGGAGTGATTCCTGACACGACGAAGTATGAGATGGTCCAGAACGGGATACACCAACGTTATTTCGGTGGTGTATCTGAGGTGGAATATGAACAGCCGAGAGCTGTTCTACGGATCGGTAAATTTGAAGAGCAGTACGATGCTGTGAAGCTGTGCCTCCTTTATATGCTAAACTGGATATTGATGGGGTTGGATGAGAGAGAGAAATTTCCATTATGGTAAATCCGGCTAGTTGAGGACTTAGTCGCTTTAGATGCGTTCCCGTGGGGTGCCCACGTGTATATGCAGTCCATTTTTGGATTCAAGCATGCCTTGGACAGTCGACGTGAGCGGTATGAGAGACGACAACAGGTAAAAGGCGCAGACGTTCACACGGTGGAGACGTACAACATTTACGGTCTAGCTCACGCACTGTTAGTGAGAATTTAGAATTTGTATCGGTTTGAAAACCTGAATTTTAATTTACATGAGTTATGGAATAAATGATTGGATTCTGAATTCTTTTTTTTTTTTACATAGGTATTTACGTATAATGGGACCCAATTTGGGACTCGTAGGGAGATTGACTTGTCTCCCCGTATGCTGAAATGAGAGTTGAATAAGCAACCAATGTCGGACAAGCTGGACGAGATTTTCATAGCCAGGGTAAGGATCTATTGTGTTAAAATGTTTACACATTAGGACGTATACAAATACAATGGTCTAACTACGATTTCAGATGTTTGCGAGGACTGCACTGATGTCGACGGCAGCTGAGAGGGTTGCACTGTACTACGAGGGCATATACGAGGGAGGCAGTCTATATACGGCCGCAGATAGACACGACGGCTCGGTACCGGATCCCTTACATCATACGACTGCCGGACCCAGTCATACGGAGGGTTCCGACCCGGAGTTTGGCGGTGGGAGTCCCCTCAGGCATATGCCGAATACGGAGGGTTTAGACCCGGAGTTTGTCGGTAGGAGTCCTCTTAGGCGCAAACAGGTTCGATTTGTGATGCCCGGTGGAGTACATTCACGAGAAGACATTGGAGGGCATCGCCAGGTATGTCAAAATGGTGTAATGCATTATTTATGTTGAAACAAGTGTATGGTTTTAGTACTGACAATAATGATTTTGTTTCAGGACCGTTTGGAACGTAAAATCCAAGATGTGATGGATGCAGTCGCTGCGTTATGGGAGGATCTCAGAAAGAGTGATCAGGAACGGGATAGGCAGCATAGTGAGGTGATGGACTTTTTTCAGGGGCAGGCGGGGTTCGACATCACAGTCAGACATGGATGGTCCACTGTCCCATGATTGAGACTCTCCATGCAGAGACATAGACGGTTGGCGTAGTCATGACGGAGGGACAGACCCAGCCACAGGACCTGCGACGGAGGGTGATGGACCTCAGACGCAAGGTCCAAGAGCCGGAGATACAGTAACAGACCAGCAGATGCAAGTCCCTGGTGGCACGGATACAGGAAGTATTTGAGACTAGTTACCCATGCGTTATTAGAGTTTCCGCTGCTTATAGAGATACAAGCATGTGGATCCTCATGTTCATATCAGGACCACACATCGAACCCGTCCAGTCCACTGGGTCAGAGTCCCTCCTCCCGTACAGTCCACACTCATGAACTGACGAGGCGATCCATACAGCGTACCCTTGCGGTCCATCCGAGCGCACCGCTCTTCTATACTCGATCCCGTCGCACCTCACCCCCAAGTGACACTGCTGGTCCATCCCGACACAGCCCACCCCACAGGTCTATCTCATCCCATCACAGCCCTCCACGTGATCCACGGGGACAGAGTTCCTCCTTCCAACACCCTCAGTGGTCCACGGTCAGCATAGGCAGCAGCGAATTCCAAGCGAGGCTGGCAGTTGGTGAGCCCATACACTGACCCCTGTCGGCCGAAGAGGCCAAGGACACTGCCCCTATTATCAGCACATACATTCAGGCCCAATGATTTGGCAGACGCTGACCAGCTTGCGGCTTACCGCGCCTACAAGAGGAACGTGACGGAGGAATTGTAAGTATTCTAATATTGTGAATTTTTTTTGTGAAACACCTTAGTTAAATTACTGGGTTTTCTAAATAATTTAAAATTACGCAGACGTGATGTGGATTTGATGACCCCCATGCCTGTGCCTTGGTTCCACCGGTTGCAAACCAACTCCATGGAGTTGGAAGACACTAGTACATCCCTTATTTCGATTGTTTTTTAAGTTTGTTTAAGTTATGGAAGAAACAATGTATAATGTTTATATTGTCAGCATATGGACGCGTACCTGCATATTTTACAGAAGCGTCGGCGAGCATTCCCCACTGTCTACATTTAGAGAATGAACCTACTGGATTCTCAGTTCTACGTAAGTGTTTCAAATGTACTATTTTCGCAGTTGGGTTGTTGTGTTTCATCCTGTTTCTAACTTTTCGGTTCGTTATCTATTTTCAGTCAATGATGGAGTTTTAGTGGCGGAGAATCATGCCTCGTGATGCTGTGGGCAAAGCCCCGAAAAACTGGTCTGTGTTGAAGTACATGTGGTCCCCTGATAATTTGCTGACGGTACATGGATTGCTCCCGGTAGGAAACCGACCATGGCACGAGGTTGACGCGGTGAGCGCAATACAGTTATGGTTTCAATGTGTTTAATTAATAATTCTTATTTTGATCATAACATTTTTTTGAAACATCTACAGGTTCTGATTCCGTACAACATTGGCGGCTAGTATTGGCTCGTGGCCAGCATCGATCTTACTATCGGGAAGATCCACTTGCTAGACCCCTTCAGATAGGAAGTCCCCCTGCAGATCAGGAAAAAGTAGGTCGCTCCATTGCAGTGGTTTCTACCCTCGATGTTGCATCAGGTGGGGTTTCACGATGCTAGACCAACGGGCGAGGCGAAGTACGAGAAGCGGAATAGGCCCTTTGGGGTAAGCATGATGTCTACAACATATGTGCCCCAACAGACTATAAGGTATGACTGTACGAACATCATTTAAACTTTAAATTTGTTTTATTAAACTTCAATTGTAACAGTTGTTCATGTGGTGAGTCGCAGGGGTAACTGTGGTGCTCATACCTTGAGATTGATGGAGTACGTACTGGCGAACAGGGAGACGTTCGACTAGTCAAAAGACGATATGGGCACCATATGAGAGAAGATGGCTGTGGAGATTTTTTGTAACTCTAAGCCCCATTATATGTTGTAGTTGTCGATGTACAAACAATTATAGTTATGAAATTTTTGTTTAAAATTTCAAGTGTTTTCATTTACAAGTACAACACTCACATTTCATACAATAACAAAAGTAATAATTAACACCCCAATTTAATTAAACAATAAGTATGAACGGCTCGATTCACTCCATGGTAGATTCCTTGTGTGGACAGGTATGTTTGTTAGGTCTAACTTGATGATATACGCTACACTTGCGACGGTATTCCTTGCGAACAATTCTGCTCGAACCTTCATTAATCAATGGCGGATTAGAACACCTCCTGCTATTATGACCTGATTGTCCACATCTTCTACACAATTGGGTGGTTGTCCTCTCCGAAGACGAGACATGTCGACCCTCCATCGGGCGACCTGGTTGTCTCTTGGTCTTTGGATTTAAAACCACCCGCTCAGCGATGTCGTATGGCACTACCCATGAAGAATGATGGCCAACAGGCATAATAGGAACTGAGTATGCATCAATAAGTGTCTGTCTCTAATAGTAGTCTGAACACAGCGATGTCAAATCCAAGTTTCGCTTCCTGCAAAAACAATGAAAATAGTGACAATCACGTTTGCTTAATATAGCGTATGACTGTTTACTGTTAATGTACCTTACTGCTGCGAGTGCGTGAGAACACAGAAAATGGACCATTTGGAATTTGTTGCATGTGCAAGTCTTCCGGGCTAAGTCAACAGTCCACTGCTTTCCGGACCGTTTGACGGAGAATATGTTCCAGTCAACTGGATTGACGGTCATATAACCGCACTTCTCGACTTGTTTTAGCATCACAAGGTGTGCTGCGTCGGTCAATTGATGGCGCATGGACTGTGCAGCTCGATGTCGATCATGAAACCAGCGCTGTAACATATTCCTAACGAACTCTGCCAATGTCAACATAAGGAGTTGTCGTGCGAATTTAAGGCATGAGTTTATGCACTCTGCAACATTTGTTGTCATCACCATGTACCTTCGTTGGGGATAGTGTACACGAGAACATTTGTGTGGGTCGACAGCTTCAACATAATCGAAAGCATTCTTGTGCAGGTTACGTAACTCACCCATGTGCAGGTTACGTAACTCACCCATGTACCGGTTATATTTGAATTCAGTGTACGCTCTAGCTGCTTTGTTCATTATGGCGGCAACATCTTTTCTGTGAAATCGCTTCTTCACATTTTCAGCAAAGTGCCAACAACATATGGTATGGGTTGCATAAGGGAACACTTTAGAAATCTCTGCTTCAATGCTTGCATGTCGATCGGAAATAAAAACCATATCATCTATATGACCAAGGGCACCCTTCAAGCAATCCAAAAACCATTCCCATGAAAGGTTGTTTTCGGAGTCGCCGTACCCAAAAGCAATTGGATGCACCTGTTCGTTTCCATCTTGTGCAGTTGCAAAAAACATTGTACCCCCTAATCTTCCCTTCAAATGGGTACCATCAATTGCAATAACAAGACGCATGCACCTCCAGAAACCTCTAACCGAGAGCCCTAACGACATGAAAAAGTAAAGGAATTTACCGTCGTCAGCACGCTGTAAGTCAGTGATTGTGCCGGAATTTTTTTGTTTCAGCACGTAACCAAAAGACGGCAGTAGTTGGAAGGTTTATTCATGTGTCCCATAGATCAGTGACAATGCATAATGCAAGGCTTGATGTAACTTACTGTACATGATTTGGATGCCATACATAGTTTTCATATCGGCGATTATATCCTTGGGACGCGTGAGACGACCATCTTGTTATTGAAGTCTAGGTGCAACCACTTCTCCAATTATAACTGCACTAGCTTGTCGGTGGCGACGGTGAATCTCTTCCAAGGGACAACTGTGTTCATTGACAAAAGTTCTTACTTAGAAGTACGTCCCTTCATCCCCTCTCACAGCTCTTAATTTCCACGTACAATTGTCAATCAACAAACAAGATGTAACGTTGTCTTATTGGACCTTTTCACCTTCCATTCGAAGTTTCGCCGCATTGCAAAAAGGCCAACTAGTCTCTTCAAATCCTTTTTAGTCGGAAAGAATTGACCTTTATAAATCATGCTTGTAGGTTCTTCTGCTACCAAGGTTGTGCTTCTACCAATCTCAAACGAGTATGAATTTGCTCCGGGAATAACCCACGTTGTGGTATTATCATAGTCATCTGCAGATACATTATGCCGGACCTCCGAAGTATCAGGCATATCTGCTCCAGTGCAACTAACTCCTTCTACACGTCTTCCACGTCTTCCACGTCTTTGAATTTGGAGAAGATCTTCATCAGTGTTCTCTACATGATCTACCAGATCAATATTTACCTCATTATCCACCTTCTGGTTCGGCCCAAGGTTCGGTTCAGTGTTCTGCTCATTGTACATCTCATTGTATTGCTCATTATACCGTCCATCATTCAACTCAAATCGACAACCAAACACATCGTCGAATTGAGGTTCACCAACATCTGTATGGTCGACCACTACCGGTTGGACAACACATATGTTTTCCCCACCTTCAGTGGCACTCCTTTGTGTGAACACTTGGTTGCTACCGCTAGCGGATCCAAATTGTTGGGTATTTTCAGGAGCAGGAATATCATTCCGTATCACATCTCCAGTTACCCTCTTAGTTAGACTAACACAGACTTAAGGGATCACTTGATTTTCACCTAGCATAAACCGAACATCATCGTCAGTTCTTACAAATGTGCGACATGTAGCGCCAAGAACGATTGATATTGACTCTAGATCAACATTGTATTTGTTTACATCATACTTCACAACGGTATGAACAATCGACACCAATTCTTCGTAACTCATATTCTTTGACACATACATTCCTTGGTTGTCGGATCCAACAAACCTCTGACTTCCGTCGGGTAACTGCTCCTATCGACCGTTGTAAGATATTACTATTCTCACATGATTCATTTTCCTGTAACATTCATCACCGCAAACCATTATGACAAACATAAAGGCTATGAAAAAGGCTCGGAGCCTTTTAAAATAGTTTATGAGCTTTTTATTATGATCTCCGAGCTTTTTACTAACGGCTTCGAGCTTTTTATTAACGGCTTCGAGCTTTTTACCAAAGAAGCCGAGCTTTTTTCCAAAGGCGCCGAGCTTTTTTCCAAAGGCTCCGAGCCTTTTTCCATAGACTCGAGCTTTTTCCAAAGGTTCTGAGCTTTTTTCCAAAGGCTCCAAGCATATTAGTAAATGGTCTGAGCTATTTAATAAGGGCTCCGATCTATTTACCAATGGCTCCGAGATTTTTATTAACAGGATCGGAGATTCAAATTTCACAGATTCAAACTTCACAAAACCAGCTTCATGTTTACAAAAGGAACCTTTTTTAGAAATGAAGGATAAAAAAAAGTATTTCAGATATATATTACCTTGTTGTGCTGAAGAATGTCGAGAAGTTTTGAAATTTATTGTAGAGAGAGAAAGAGAAGAGTTACTGCGTTCAGTGTTCCAAGTGTAGAGATGGAAGTACAAAGACAATAAAAAAATGATTATTTAAGGGCAATTTTTGTAGTTCACCATAATAGGAGCATTTTAAACATAACTTATTAAACCGGTGACGTCAATGCAACAAGGCTCTAAAAATGTGACATTCCTCACCATTTCCACTTTGTAACATCGGAAATAGTAAAGATTTAAAACTCCATTGAGGCTCATCATGTGAGTAAACACTTGAGCATTAATATAAAAAAGCCTTCAACTTATCAAGGTCAGCTAAATACCATCTCTTTTACTAACGGCCTCGTTTGAGAACCAACAAACCAAAACAACATGTTCATGTTGCAGTAAATTGGAGACATCCCTTAAATGCAAACAAAAACACAAGAATCATGCAATGTTAAATCATGAAAAAAAAAATTAAAGAAGAAGGAGAAGATGTCTATATACACATATGATGTCCATATTCTGAAAACAAACTAAGAGAACTAACTAAAAAAAAAGCTAGCCATTACAGCTTAATTTGCAATCAAAATTGAATTCCCAGAAATGAAACCACCCATCAAAAAAGTGAACTTGAATCATAACGGCCACACTCGAAGTTGATTTTCCAACTGTAAGGACCTCGATTTTATGATTGGCTTATTTCATGACAAACCACCACATTGGGGATGATTGTGTAATGGGTAGCTTAGATCCGCATTGGCAAGCTTCCAAGCATCTCCATGACTTCAAGAGCAAAAGGTATATTCACTTGACTTTGTCTCTTGAAGAGTTTAGGTGCACACACACACTTCATGCATGTTTTGTTTATCTTGCATTTGTGTTCTTTATTGTTTGTATAAGTGTGCATCCTTTTCTAAAACACTCACTAGCTTACATTAGATATCATATCTTGCATTGTATCTTAGTTGATAACATGTTTGACATGTTAATTGTGCTTCATTGTGTGCATCCCACTCTCTTCACACTTGCACAACATTCATGTAAGATTGACTTTTGTCTTGAGTGTTAAAAAGGGATTTTTCCCTTTGGCGCTGCCTAGACCGCTCGGCAGGCTTTGCTTGCACCGCGGCGCACGAAGCGGTATTCTCCAGTGCGTCATGCGCGACGTGGACCGCGACCTGTGCACTTGCACGCACAGCGGTCCCAACCGCGGTGTTGTCCAGACGGTGCACTGCTGTATGTACCGCGGTCTGGACACTTACCTGAGCCGCGGTCTAGCAAGCGGTTTTGACGGGATTCTGTTTTTCAAGTTCAAAACGACGTAGTTTTAACTAGAGCTTCATATATATTCTTCATCTTCTCTTCTTGGCCGACCAAGAGCTCAAAAATTCATTTTTAGAGAAAGGTTAGAGCTCCTAGAGAGAGAAAGCTTCAAGAAAGCTTCTTTGACTCTCCAAACCCAAAATCCATCTCCATCTTGCATCATTCAACATCATTTGAGCATGGGTCTTCATTGTTTCATGACTAGGTAAGCAAGAACTTCTTTGAATATCATTTATTGTTCTTCTTACTCTAGATTAGGTATTTATTGCATGATTAAATACCTAGACTCTACTCTATTGCATATTTATGAGTCTTGATAACATGATTGGATTTGTATTTTTGATAGCTTAATTGATTAGGTCATTTTGCCTAAAAGCTAGGTCATAAACATTTAGTTGTGATTCATTGATAACGAGGTTGAAATATTGATCTTTAATCAACTAGTTAAGCTTCTTGAATGTTTATGCATATTTTGTGTAACAATTAGTTCGTTGGAAATTCTCTATAAATCTAATTGAGTTTGTTTGTTGATAGACTTTTGTCTAAGACTTGCTTTTAGTGAATGATTATATGTCTTGTCTTAATCACATGAATATATGCCTAGTTTATGTTGAATACATTGTGAGCATATTTGTTGATTCACTGTGATTGTTTGTGATAGCTAGGATTGGTTGTTATTGATAACATCTAGCTAAGTCTTTATGCCTTGCATTTAGACATTTGACAACTTGGAATTGTTTCTACAAACTCCTAGTTGAGCAATTTGTGTTGTCTAGCATAATTTGCATTGAGCATCATTTACATGATCACATAGACACATAATTCTCTTCATTGAGTCAAAGTCTTGTGGCTTCGGGGTGAAGTTGCATAAGCATTGAAGTCTTGCAACCAAGTTGTGGTTGGCAAGCATTGGTCAAGAATCCATTGTAAAAGGCCTGCGGGTAGAGTAGGAGGTGCTCACGCCAATAGTAGTGTATCAGTGGATATCACAAGGGATAGAACCAAGAGTAGCGAGTGGTAGTGTCCATAGCCGGAGGTTATCTAGAGTGAGAGTCCGAGTATCACTTGAGGGTGTAACTTTTTACTCATATAGGGTGCTGTTTGGTACGCGGGACGGGACGGGACAGGACGGGATAACTTTTTGTTGTCCCACGTTTGGCGCGCCATTAGCTTGGGACGGGACGGGACAAGATGGGACAAAAACCATGAAAAGTTGTCCCACCCCATACCCTCGGCCAGACTTGTCCCATGCATGGGACAAGTCTGGAAAAGACATTTTTTGCCCTTAAAATTTTAAAAAATTACAAAAATACCAACTATAAATTAAAAATTATTTTCATTTCATCTTCACCATCATCCCGCTCCTCTCTCTCTCTCTCTCTCTCTCTCTCTCTCTCTCTCTCTTTTCTCACACCCATCATCAGCTGCAGATCATCCTCGCCGCCGACGCCGCATCAGATCGCCGCCGACGACGCATCAGATCGAAGCTCCTGCCGCTGCTTCCAGATCGCCGTTGCTGCTGCCTGTCGCTGGTCCAGATCGCCTACCCCCTGCCGCTGCTTCCAGATCGCCGTCACCGACGCATCAGACCGAAGCTCCTGCCGCTGCTTCCAGATCGCCGTTGCTGCTGCCTGTCACTGGTCCAGATCGCCTGCCCCCTGCCGCTGCTTCCAGATTGCCGCTGCTGCTGCCGTTGATCCATTTTTGTGGAAGGAATTTGTTCTCTGATGCTTTGTAACAAAATAATCAATTTTCAATTTTGATTTGAGTTTCATTTTTTGCTGCTGCTGATGATTTGAGTTTTTTTCATTTGAGTTTCATTTTTTATCATTCGAGAAAATAATTTGGGAGATCTGAGTTCCAATCCCAGATCTTAAAAAAAATATTTATTTATTTAATTTTCATTTTCTTCATTAATTTTCTATTTTGTAAAATCTAAAAATATTTTGACTAAACCCACATCTTTATAATTCCATACAATTACGTGTAAAATTCAACCACACTATACAAAAATATTTTTTAATTTCAATATTATGGACAAGACAAGAAGGGCATTTTGGTCATTTGAACCTCTTGTCCCGTCCTGTCCCAGCCATACCAAACACATAACAGTACTGTTAACAGTTCTGTCCCATGCATTCCAAACACAATATGGAACAGCTGTCCTGTCCTGTCCTGTCCTGTCCTGTCCCGTCCCGTCCCGTCCCATCCAGGTGCCAAACGCACCCATAGTGGATTTGAGGATCGTGTGTGGGTAGAAGGATAGCCCGTGGTTTTTCCCTTTGTTTAAGGGTTTCCACGTAAAAATCAAGTGTTATTTATTATTCCGCACTTTACACTTGATTTTGTATGTTTGATTTAATTGGGTTATTTATTTAATATTGACTAATCGAAAAATTGGTAATAATCGATTAACAACCCTATTCACCCCCCATCTAGGTTGTAGACACACGTTAAGAGTGTATTTTCACCAACAACATGATTTTACTACACATGCATATTTGTAACTACAATTCAATCGGAAAACAACTTGCACACAAATTTCAACACTGACTCATTAACAAAATTATCTCTATGATTTATTTTTTTTGTAGTCTATATACAGATATAACACTAATTAGATCAAAACTAACACAAAAAATAAGAACTCAAAATAACAAAAAAAATACGTAGAATAATTCAATGACACCAAGAATCAGGGGCGGAGGTGTTTGAAGTTTAGTCTGGGCTGTAGCCCAGGCTGAATTTTTGGAAAACTTTTTTTGTTAAGTTATTATAAAAGTTACCCTCTTTGTTTCTCTTTTATTAAAATAAAATTATATTACAATTTTTTTACCAAGTTATCCTAATTAAAACAAAGTGTTCCAGACACAAATTAAACATGTCATAGAAACAAATTAGAAATGTTGAAACACAATTTCAATCTTTGAAACATAATTTAACGGAACATGTTAACGTGTTAAATTTATATTATTGGTTGCTAAAAAAATAATAAAAAAGTAAATAAATCATCTTGATTGATAAGTGGATATTTTTTTTGATTGAATCTTAGTATGAGCTAGTTTGGTTGAATTTAGTAACAGTTAGTTCACATCTAAATATGTATTTTCATTTCTTGACAATTCAATCCAATTGCTATTGTAGGTTGCGATGTCAAATAAATAAACACAATAAATTAATAAACTTTGCATACATAATTAAGGTTCGTTTAATTTGTTTTTAGCCCACCCTACTAAATCATCATGGCTTCGCCCCTCCCAATAATTAAAATTGATACAAATCAGAACTAAAGATAGTACCTTTTTGGAATGATTGATGATGTATGATGCATAAGCCATGATCAATGTCTCCAAACAAATTTATTAACAAACAATGAAACCCAGAAGAATAAATAGAAACTTTGAACAAAAAACAAAATTTTTTTATGGTTTTTTTCAGTCAAAGATGGAAAGCATAGCTAAACACAAATGGGGTTTTGTTTTTAGTTGGTAAAAAACGTGAATCGGTCTCGATCAGAAATTGATGAAGAGATGGTGGTGAAGGTTGATGCTAACAGAGATGGGTTGATTTTTTTTTAAGGGGTATGTAAGTTGAGGAAGATGGAAGATGGTTTTGAGAATTGAGACATGGAAAGTCTGGAAAGTTTGATCGAAGTGGGCAAGACAATTTTGGGGTCCCGGTATTTATAATTATCACTAAAAAGTCTAGAAAATCCATTTTGTTATGAAATCCTACAAATTTTAGGCCCCATCTTGCAGTTGTTTTTCAGTCTGTTTTTGTTTTTGTTTTCCAAAAACGATTTGGAATTCGCGTTCGTTAACCGTTTTTCATTTTATTTTCGAAAAACAAAAAAAAAATTGAAAAATACAATTAGTGTTAAAAGTGAAAATTTTGAAAAACATTTGAAAGTTGTTTTCATGAATTTGAAAAAAAAATCTTCACTTAAAAACAGTGAAGCCCGACTGATCAGTCATCACTCCTCACAGCTCAAGCTCTCAACTTTCAACTCTCAACTCCATTAAAGGTATGTCTGATCTTCTTCTTCTTCTTCTTCTTCTTCGCATTTTTTCTTCTTCTACAGATTTTCTTCTTCTTCTCTTTCTCCTTCTTGGTCGGATCTTCTTCTTCTTCTTTGTTGGAGCTGCTCTTCTTCTTCGTCAGAGCTGATTTCTTTTTCTTCTTAGTCGGATCTTTTTCTTCTTCTTCGTAGGAGCTGCTCTTCTTCTTCGTCGGAGTTGGTTTCTTTTTCTTCTTCGTTAGATCTTCTTTTTCTTCTTCGTCAGAGCTGCTCTTCTTCTACATATTATCTTCTTCTTCTTCTTCTTTTCTTGTTCTTCCTCTGATTCAGATCTCCTTCTTCTTCCTCTTCTAATTCGTGTTCTTCCTTTTCTTCTGATCATCATCATCTTGTTCTTCTTTTATGTTTTATTTTTCAATTTTTTTATCTTTCATAAACTGAAATTATTGTTGATTTACTTGGATGTATGTAGATCTAAGTAATTTTTCAATCAATTGTCTTTCTTAAACCAAAATTTAATTAAAGTAATCCTTAACAAAAATTTTGCAGTGATTATTCTGTTGAAGACTGAAAGCTTTGAGTAAAAATCTGAGATTCAGTTTCTCAATCACTCAGGTTAGTTGGTTTTTAGCGTAAATCACTCTTGTTAAAGTGAATGGTCTTTGTTTTATAAAGGTTTGGCTTGATCGGATGTGTCATCTTATTAGAGTTGTTTTGTGATAGCTGTGTTTTGTTTTGTTTTTCTTTCTTGTGTTGCTTTGTTTTGGCTCTGTTTTGTTGTTGTGGTATGCTTGTTGGTTTTTGTTTCTTTTCATTGTTGTTGGTTTTGGTCTCGCGCCTGTTTCGTTGTGTATTATTTGGGTCTGTTTATTTTGTCTGAAGTTTGTGGGTTGGTGTTTGAGGGTTAGCTGTCTTGAGCATTCGATATTAGCTAATTTAATTTTCTGTATCATGTGCTTTATATATAGAATTAGAATAATCAAAATTGCTTGCCAATTGGTGTAGTGTGTGTGTGTGTGTTTTTTTTTTTTTTTTGCACTTTGAAAGGACTATAAATTGCATACAATAGTTTAGGCAGCAACAAGTATTAATATATAAGCTGATCTTCTCCGAAAGTCAAAGAACAAGAATGTTGTGTCTCTAATTCTATCAATTGGCTTGATGAAAAACACATGAAATTTCATTATTTAGCTAAAGCTTTTAATTGTATGAACTTAAGAGACTGGATTGAATCAAACCGTGGAGAACAAATCTAGATCTTGAAATGTAAAGAATATGATATGAACAAACCATGGATATCAATTGGTTCAAACAACATTGTTAGGGTCTTCCTGCTAACTAGTATTGGTGATTATTGGTAAATTCTATATAATAACAAAACTATTTGATCTAGAGTCTCAATTTTTGAAATTCCTTTTGTATAAATCCAATTTTATTGTACTTAATTGCAAGTGAGTGGGTAGTGTGGTAATTGACAGAAGATTTTGGTTCTCAAGTCCTTTGGATTGCAATTGACTAGAATATTGTATTATTATCAATCCATCCCACTAATAAAATGGATATGTTGTAATTTACATGGAATACTGCTAGCTTGACCAAAGTCCAAATTCACGTTCAAATGATATGGTATGTGATCAGTTGTAACTAATACATCCATTGACACATTATCTTATGATTTATACCGTGTTGACAATAACAGTATCAAGATATATGATAACTGATATCGTGGGAAACTCAAGATTTAATGTCTTTAATGCTTTGTGATCGATTCAAATATTGATTGTGTTGTAACAAGTCAGCACCAACATTTGTTTAATTTGACTGTCCATATCAATTCTTTTCAATGATATTCATATCATCTCAAATGTTCAACTATCGCATACGGCATGCCTAAATATTCAATATTCACTTTAACTTTTGTAAACATAAACCTATAAAAAAATATGCATCTTTCTCAAAATAAGTAATTTATCTATGATCAGATGCATGTAAAGAGATGCATTGCATACTACATGTTATTATATATCCTTGAGCAGATATTGTTTATATTAAAGTGTGATTACACACACACACACACACACATATATATATATATATATATATATATATGCAATTTTGTTTAAATGGTACTTGTTGTAATTAATGATATTTAGTGATATCGTGTAGGACTTGCATCTGTTTTCAAATGTTTTTGTTGCTAGTTTTTGTAGTTCGAGATTGCTATAGTTAATACTTTATATGCTTGAAGCAACTCTTGATCCATACATACATATTTAATTCTTGTAAATGAAAATGGTGTCCAGTTCAAGCACCATTTTCATTTTCATCATACAAAAATCTGGTTAAATTTTCATTAATTGGAGATTAGTAATTAACTACCTTAGCTTAAGCCAATCCAAATAGTTGAAATTACAAATTTGGCTCTCAAGAATAAACATTATGTATCAATTTATTTAAATAATACATCACTAAATAATGCATCACAAATTTGATAATTTTTTGTCTACAGAGCTGAATTGCAGTAGTTCATGCTAATCCACCTTGGATTTATTTATTTATTTTCAAAAATATTTTGTTTGTATTGCTTTGTTTGGGTCTTGTTTTTGATTCTATTGTTCTGTTTTGAGGGTTTTTTTATTATTTAAATATTCTTAAAACAGCAAGTATAATGGAACCCGTTGATGTTGATGTTGATGTTGACGACAAGGCCGAATGGTCTACAAGGAATGATGTCATTTTTATTAGCATATTGCATGAACATGTAAAAAAAAGGCGATTTACAGACATCTACATTCAATAAGAGGGTTTGGTCAACCATAGGTGAATCGATTTTCCAACACACCAAAAAGCGATTCACGGTTTTACAGTTAAAGTCAAAATTTAATCGTTTGCGCAAAAAACATCGCGAGTTTTCTTATTTGATTGCACTCACCAGATTTGGGTGAGATCCTATATCAAACACCGTGACAGCACCAGAAGCTGTTTGGGCCGAATACATTAAAGTAATGATTTTTGAAATAATATCTATTTAATTTTTTATAATATTGATATGTAATTTATTTTTTCTTTTAATGACAGAGAGTGCCAGCAGTGAAACCATATCGGAAGAAAGGGTTAGAGCATTATGAAATACTTGGGGACATTTTTAATACTACTACAACAACTAGACAATTAAACTTTTCCTCCAGTCAAGTTCCTTTGCCTTCAGACGAGGATCGTGAAGTAGAGGATAATTTTATTAACTCGGGAGTTCATGTTAATGTTGATGTTGGGGCTGGGGATGATGGTGGTGGTGGTGGTGGTGGGGTTGAACTAACTGAAGATTCTAACAAAAAGAAAGGAAAAAGGGCTCGTCGGTCAATTAGTTCTTCCAGCAACCGTCGTAAGAATAAATGGGAGAGCATGGATACTTATTTTGAGACTGCTAAAGAAGTTATGCAGGCTAGATTGGAGAAAGTTAAGGTCAAAAGTGTCGAGTCCACCGGTAAAAGTTGTGAACAATTTTCTGTCACTGAATGTATGGACGTTTTGGAAAGCTTGGGAGATATTTATGGTAATACATTCAACAAGTTTATGGAGATGATAGTACCATATGTCGAATGGAGGAAGGCTTTTCTTGCTATGAGTGAAGAAAGGAAACGAAAATGGCTAGGTGGTTTGTAGGATACGGCTCATGGGTAGATATGATGTTATTTCGAACTTTATTTTCATTTCAATTGTTTTGTTGTGAACTTTGTTTAAGGATGTTGTTCTTAACTTTAATGTTTAAGGATTTTGTTGTGAGCTTGATTTAATTTTCATGGTGGTTGTGAACTTGGTTTAATGTTTATTGATGTTGTTGTGAATTTGGTTTAAATTTTAAGTCTCATTTTTGATTTAGAGAACTCATATTAAAATTTTAACACCTTATTGTTTGTATTATCTAGTTTTCAATGTATTTCCAACTTACAACTGTTTTCCTTTTGTAAATAGGTCAATATGAATGATAATAATCAGAGTGATAGTTTAGAAAACGAATCGGATTTGGAGGCTGAACAACAAGAATTGGAGGCACTCGAATTGGCCAGTGCATTGAGGAGGGCTGAATATTATCAATATATTGACAAAATCTCATGTTATACAGGTGGATTAACAGGGTATGCATATGTACAATAGTTGCTAAGTGGTTATCCCGATAGAATGTATAACATGTTTCGTATGGATGCACATGTTTTTCTTAATTTATGTCAAACACTAGAGCAGTCACAGTTATTGGAAGATGATAGACATGTTACCGTTATTGAGGCAGTGGGAATGTGTTTATATATTGTCTCATGGGGCCGTAATGCGAGTTGTTGCTGAGTGTTTTCAACGGTCGAAAGATACGATGTATAGACAATTTAAACGTGTATTGAAGGGGCTATGTGGGCTTGTACCAAATATTATACGTGAACAAACTCAAGGACAACATCCGCCACCACTAGAGAGTAGAGATTAGAAATAATCCAAAATTTTATCCGTATTTTAAGGTAATTATTCTATTTTAATGCATAATATGTTTTTTTATACTTCCATTTTTACTTAACTATATTATGTTGATATATATTGAAGCAAACAACGTTAACATAAATTATTGATTAATTATATTAAGTAGAAATGTATTGGTGCTATTGATGGAACACACATTGCTGCATGCGTACCGGCACATAAACAAAATTCGTATCGAGATAGAAAAGTCCAAGTTACTCAAAATATTATGTGTGTTTGTTCGTTTGATATGATGTTCACATTTGTTTACACGGGTTGGGAAGGAACCGCTAGCAATTCAAGGGTGTTTTTGGATGCAATTGGAAGACAAGAGAACGGTTTTCCCCATCCTAATGAAGGTACGTATACCATATAAGTATTTCACTATTTCGAATATTGTAAATTATAATAATTATTTTTTATTCTTTCAGGATATTATTATGTTGTCGATTCGGGATACATAAACATGCCAGGATTTTTAATACCTTACAGAGGTGAACGATATCCTTTACGTGATTATAAAGGACAAGAGCGTGCACCAAGAGGTCCAAATGAGTTATTTAATTATAGACATTCATCGTTACGAAATGTAATTGAGCGGTGTTTCGGTGTTTTAAAGAAGCGATTCACTATTTTGGAAAATATGTCTAATTATCGTTTGTGTA
This sequence comes from Dipteronia sinensis, assembly GCA_033220585.1. Classification (NCBI taxonomy): domain Eukaryota; kingdom Viridiplantae; phylum Streptophyta; class Magnoliopsida; order Sapindales; family Sapindaceae; genus Dipteronia; species Dipteronia sinensis. The sequence continues at coordinate 10,577,057 of CM065637.1, read as the reverse complement.
GGCAATGCCTCGTACCTATAGCATGTTGTGTCCTACATAACTTTATTCGATCACAAGGTCGTGGTGATAGCATGTTTAGGGAATATGAGAATGAAGATATGTTAATTGATAGAGAAGGAGACAGAGAAGGAGAAGGTAGACAAATTCCTAATATTGACTTATCTTCATCAAATGTAGCACTAATGAGTAATATTAGAGATGAAATTGCAAAAAAAAAATGTGGATAGATTGCTCACGCAATAGGAAGTGATGTTTTGTAATATGATGTGATGTCTTCTGTAATTTATTCGTGATCTTATATAATTAAATTATGTCAATGTTATGTTATGAGAATTTTAATGAAATATAAACGTAATCTATGATTATGGAAATTGATAGTTACGTTATTTTTGTTTTTAATGCTAACACATCAAATATCTAGAATCTTTTTTATAATTCAATTAAAAATAATTCAATAGTCCGTAAAAAATAATTAAATTCAAATTATTATATTATTATAAGCAGTTGTATAATTATTTCATATATATATATATATATATATATATTAATTTTAAATTATAAATTTAAGTTGGTGAAAATAAATATTACAACCTTATGAAGATATTTTAAAGAGATGGGAGGGCCAAATTATATATGTAAAAATTCTTCAATTTTTGTTGTTTTCAGTTTTTCTATCAGACGTGTTTTTACTGTTTTCATTTTCAGAATTCAGCTTTCAGTGAAGCTACCAGACACGTTTTTACTGTTTTCATTTTCATAATACAGCTTCCAGTATATGCTACCAGATGCGTTTTCAGAAATCGAAAATGAAACCAAAAACACTGTTTTCATTTTCATTTTTATTTTCGAAAAACAGCCACTAAAAAACGCTTACATGACGGACCCTTAGTGTTTAGTATATACAACACCAATTCTATAGATAGAAAGACTGAAAAAAATTAATAGATCGATCAGACTTTATATTTGATTGAATTAATTAACAGATAATTCCGTGTAGAAAAAGAAAAATTATTGATCAGTGTTGACAAAGGTGAATAAGAAACAAATAAGTAACTAGCATATATATTATTTAGAGTTGATATAGAAGAGTACCTGTGGATGGCTAGTTGGTTCAGGTATCAAGACAAAGAACCATTAGAGGAGGTTCAAGCTTTAGAATTGGAATTTAATATAATTTTGGGACATTCAACCACAACCATATATTTATATTGGATCCACAGCTCCACATTAACAAATACTCACACCCAATATAAATATATGACTGTGGTTAGACGTCCTTAACTTATAATTTTAGGACGTGATTTATATAGAACCGGTGTATATATATATAAACAAACATAAAATGGAAAGTCAATAGTAATCATCTTTCTCTCAAGGGTGCATGAGGACTCAGGCACTCTTCCCAATCCTGCTGGCAATATCAACCATATATTAGTCAATTTTTTCTACAACAATACTAAATAGCTAGGCTTATACAGTTATATTAAAGATTCAATCTTGATCAGTCTTCTTATATATTGCTGAATTGCTTATAATATGGTATGTGGTGACTTTACAAACGAGTGGTGCATCACCAGAGTGCATGCAGATGTCTGTATTTCTTCATTGTTTAATTGGTCACAAAGTTCAGGTAATAACAGCATTATGCATTCTGCAATGTGTTCTGTTTGCTGGGACTTATACGTACAATAATTGCTTCAAAAAAATTATTACTATAGATGCATGTGATATTACCATCCAAAAAACTTATATCTTTATCCGATTAATTTGTTTATGTATATCCACCATTAATATTTAAAAAATAAAAAGTATCACTGTAACTCTGTAAGCGCCTGATAGAGTACAAAAAAATAACCCTCGTTAAATTATTCATTTGTTCTTTATTAATTCTGCTTCTCGATTACAGCAATTCTGTCATGTTCTCCTTGTTTTTTTTTTCTTTTATGTTATGCTTCAATTTTCCAGAATTTTCACCTACTTTATCTTGTATCTTGATCTAAGTAGAAAGCAAATAAATTGTAGTTTTGTTAATGCAATCAATATTGTTGGGACCTCATTGTATGGATGACACTGGACTTGTTTGAAATGAAATATCAACAGATGAACCATCATATTCATTGACCAACTTCTTATAAACGGCTGCGTGCCTATATGAACCTGATATATTATAAGGCCCAACGAACCCATTTACTCGTGTGTATATATATATATATATATATATATATAGAGGTTTTTTATACGTTAGTCCGTCCTGATATAAAATATATCATGACGAAGAATGTGGACTATAAATTATGGAAATTTTTTGATAAATATATATACTTTAAGTCAAAGTATATAATCCTAATGATCCACTTTTTCGTTCAGATATAGTTTATATGAGGACGAACTAACGATACAAAAATTATATATATATATATATATATATATATATATTCCACTGCTTAGTGTTTACTATAGTCCCTGTATTGGTAGTGCAAGTAGAGTTGGCGTATAAAATAATGATCAAAGTGTGTTATGATGCATGAAAATCGAATGGTTGATATTAGTCAAACAATTGATTTAGTGTGAGCCACGTTAATAAGTTGAAAAATATAATTGGATATAGTTGAGTACAAGCAACCTAACCACCTTCAACCAATAGCTTCTCAGGATCACCATCACACATTCACACGCCGCCATTAATTAAATCTCAAGTTTCTCAATGTTACACCTGTACACACCTGATAGCTTCTTGCTTCCTCATGCCGCCCAACCCACCCACAGTGGCGACCAATCACAAGCTGACTGTTTTGTTATTATAATATTATTATAAACGCCGAAGCAGGAGCAGAGAGACCACCTTTGCTTTTAATATAAATATATATTCATAATAATTCACTAAGTTTTTGACGTTCATTTGTTCAAGTACATACATCTCCCGCGAATTTGACGGCAACCCAGATGGACGGAGATGAGTCTGCTGGTCCGACGAGTCTGTACAGAGTCTTGGTGGATCGGTTCCGGAGTTTGGAAGCTAGTCATGCAGAGTTAAGACAGGAGTTTGACGAGTTATTATTATTTAAACAAAAGAGAAAAAACCATGAGGTCATGATGACGTCGGCTTCCGACTTGGGATGCGTGCCTGGTTTTTACAGTGAAGGGAGTCCGTACAGGAAAGTTCTAGAATCAATGGGACCGGCAGTTTATGTCTGCACAGCTTCTTCTTCTTCTTCTTCTTCTGGGGAAATCATATTCTGGTACGTATTAACGTATATATATTTGACCTTGTTTGATCTTTTTATGTTGTTTCCTTTTATGAGTTTGATGTTTGTTAGAAATAATAGAGACTGATCAGTAGATTTTTTTAGGTAGTGGACTGGTGTCAAGTGTGAGTCTTTTTATTAGTTTTTGACAACCCACAGTGATCATCAGCAAGATGTTTGGTACAAGTTCAAAGCGAAAAATTCTTATAATCCTTTTTGATATTAAGACTACTTCAATATGTTGAATTGGGTTTTTCTTATTAGGAACTCCTGTAATTGGCCATCAAAATGGAACTCTCTACCATTAATGAATATCATCAGACTACACTAGTGTACGGTTTAGTACTAGAGCATCTTGTTCTCTGTTTGTACATAAGTCGCTTTTATGTATATGTGATATATTGGAAGTCAGATGTTGATAAACTCTTGATGAAGCAATATGGTTGACAATCATAGTTCATAGAAGAGGGAGACTTAAGCGAAAAGGCAAGGCTTAAGCATTAAGAGCAGAGCAGAGGGAGACTTAAGCATCAAGGCAAGGCTTTAATAACTTGAATCCTTGGCTTGTTGACTAGCTTGAGGCTATGCTCAATGTCTAACGTCTGCTTTTGATTCCTTGACTGAGATGGGAATATGGGATTCACAATTCTTAGGTTCTATAATATTTCTTGATAATTGTAGGTTTTGACTTGTTTAATTCCGGTCCTGTAAATTATATATATTGATAGGATTGGGAAAAAAAATTAAATTCTCATGTCGAATCGATATATATATATATATATATATCGTTTAGTCTGATGTGGGGATTTAGACAGCATCTGAATGTGATTTAGGATGAAGGCCATTACAGAAAATTAGAGCTGTCATTAAGCTGAGAATAGAGGATCATTAGCTCGATATATTCAAGAAATGAAACCGCTCAAATTCTTTCCAATATCTTGTTGTCATGAAATGGAATGCAACATGCATGAACATTTTCTAATGAGATCTTACCGTACGGCAAAAAACATTTATTATTCACATCCCAGCTGAATCAGTTCTCTACTTATTATATTGTTGTCTGAAGTTATGGTTAGCAATAGGAGCACAGGCCAGAAGCTCTTTAACTCATTGAAAACACACACACACACACACACACACATATATATATATATATATATGTATGTATGTATGTACATATGTATGTGTGTATGTATGCATATGTGTGTGTGTGTTTATGTAATTGTATTATGTGTATGTATTTATGTATGTATAAGGTCTGTGAGATCGCATCTGTCTTAGTTCTTAAAAGTTAATTTAATAAAACAAAAATGGTAGCAGTTATATTCTAATAATATTAGCAATCTCCAACTATGGAAAAGGAGAAATCATTGTTCTTCTTCTAATAAACTTCATTTACCTATTTCAGTTTCATCACATATCACTTGTAGTGAAAGCATTTTATTTCAGGAATCATTCTGCTGAAAATCTTTATGGGTGGAAGGTTCATGAAGTCCTTGGGAAAAAGCCTGTTGAATTTCTCATAGCTGAAGAGTACCATAGCGATCTTATGAAAATCATGGAACGGCTGTCCTCTGGACAGTCATGGTCAGGCCAGTTCCCTTACAAGAACAGGTCCGGTCAAGTCTTCATGGCAATGGTGACAAAGAGCCCATTCTATAAGGATGGTGAACTTGATGGCATTATCACTGTTTCCAGTGATGCAGCAATATTTAATACTATAGATTCAGAAAACTTAAAAACATATCAGGAACGAAGTAGAGTACGTGGTTTAAACTTGAAAAAGATACGGTGGCACCCACCACGGCCACAGATTACATCCGTGCCACAGTTAGCATCATCTGTTTCCAATCTGGTGCTTATGTATACACTTCTATAATTTTTTTCCATCTTTATCTCCTCTCTGGTTCTATTTTTGTTTAGTTTTTGGTAGTGTTGTTCACTTGTATCATTGAATCAATCAGGCATCAAAGCTTCTAATGCGGAGAAATGGAGATGATACCCCCAATGCAAGTGTAAGCTCCAAGGACAAGGATACAACAGAAACTGAAGATTTGAAGATAGAGAAGTCCAGTACCGTGGTAAGTCTGTTCAATTTATTACCTTTCAGCTCTACCTTTATATACATTGAAAGGAGATATCTAATTCAACTTTTACTATCCCAGGAAGAAAAAATAAACTCCAATTTCAACCGTGGGAAGAGCACAACTGTAAGAAGGAGCTTTTGGAAGGATGAATCTGTATTTGAATTTGCTCAACCATCAAAAATTGTACTGACTGTCTCTTACCCAACTTTATTTGAAGTTACTTCCATTGCTTGTTGTATTGATGAATTCAAAACTTATTTAAGAATTTATGTTTAGACATAAAATGATATGTTCATAATTGTTCTTGTGAAAATATATTTGATCATTGCAGGGCATTCACTCTTACTGAAATATATCAATGTTATGACGTGCTGCCATGCTGTTAGGTTGTGTATACTGATTGGATTTTTTTAAAGAATTGGTGAACTTTGTTGCTTTTAAACCTTCTAAAAATGATAGTCACGGTGTTTATGTAGTCTCTTATCTAGCTATGTGCTAAGTTTTTTCAGTTGGAATGACTGTAGGCAGCTAAGGTCTTAGCAAAACTGCACGTTACGGAATCTGGAAATTGTGGAGGTGAAGGTGATGGAAATCTTCAGAAAAATTGTGCTAGTGATAAATTAGTAAGCAAAGAAGTGACTAATGAGCTTAATTCTCCTAGAGGTTCGACAGCATCAATTCCATACCGGTGCCCCAGTTGTAGTGAAGCTAAAGAGAAAAGGCCAAGCAACAAAAAATCAAAAAGTCCTTGTTCTAATTCTTCTGAAGAGGGCTGCAATCTAGCCTCTTCAAGAGAGTGCAATGATTATTGTGCATTAACAAGACAAGGAGAATCAATGCCAACTTTAGGCTGCCAAGATGATAATGAATTGGATCCTGATCCAGATGGTAAACAGTTTTCTAGTATAGGAGAGAGCATTGATAGTCATGAAAGCTCATCAAGTAAAGGGGATGCAGAGTCAAACTGTACGGTAGATTGTGAAATTCACTGGGAAGACCTGCTATTGGGGGAGGAGATTGGGCAAGGTAAAGTCAGGAGCTTACTTTGTAAAAACTATTTGTGTGTATTATGGATTGGAATTCCAGGGAATGGAAAAATATGGAGTGTAAATAAGAAGCCTTGAATTTTTATAACAACTATTTTTTTTTTTTTAATCTTGTCTCACAGGTTCATATGCTGTTGTTTATCGTGGAATGTGGAATGGATCAGTAAGTCCTAAATCACAATATTTTCTATTCTTAATTATTATAAGAGTGTGGAACCAATATTTTGACTTCAACAAATACTTGTTTTTGTTACTAGGATGTTGCTGTTAAGGTCTATTTTGGGAATGAATACAGTGAGGGTACCATAGAAAACTACCAAAAAGAGGTAAATTTGAAACTTTCAATTGTGTTATAATGAAATTTATGAAACAGATGTCCGATCCCCAAATTGTCTTATCCACATACACCAGGTTGATATAATGAAAAAATTGAGACATCCAAATGTACTGCTATTCATGGGAGCAGTGTATTCGCAGGAACGGCTTGCCATTGTAACGGAGTTCTTACCTAGGTAATTAAACTATTAATTCTAATATGGATTGTTTAAAAAGCTACTTAAAGTTGACGTTCTGATGTCGGGTTATATATGTCATTGGTTGCAATCCCACTTGATATCACACTACCTATGTGAATGTGGAAGATTAATTTTAAGAAGGCCTAGGCCATTATTTTGATTTTTTCTCCATTTGTTTAGGGGAAGCCTTTTCAAAACACTGCACAAGAACAATCAGGCATTAGATATAAGGCGCCGTCTGAGAATGGCCCTTGACGTTGTGAGTGCCTTGTGTGTGTATGTGTGTTGTGTGTTACTCTAGTTTCCAAGGATAAGATTGTTGAGCTTGTTATCTGTCAATAAAATATTACAGTTCTTGTTCTGCAGGCTAGAGGGATGAACTATTTGCATCGCAGAAATCCACCGATAGTACATAGAGACCTGAAGTCTTCTAACTTGCTCGTCGATAGAAACTGGACTGTCAAAGTATATTTCACTTGATGCTTTCAAATAAAATAATGCAAGCAGTTCATTTAATTTTTTGTTTCAGGTTGGAGATTTTGGCCTGTCAATGTGTAAGAATGCAACCTACTTAACTGCAAAATCTGAGAGAGGAACTGTAAGGATTTTAATGTTCTTCTTCTTCTTCTTTTCTTCTTTATTCTCAAAAGAGTCTTTCACTTGGTGAAGGTGTTAATACTAACAGATTTTACTTCTGTTATGAATTTTGTTGCATCAACAGCCTCAGTGGATGGCCCCTGAAGTCCTTCGAAATGAACCTTCGAATGAAAAGTAATTTCATAGAACTGATCTATGCATTCTTTCCGAGAGTGATTAAGTTATTTGATTTTCTTTCTCTCACTAAATGAAGAAGAGGTTCTTAATGGACCTAAAATCATCAAAATGTGTCCTACTCACTTTTTTATACTCAACATAGATGATAACTTTTGGTCTATTTTGTGCAAGAATTATAATCATAAACTCACTGATTCATATGGTCCTGAAACTTCATTGCGAATGCATTCCTTGTACATAAAAAACAGGTCTGATGTGTTCAGCTTTGGAGTCATCTTATGGGAACTAATGACTGTCTCCATTCCATGGAACCGCCTAAATTCATTACAGGTCATTTTCTTTTTCACAATACTCAAATGACATTGCATGCATATTGAGCAATGCTAAAACCATTTTTGGTCGATTTGAAAAGGTGGTTGGAGTTGTAGGCTTCATGGATAGAAGATTAGACCTACCAGAAGGCCTTGATCCTGAAGTGGCATCCCTAATTTGCGACTGCTGGCAAAGGTAGACTTCCATGATTTTTTTCATCATCTTATAATGCTACATGTTTGTCAATAGGAACTAAAACGTTCATGTCGTTAAAAACAAGTAGTGATCCAGATAAGCGACCATCATTTGAAGACATAATTCAGAGAATGTCAAGCCTACTACTTCACAGAGCATTGGCTCGAAAGAGTTCAGAGCATTAATACTGCAATGTGGATTAGATCAAACTGAAATATGTGATGATTTTTATTTATATCAGTTGAAATCAGTAGGTTAGATTAATTCCCGCAAAATGGAAGTCAGTTGTAGCTAGAAACAACAGATGATTATTCCGTGAATTTCTTATTGTGGAACTGTTCGAGATTTGATATGATCAAATGGGATTACGCGGCCTCCATGAGTGTAGCTCAGTTGATAGATGGACGGGCTTGAGGGCTTAGACAAATGACTCCCAAGTCAGCGGCTCAAATCCTACCGTGATATAAAACTTCAAAAAATTACATGGTCTAGATAGATGGATAGATAATGTCAAAAAAAAAAAAAAAAGGATTACGCGTTTTATGAAATTTGTGTTATATTGTGGCAGGAGTGTTACACATTAAATTGCTATATAGTGAAATGACTGGTTTGGGTTATTAAAACGAGAGACCTATGGTGTACGGATATGGCGACATGGCATTATACGAAACAGAGACACGGTAAATTTTTAAAAATTAGGACATGGATACGGTAATTAAAATAATATATTTTTATATTTAAAAAATAATAATATATAAAAAGATAATTAAAAACACATAAGCAACAAGTTTCTAGAATTCAATAATGTTAAAAACAAATATAAATCGATAAACATTTTCACATATAACATATTCTAAAATCTAAAAAAAAAAACATTAAAAAAAACTCATAACCTATATAATGTTTGAATAATTTGATTTTAACTCATATTTTTTTTAAATTCATATTTTGATCTAGCTTTTTTTAAAAAATAATAATAATTGCAAAATTGCCCTACTGTGTTCTCCACGTGCCTCAACATATCCTTCACTTGTTCATTCCATTGACTTTTGAAAAAGTCAACAAACACTTTTTTTTTACGTGTCGAACACGTATCTAGTCTTATCCGACACATGCTATGTGCTTATGGAGGAGTTTCCGAGCTACATAGCGAGAGACATGATTAATATATTTCAAGATCAATATATAGAACCGGACATGAAAAGAAAAAAAAAATTGTATAAAATCTATTGTCACACAAAGGATGAGTATCGGAAGCGGTTAATGTGATGATCGAGACATGATACAAATAAATCAAGGAATAACAATATTATACCGATGCCACCGGATGTCATTCAAGACGTAGTCAATACATGTTAAACAGTACATTATATCTTGATTGATTACATAAATACAGGTTAAACAATACTTGATCTCTTGATTGATTATTGAATTTATGTGAGGCGGAGTTACATTATCATATTTAATCTTTATTAATATAAAGAAATAAGTGTAGCAATGTGATGTTTAGGTTTGTTATACAAGAACAATGCATTCAGATAAAATGAGTTTGATTAAGTGATAAATACCTCATACATATATCCAAAAGGTTATAGGTTCTAAATGTGTCATTCTTCAAATCCCAAAATACTGTAATAGTAAAAAAAAATACATTAAAAAACAAGTGAGAGAGTAATCGATTAAAGACGTTTAGGTCACTCTACCAACCATCTTTTATAATTGATATATAATTTTTAAAAATTTTGGTAATATAGTTTGAAAATTATAGATACTTCTAACAATTCACAACAATTAATTAGTGTATTGTTTAATCTGAAATTGATCTAAAAAGACAAAACGCTCTTCATATTAAAAGCTAAAACTCAGCCAATTAGTGGTGAATCCCTGGCCGGAGGTCGGCATGGCCCCGGACCCCTGCCAATACTTGGTTTGTGGTTAGGTTTTGGCCAATTGGCTACTTGTTCTATTTTATTGTTTTTTGTTTTAATAATTTAATATGATGGTTGGTTATTAAGTCAAGCTTTTTTTAGATGTTTAAAGTATTTGAAACGTGAAATGTGAAAACAAAGATTTTGTGGTGGTAATATTTGAAAGAAGAAGAAAAGTGCACGTATTTAATCCTTTTTGGGTCAATATTGGTAAGAAAGAAAAAACTCACTCCATTTTTACTTGTTTGTATATAATTAAAAGTGTCCATATCACTATCTAATATGGTTTGATGATAAATAACGCTTATTAATTTAGTAATATTTCAAATTCCAATCCTTCACCAGATATGGTATATATATAAAAAATTAAATTAAATTGAACAAAATAAATTTTAGCTCGTAGACTATGTAGTAAGGAAACATGTCCATTGTTGAATCAGGAATTCTGAGGGAGAGATTGCCAGTTAGGGTTGATGTGTTGCAATTTTGTGGCGGGCTTGATTATACTTGAAAAGAAAAAAAGTTTTACACTATTGTATAAATTCGGATTTTATTTTAGAGAGGAAAAACTCGAACCTATAATCTCGTGGTATATGAGTGAAATATTTATCACCGGATCAACTCCATCTCATCCCCGTAATATTAATTAAAGTCACTAAAATTTATTGAAAAAGTTATTTGATACAATTCTTCACCGACAATTTTTCTTGGCGAAGAAAAGATGGCAAACAACTTCCTTATACAAAAGCTTCTAATCCCATAAGTCTATATATATTAATTGTGTTTGCCCCTCCAAGTCTATATATCTATTAATACTGTTGGCCCCTCTGATCCTCTATTGCCTCCCAAGTCTACTTCTTCCAATGTGGGATCGGATCGGATCCGGAGACAATGTTGATGTTCAAAATTTTGGGATATATTTTAGATAAAATTATCGTAAATTTTACAAATAATACTATCAAAATATTACGGATATTTAATGATATTTTTTATATTAGTCCTCAAAATATAGGAAGCATCAAAATATAAAAAATATCAATAATATGATATTGTGATCAAAATATCAATATTTACTTTATTGCGTGGAGTAGCCAATAGTACTTTGTTCCCACACCGGAAGAAATAGACTTAGAGAAGCTTATATTACTAATTAATATATAGTTTAGTTTGATCTTAGTACTCTAAAGCTATTAAGACATAAAACATCTAGACGGATTCCTTTGTTTATTTAAACTATTGAATGATTTTTGTTTTGACAAAAAAATACCCTTGAACATTTGATGTGTTAGAACTAAAATATCATTTTGATATTGAAATTATAAATAACTTAATATGGAAGTTTAATAATCAAGTCATTATCTTGTATTTGAATTATGTAAGTGAAAGGGTCCTGTAAATAATAAATAGCTAAACGAACTAATTAACACAAATGAACAATGAGATTTGATCCGATCTCAGTTATAGTACAACATCAATATAATTACAGTATTATTCAAACAATGGAATGATTATTCTTTTTCCTAATCCATGCTCGATTTCACCACCCAAACACTGCCTTAATTTAAGATTAGTAACTTTTAATGTAAGATTATAACGTTTTATATAAAGGATGTTGTTTGCTCTTTTTTGTTGTTTGTTTTACTTTTCCAACGACCAACGTGGGACCAAGAAAAATGGTGCAGCAGACACCCATATTTTCCATCCAGTGATACTATAGTATAGGGGTGTGGAATTTGGTCAATCATATTTCTTAAATTATAATTCCATTCCATGCACGTTGACGGTTGAACCCAACATTTGACTCACTATCAACTATTTCGCAGAGAATTTTGACTTCTCAACCACATGGGGGTTGCCTCGGTGGTCCAGGACTTTGGTAACTCATGGCAAATTCTCATAAGCCCAGAACTTTGGCTCAGCTAATGAATGGTAGAGTTTAGGGTACGGGTAACTTCTAGATCAACAATTCGAATTATATCCAGACGAAAGTGAATTTCGATTTATCCGTTTGTATTCTCATATAACCCAGGGTGTGAGTCAAGATTTTCTATTTATCTTACTCCATACAATCAACAAATAGATCATGGTATATCATACGGTTAGAAAATACATATAAATAGGTGTTTTGACGAAGTTGGGATTCTTGATACCAAAAGAAAAAAAGAATTTTAAGTTGTCCACCCGTGAGACTTGGTCGGATCAAAAAATTACAAGTCTCTAAAATTCTAATAAATCCACTTTGACTCAGCAAGCCCAACCGACCCTCATAGCCACGTGTCATAATCACAATGGACCCAGCCTGGCTTTGTTTTAATGACAAAACAGATATGTCGGTGATGTGTGATGTTTTGTTCTTGTCTCTCCTTCGTCGTCGTCCGTCCGATTCCATTTTGATTTGACCATCCCAACAAACATCTATGGACTAGACCGATCATTCCAATACCTCTATAATTATAAACTATGAATTTGTACAAATTATTAAATTTTAAAATTAATATAATAATAATAATATATATATATATATATATGACCGTGTATATATTTTCCAATCGATAGTCTGATTTGATGTCAGAATTGAATAATATAAGTGGGAGTTATTGGTGGGCTTTCTGATTTTGGGTACTGCAGGATTTCTGAGAGATACTAGATACGTTGGCAGAATGTAGGTTACTAGTTACCATCTTTTTCCAAGAAAAAGTTACCCCGTGACCGTGAAACATTAATATTAATAATAAATAACTATGAAAAAAAATATATTTATATACCGATAGGTCAATATCTAATATATATAAATCATATCAATAAAAGAAGTATATTATGTGATTTAATTTATAAAATAAATATAAAAAATTTAAAAAAAATTATATATTATATTTTTATTGATAAAATCAATATTTTAGATACTATATTTTTATTAATGGAATCAATATTTTAGATACTCCACTTCTACAGATAAGATCAATAATTCAAGAACCGACTCTAACTAAACATTTTTCTTATGGAAAGAACCCATAATACATTAAACAGAAGTAAAACCATGATGGGCCGGATCTGGATCCGTATCCACATGATTAAAAAAATTGCTCGGATCACGAGCCATCCTTATCGCCAAGATTTATCTTCCATCATCTGATCAATAAATGTGGAGCCCCACTCCTTTTTGTTTCTCATAAAAAAGGACCACTTTATCAAATCCTCAATTGATAAGGACAATCTGGTAAATTCGGCTACCTTCTCTTATTTCTAGGCTCTACTTCAGCTCTAGCAACTCCTGAAACTTCCTTGTCTTTTCGCTTTGACAATTCAGCTTTCTCATTTCTCATTTAAATCATTTCAACCATACTAATCTACATGCTAATTATTAGTTTAGTTTTACGATGTTTGTTTTCTTAAAAACTATTGTTTTATAAGAAAAATCTAATTGATATTTTAACATCTGAATAAATCTTAAATAAATAAAATATTTCCCATAATATCAATTTAAGTTGTAGTTTTCACTATTTAAATTAATATTTACATAATCCATCAAATAGTTTTTTTTCCGGTTATTATAAAATAATACATGTGAACAAAATATATGTAAAAATTATAAGGTGGAACTCGAACCCATCACCGTTAACGAAAAGAGAAGAGCTTAGTTAATCTCGTACTATCAGTACTAGGGATGAGTGTGGGAGGGTCCCCTCACCCCACCCCCGTCCCCTATTTTCAATTCCAATTTTCAATTTGATATCCAAAATTTGGAATTTGAAATCCACCGATCCCAATCTTTCATTTCATCATATTTCAATACTTAATCTAATAAATAATAAAAATATCAAATCTTAAATATATAATCGGTTTTATTTAATCTAAAATAAATATATAAAAAATAAAATTATATATATATTTGGTCTACTAGGGTTAGAGTCTCAAGTTAAATTTTATTTATTTTAAAAGAAAAATTTTCAATAATGATTTTCAAAATTTACACTTTAAGTACATTTGATGAAATTGCATATAATTAAATGTTTTTAGATGAGGTTTTTTGTATGCATCATAAGAAAATTAAAATACACATTGGTAAAAATTTGAAATTTTTTTAGATTTAAAAACTATTTTTTTTATATTTCTCTATTTTTAAATGTTTTATTTTTTAAAAACTCAAAAAAAAATAATTTTTTCCCCGAAACTTTTTTAATTTTTTTTTATAAATATATTTTAATGTTACAATCTAAACAAAAAATCAAATTAAGATTTAATATATTCAATAAAATTTTATTAAAGATACTTTAAGTTTATATCCTAAAAAAGTTCTTACTAAAATTAATATATATATATATATATATATATTTATATATAATATTAGAGAAAATGTGGCCCCATCCCATTTCTAAAGAGGGAAATCGAGAAATCGGGGTGGGGAGGTTCCCTGCCCCCATCCCCGTTTAAAATTTGGGGTCAAATTTGCTCTCAATTGAGGATGGGACCCGTAAGAGTGGGGCCCAAAGGGAAAATACACATCCCTACCTCACTCAATTTTTCTTTAAAATTTTTGAATTGCAATAAACTCCGATGTAGTAAATGACCGTATAATGCGGAAATAATGGAGTTAAGCAAACAGAATAATTCAGTTATTAGTTGCGAGTAATTAGTCTAATAATCCCCCGTAGCGCGTGATATTAGCGCGTGGCGTCAACTATTGTTATCATTTCCAGTTGGAATTTCCGTATTTATACACACTCTCTTTCACAATTCACACTACTACTACTAGTCTACTAAACTAAACACAAATCCTTTTGTTTGTATCTCTCTCTCTCTCTCTCTCACACGTAAATGTAAATGTAAATTCCAATTCCCCACGACTAGAAACACAGGCACCGACCACTATGGGAAGAGCCTCCAAGTGGTTCCGCAGTATTCTCGGCCTCAAGAAACCCGACCCGACGCCGCCTCCTCCTCCGACCCGCTCCCGCTCTAAAGAGAAACGCCGCTGGAGCTTCGTTAAATCCTACCGCGAGAAGGATTACCACCACAACTCATCATCAACCGCCAAGCTCCACTCCTTGTACGGACACCACGACACTGCAGCAGCAGCCAAACCTGCTGACGACGACGACGATAACACCTCCGAAAAGCACGCGATCGCCGTGGCGGCAGCGACGGCGGCGGTCGCCGAGGCTGCTGTCGCGGCGGCTCAGGCAGCAGCCGCCGTCGTCAGGCTGACCAGTAGCAGCGGGAGGTGCCGTAGCTACCCCGCCAGTTGCCGTGGGACCCTGAGTGACGTGGCGGCAGTAATCAAGATACAATCCGCTTTCCGTGGCTATTTGGTCAGTATTTCTTATTTAATTTATTCTCTCTTAAATCTTAATATTTATAATCTGACCATTGATTTCGGTTCGATAAGAGTTTCAATTCGCAGTTGATGTGGTTTATAATTGACACGTCTATTTCAAAAAAAAGATTGTGGTTTCAAGTTTTCCGTTAAAAAAATATATATAGAAAAAGAAAATGTTGACGTCGTTAGCTATATAGTCTTTGCATTGGTTCTCAGAATCCGACTACGTCATGTGTGATGGATGCTTTTATATGAATCGGGGAAAACACGTCCCTTGCAAGGTCATTTCCTTGCATGGTAAAATTTCTCATTTGCCGAAGCGGTGTCGTTTTTGTACTCCATCTGATGGGTCGTTTTTATCCTTTCCTCTGATGATACTTAAAAAAACCGCGTATTTTATCTTTCCCTCTTTGATTAATTAATAAAAGCGCTGGGTGCACAATGCGCACCACCCCGAAAACGCTCCCTTCATGGGGGTATTTAGGTCATTTCCATCTGTTGTCTGAATTCTGAAATTTGACTATTTTTACCAAGAGGAATGCTAATAATATTTTGCTAGTAATTCCTATTCTTCTCTTAACTAATAATTACTTTAACTAGTTAGAATTTATAATTTGTTATTGTTTTGACGGATAATAATAATAAATTCAAGCACCATCTTGCATTTAATAATGAAATCTTATTTAGTTGGTGAATTATAAATAGTAAATAATAATATTAATATAGGCTTTACTTTTGGCGCTCTATTCAATGCAGGAAAATCTACAAGTATTCAAGTACTGTTACTATTTTGATTTAACTATTCATCTTTCTAGTCTTGTCTTTGCATGTACACAGATTCTTACGAGTAGTGGAAGACCATACTCTTAACTCTTCACATCTTTTTGGGCCTTTTTGGGCTTTTTTGGGCATCAAAGATTCAAGAGTCTAGTAAATTGTGGGTCCAAACAAGCAGAAAGTTGGTTGTGTGTGTTTCCTTAAGTGCTTTTGTATGACTTTTCGGGAGATAATAGTTGGGTTAGTTGGGGACCTCAATGTAAGAATTATTATACGCTCTTTAGACTTAAGAGGCTCGTGAGTGAGAATATATAGACCTTATCTCTTTGATGTCAATTGTCAGATGCTTTTTTGGCGCTATACCTTTCAAATTTTTATGTTAGTCTAGCTTGATTTTCTGGCGCCTTATTTTGAAATGTTGTCCAACCTATAGTTATTTTTTCATAAATGAAACACTGTGGTCCTTTGGTACCCTGTCATAATGGTCAACCCAACATCTTTATCAGATTCTTGGTCTAAATTTTAAACAAAAAGTTGTTTGGTTTTGAGATGTGTATATATATTAGTGTATTAAGAATCGGGTTTGCTTAATTAATTGCTTGGTGATTATGGATTGTTGGGGGTTGTAACTTGTAAGGTGTAATTCACTGTTATGTGGATGTTTTTAAGGCAAGGAGAGCGTTGCGAGCATTAAGAGGATTGGTAAGGCTTCAGGCATTAGTCAGAGGTCACATTGAGAGGAAGAGAACTGCTGAGTGGCTTCGGAGAATGCAATCATTGCTGCGAGCCCAGGCACGTGCTCGTGCAGGACGTGCTCAATTATCCGAATCTTCACAATCAAGCAGCAAGTCTTCACATTTCCATCACCCAGTAAGCAAGATTCATTTTTCCCTCCTATGTTTGAATTTTCCTAGTAGTTTCTTTTTGAGAAATTGGGTAGTGCCTACATTATGCTTTTATGGCGGGCTACCTTTTTGCTTTTCTTTTTTTCTTTCTTTTCATAGCACTAGACAACTTTTAGAGGTTGTTTATTTTGTGCTTTTTAAGTCTAATTTCACTTAACCAATAATTCCATCTCAACTATCAAAAGCTAAAGAAAAAAAGTTATATACTATTTTATTTTAATATAAATTTATAAAAAGTATAATGTGGCAAATTGAAGTTTATTGTTTTAACTTTTAATAGTTGGGAAAGAAAAGCAGGGGTATCTAACACTATTCAGAAGCAAACTTGTGTCATGAATTGTAAATTGTAATTTATAAGTTTTAGTTTTGGGGACAAGGGATGTTTGAACAACAGTTGTGTTAGGCCTTTGTACTCATTCCATAAATTGATTACTTCATTCCAAAAATCAAAAATCACCATTTTGTATTTCTGTAAATAGATTACTTTTAAGGGCGAGTTTACTAATCAGAAATAAAAATGAAAGAGAATGATGAATTAAGCTCTCTTTCCAGCAAGAACTTCATTCGTGATTTGTGCGTGAGGTACATATAATTTGATTTCCAACAATTAGTAAACACGTCAATCAAAAATCATGAATTAAGCTTCATTAGGAGGATTTCCGATGAGTGAATGTGATGTTAGCTTTTGGAGTTTGGAATATAAGAGAAATTGGAAAGTGCAGGGATGACTTGGTACTTCCTGGAGGAGTAATTTAGCAATTTAGAATGTCAAAGTTTTATGTATAATTTAGAATGTCAAAGTTTATGTATAATACCAGTCAATATTGCAATATATATATATATATATACTGAAATCTTTCTGGATCGTGGGCAAATAATGGCTGAACTGAGGGCATGACTTGCATCAATTATATAGTTATTGCTGATCATAGGTCTAATTAATCAATTTGCAGGGTCCACCAACTCCTGAAAAGTTCGAACATGCTATTCGGTCAAGGAATGATGCAAAATATGAAGTATCATCGGTGCTCAAGGTGGGATTCCTTATATATCTCTTTTGCCTGGAGTACAATTCAAATGGTAATTTGTCTAACAATGAAAACATTATAATATATGCAGAGAAATGGATCAAAACCAAATGGTAGGATCATTGGCGATCATGAAAAAGATCACATGGATTTGAATTGGTCTGGACGTCAGATAGATGAACGTACAAAGGACAAACAAGGACCTTCAACAAAGAAGGTTGGCACTGTGGATGATGAGAAAAGTGACAAAATCCTTGAAATTGATAATGGGAAACCCCAGTTTACAACCAAACGCAGAAATCTCTTTCACTCTTCCCATCTTGCTGTGGCTTCAGATCAATATGGCCATAGCTTCACCACTTATAAAGATTCATCAACGACTCACCGGACCGCAGCAAGTCCATCTTCATACGAAATTCAATCTTTAAGTCCACTGAAGTTCTCTCAAGAGGTTGAAGAAAGCTCTTTCTGCACTGCTGATAACAGCCCGCAATTCTTTTCTGCTTCATCGAGGGGCGGTAGTTCTAGGAGAAGCCCCTTCACTCCCTCGAAGAGTTATGGCTCACAGAGCTGTCTAAGCGGTTACTCAGACCACCCAAACTACATGTGCAACACTGAATCTTCAAGAGCTAAGTTGAGGTCTCTCAGTGCTCCAAAACAAAGGCCACACTACGATAGATCGAATTCAACAAAGAGGTATTCTGTTCATGGTATTGGTGAATCGAAAACAAGTGCACAGAGGTTTTCTTCTTTGCATACAAGCTTTACAAACAAAGCTTATCCAGGATCGGGTCGCTTGGACAGGTTGGGAATGCCGGTTGGCCAAAGATATTAAACTTAAAATGTGTTTCAAGGGTTATGGTTTTCTTGTATGTAACATCTAATCTGTCTAACTATTATAGTAGTTTCACAATCCTGTTGTCCAAAAGATGTTGAATTTTCTGTGTAGGGTTTAGTCATAAATCTGACTTGATACTAGAACGACCGTCCAATATGTAGTGTTAGGAATGAAGAGGACTGGAGATCGTCCAATATGTAGTAGTGTTAGGAATGAAGAGGACTGGTGATCGTCTGTTGTTTAATCAAATATTTATTGCAAGTATTTGAAGATTTTAAACAAGCAAAGCAAAAAAGTGAGCTTTGAATATGAAATTAGTATGGAACAATGAGAAGACATCTTGCTATAATTAAACTTTGTGACAAAAGAGGTCTCAGCATCAAAGAAATAAACAAATGAATATGATAAAGGGAGAAGTAAAGGAAGCATGAGGCATGAGCAAGATATTATACAAAAATATTAAAAGGTGAAAAACTGTCATCAGTTCCCGCAGTTCCATTTTGATGTAGGTACACAGCTTAGGTAATGGCACCAGCTGCAGCGATCATTTCCGTTCTCTCCTCTAAATAGCATCACCAAACCTACCGTGAATCTGCAGTGTTTGAAAAGTGAATTGTATGTTAGCATTTCATAATGATTGGATGTACATGTTCATCAATACCATTAAAATAACACTTGAAAAATAATTTGAACAGTTCCATAAGAACTAAGCTCTATGAATGTTAAAAGCATTTTGAGGATGCCATTGATATACACATAAATTAATTTACAATCCTGAGCTCTAATTAGGAGCATCAAGTGCCATATAAA
Source organism: Dipteronia sinensis (assembly GCA_033220585.1). NCBI lineage: Eukaryota > Viridiplantae > Streptophyta > Magnoliopsida > Sapindales > Sapindaceae > Dipteronia > Dipteronia sinensis. The sequence continues at coordinate 10,557,280 of CM065637.1, read as the reverse complement.
TATGATGAGTTATATATAATCCCACACTTTTTTCATGTGTGGGATTCCGACTCTGTAACTTTATAAAGCGACTTTGTAACATTACAAAATCAATCCTCTTTATATATAAAAAACCCTTAGAAAGTTTATTAAATTCAGTGCATATTGAGAAGAAAACTTGTATATGAAAACTCTTGTATGTGTCTATAGTAAAGGTTTTTCTCTTCACATCTTCTATATTCTCTTGGGTTTACAAAGTCCATATGTAAACCTAAGAGAATATAGAAGATGTGAAGAGAAAAACCTTTACTATTACTTGAGAAATTTACACATCTCTTGGTTGATTTGGCCAAATGAGAACATCACTATTTATATGGATCTCTTATACAAATGATGGCTAAGATCTTTACACATGATATACGATCCTATGATTTAGATTAAGTTGACCTATAATGTTTTTGGCATATTCCTTGAATATGTCACCTACCCTACCCTATTTAATGCTTATCTCCATCTTCCATAAGTCCCTAGGCCTTTTTGAACATTCTAGATCCTTAGAGCCTTCATGGAGAAGTCACTTAGCAACCAAGGTGTTCGATGAAGCACACGGGTTATGGTTATGAAGATAAGAATTAAATGGGGTAGGTGGTATATTCAAGTAATATGTCAAAGAACATTTTAGGTCACTTAATTTTCCATTATAAGATCACATGCCACTTGTACTGATATATAAATAGATATATCACTTGTAAAGATCTTAGACATTCATTTGTGTAAGAGACCCTTATAAATAGAGGAGGTCTCATTTGGCCAAATCAACCAAGAGATGTGTAAATCTCTCAAGTAATAGTAAAGTTTTTTATCTCCACATCTTGTGCAATACTGGCCTATATTCTCATAGGCTTACTTAGTGTAAAATAGCAAATAGCATCATATATATAACTGAAATTTGAAATGATGACTTACCCAACAATAAGTAAAACCATGGCTGCAAGCCATAACCCATACTGGTAAGCCTTGTGCTTAGATTTCACACGAGCATGAGCAGGAAGATGCTGGCGCTCTGACCACCCAAATTGAGGACGAAGTAGCAACACAAATCCAAGTAGAAAACCGGTTAAGAAACCTCCGATATGAGCAAAGTTGTCAACATGAGGAAGAATTCCTACAGCCAGGTTGATGGCAATAATGACCACAAGAGTCAATAGAGCTGCAGCCTACAAGAGAAGAAAAAGCAAGAAAAGTTAATCATAACAAATTTCATGACTCTTTATTCCATTCTTCACTCAGAGATCTGTAGCCATAGGTTATGTCTTCAGCACCCAATGTATCTAATCAATGAAAACAATGCCCATGTAAGGTTTCTCCAGTTTAGTATTTTCCTTCAACTATCTATAATCCCTAAAAAGCATATCCAAGTGCCTAAATCTCAAGGCCTCATGTTTGTCAAATAAGGAGCTCTAGACTCCAGAAAAACACAAGAGCCAATGTTCAGTCTGGTCCAAAAAAGGGGATTTTTTGGATTTTGGACTGGTCCGAATTACATCGGACTCGAGAGTCTTCTCCTAAGGGTCCATTCCGGCCCTTATATCCACTTACAATAGGATTGGATTACCAAATCTGTTCCAGCTTATGTTCTTAGCGTCTGCAATTTTTTTTCTAAAGATTTGCTGTTTGGACCAAATCAGACCAGATGCGAATAATAAGTTGTAAAGGCTAGTCAGAATCCAGGTCCGACATCAAGGGATCGGACCTGATTAAGTTTGACACCCCTATGCCAGTGTTCACAAAGAGGAAGAAGAAAGATGCTTTGTGCTAGCTGGCATTTCATTACAAGGTACTCCTTTTCCCACTTAACAAGGGTGTGAGAGGTCCACATTTCAATTCTGGAAACTCCCTTCCCCACTTTCTTCCTGAATGAAACATACAGAAACTTATTTTCCACTGATTATAACCACGGGATTAGGAGCATACCTTGTTAGCATAAATTGTCCAGTTAGTAAGAAGCTCAGATAACATTGCTCCAAGAAGTCCAAACAAAGCACCGGAAGCACCGACAGAGATATTGTGCTGGATAAAAAGAGCCGATAGTATGCTTCCACCTAATCCTGACACTAAGTAGACAATACCAACCCGCACTGCAATGATAATCCCAAAGTTAGAATTTAATCTACAGCAGCCATTCTCTTTGTTACATTATCACTTTTACTGGTATCACAGCTAAACATAGAATTTAATCCATGGGAAAGAATATGTCATACCAAATCCAAACTGTTGTTCAAGTCGAATCCCAATAAAGATCAGGCTCAACATATTTGCAAGCAAATGAATAACACCTGCATGCAACCACATACATGTGACCAGTCTCCATCCTTGATGTCCATGCACTACCTTTGTCCACTCCAGAGCTCCCAATTTTTCCAATCTGCAGGAGGAGTGAAATTAAATTAACAAATAATTAGAACTACAGCTCTTGTTAAGGATTTGGCGGAAAATAAATAACTCGGTTCCAAAGCAGAACCACACAGAGAGGAGGGAGTGGAAAGGAGGACATGTGTGATTTAACTTCCACTATCAAACCACTCCATTCAACAAAGAAATTAAACTATTTATAAACAAATAGCAATAAGATGACCAAAACCTAGTTTCCATAGGCTTCAGTGGACTTCATTATCAAATGCACTCATATTTGAGTTAACTACTCTAACTGGACATGACTATGTTCACTAAGTGCAGCACTATTTTCACTAATAATCGTTAAGGAATTCTACAGTTGAACAATATCATGACTCACATAATAGCCAGGAAAAGAAAACAGAACAACAACATAAAAAAGAAGCTAGACAGAGATTAAAACTAAACCATGAAGAGCAAAAACATAAAACTATGGAACTAATATGGTAAGCCTTTCACACATGTTATACTCACATAACTAAAAGGCATTTGATCGATCAGCAATCTCATGGGGCAACAATGAATGGAGAAATAACCTAAATCCTATAACTAATAAAGCTCTAAAAGTATAATTGCAAGATATATTGGCAAAAAGTTGTTGCAGAAGTTATGCTCTCATAACATCAATTAAACAGGTATCTATAATGAAAATCAGTACAAATTCCACAACTTGCACCAGATCCAGATTTCATTGACCAGCAACAGGCAAGATTTACCTCAAACCCTTAATCATACGCATAACCAAACGGTTTTTGTAGCTAACTACTTCAGCTGGTGAGAGCCTCTTATTGTTATGTAAGAGGTTTTGAGTAGTTTGGTTTATATTAATTTAATAAAAAATAACATGATCTTATTCCAACTAGAATTCAAATCTCAGTTGTCGGAACGGTTATCAATGAAATGCTTATTCTATCTAAATGTAAAGAATTCACCACAAACAAAAATCCACCAATTTAAGACATGCTAACAGTCCTATATGAAAACTTTTAAACCAACAATTGACCTACCTTTGACACCAACTAGTGACTCTTAGCCTTAAGAGAGTAAACATTATTCCTATAATTCACATCCAGCCATCCCATCTTTCTACCAACTCTAATATGTTAAGAAAATATTGATGGAAAGTTTTGACCGAAAAGAATTATTTTCACGCTGAAAAAATTCCACCACCATGATTAGGTTTCATCTCTGATCAAATCAATTGCTTGGATGCACCTACTACAGCAATAAACAAGAAAAGCTATAGTTGTGAACACAGTAAGCTTAATTGAAACCTCAGAAGTTCATTAAAGTCATAATCCTGTAGATGGGAAAAGGTCAACCACATTGAGACCTAAGAATTCACAGAACCAAGACCTTAATTGCTTATCGCTCAACTAAAAATAAAATTTTCTAATTGAAAGACAAATCAAGCAATGAAACTTGGGGAAAAATTAGTGATCCCAACCAATCAACAAATAGAATGAGAAAATTGATAAAAGCAGAGTGGAGAATCATACATACAAGATATTACATATAGTAATAAGAAGATACAATAAACCTATTTCAATCAAACTGCAAAAGATTTGAATCTAAACATCTAATCCCACAATTAAAAATAGACGATTGGCAATAAAAGCAAAACACACAAAAGAAAAAAAAAATCCAAGAAAACATACGCAGAAGAAGAAGGGCCAAAGAGAGGGTTCTCTTTGAGAGGCTGAAAAGAAAGTCTGCCGAGAAACTTTGCAACACAAGAACCTTGAGATTGAAAAGCAGAAGTGTTGTTGTTGTTGTTGTGGGGGCAATTGTTGACATACATGGTGACAATGAATACAGCAACATTAGCGACCACAAACATAGGGATCAACCAAGAAGTCCATTGCTTGTCACCTGTTTCAACATAGTATGGACTACTATTATTATGATTGATTCTGCTGTTGCTGTTCTTCCCTCCTCTTTCAATATCACTATTCGCCATCTTTGTTTTCTCTCAATTCCTGTGTTTGTTTGTTTGTTTGTTTGTGTATATATTATATATGTATGTGTGTATCTGGAGAGACTGCAGATTGAGAAGAAGTAGTGCCTTCAAAGGGAGGTTCGGTTTTGGTGGGTGATGTTCTTCTACCTTCTTCTTTCTTCTTGCTTTTTTATTGTTTTCTGAGCGTGACTGATTGACTCCTCGATGGTAGATTCAACCGTTGAGAAAGTTAATTTGTTTTTATAAGTTGGCTTTCTTGTCTTTTATTTTTATTGGATTATGTAACTCTTGAACTCTTTTTAAACTGAATGTGTTAGGCGGTTCAACTGGGCTGTCGGTAGTTGATAAGGTTACCTACACTTTTATGCAGGACATAAAAGGACAACTTCATCCGAAATTACTTATCTGCCCTTCTTTGTTCCATTTATACACTGTAAGTTATCCAATAATATAAGAAGTAATTTCCGCGTCAAAATTTAAGATATTCATGCACATCATCTTTTAGTAGAATCGATTTCTTCCGCATATATATAGTAGAATCGATATTGTATCTCTCTTCCACATATATGGTGAGGGGTTTAAATCTCACCATACGCATTTTACAAGTATCATATAATTCTATTTTGTTTTCCCTTAGTTTTTTTCAAACTCACAGAATATATACCAAACAACTGTGAACACTCTTTTAAATTAAGGTGGATTGTTATTTTAAGTCTTTCATAAGAGGTTATTTTAAAAAGTGTAAAATATCTCTCACCGTAGAGGAGGGATCTCTTCGTACTTGATAATTTTATAAACATATACCATATGTGATACTCAAACTCTTGCCACGGACACATGAATGAGAAGTGTTAAGTGAGTCGTGCATTTCATGTGTTTGATTAAATGTTATATCACTTATTAAGTGTGAAATCGACATAAGACTATAGAGAGACCGGTGTGTGGATGCGAAGGAGGCACTTGGAAGGTGAAAATATCGGCAGAAATGATAAAAAGAGTAGTAGAAAAGAAGGGACATTTCACATAGATTATAGAAAAAGAAAGAGGCAACACGGCAAGGCAAGCGTGTGACAGATAATACGCGTAGAGTGAAGTTACTAGTTAGGTCCATGGACATGATGGATATGACTTATGAGTTGGCAACAATGGCAGGCCAACCCAACCTACTCGTTTTCTTTCTGCCATCTGTCAATAACCACATAAAATCATATATATCCAATTAATAAAGTATCAAAACATGGGACATGAATGACTCACATGATGAACATATTAAACCATCTTCTTTTCCATGGATGATGACTATATTATACCATCATTTTTTTTTCTGACTTTGGGCTCCACTGCAAGTGCAGGGTAGAACCCCATGTGTTGAATACTCCAAACACGTGTGTTGAATACTCCAAACACGAAGGCAAAGGACCCTTGCCTGCAAGTTCTTGTTGCAATTATTAAACTATGTGATCATTGTCGAGCAATAACAATCAAGAAAATGTACAATTAGTGTCAGAAAAAGAAATTTATTAATCTCCTCTTCCGGGTGAAAGTTCAGTCCTTTTTTACTAATACCCCTTCAAGGAAATATGATATGTTCACCCCTGGACAAAAACATGACGACTAAACAACCCCAACCCCAACCCCAACCCCAAAGGGAAAGTCCTATGTAGGAGCAACTTAGATGTATTGTGTGATGGCAATGGATCAGATTGAGAATGGATATCCCAATATCTATCCCCATATCCGTTTGAAATATATATATATATCTTTATTCATCCATCCATCCATATTTCTAAGTGAGTGAGACAGATTTGGATAATCTACAAATTAAGATAGAGATATCCATCTCCGCTTCGTCTATATCCGTATTCGATTGAAAAAAATTGTAAATTTTTATAGATTACGAAAGAAAAATGTAACTAATACGTGTAATGATACATTTTATCTTGTTTAAAATACATCCAATAAAGTTTAAATAACATAATTTCAACAAGCAAAAAATCAAATCACATGAAACCTTACAGTTTAATCTTCTCAAACAGCTTAATAAAAAAAATATTAAAATCTATAATGGATATGGATAGGGATGAATATCCATAGACGATATTCATCCATATTCCTCAAAATAAAATGGATATTAGAATAATATTTATATCGTTATGTCTCCAAAATAATAATATTCATCTATATTTTAAATGGAACGGATTCTCGGACATATCAATATTTATGGATAATTATTTAATAGTTAAAAGTTACGGCAAAACAAAGTAGGCTTGTTATCCTTAAGTTACCGATAACCACTAACTGTCATGTCTAGTCTCCCGCCACCTCCTCTGGCTCTTCCCGCTAAACCTTTTAAAAGCTTCAAGAAACTCAACTCACTCACTCTCCAACAACACATTTCTCTCTTACAACTCTGCAAATACACCACCGAGTTCACTCAACTTCACTCTAAACTCATCAAACTAGGTCTTATTCACAACCCACTAGCTTTCACTACACTTCTATGTTATTGTTCCATCTCTCCTTGTGCAGACATCGACTATGCTCGCTCAATCTTCAACCATGATAAAAAACCAAACACATTTGCTTACAATGTCATTATCAGAGGCTATGCACAAAAGAATCAACCCCAACATGCGCTTTTACTCTTCTATACTATGCTTACAAATAGTTCTTCTTCTGTGCCTAATAAGTTAACTTTTCCCTTTGTTTTCAAGGCATGTTCCAAATTAAAAGCCATTAAAGAGGGTCTACAGCTTCATGGGCAGGTCATAAAACGTGGGTTGAGTGATGATGTTTTTGTGCAGAATAGTTTGATCGGTTTGTACTCGGCTTGTGGTCTGGTTGGTTTTGGGCTCCAGTTGTTTGATAAAATGTCCGACCGAGATGTTGTTTCGTGGAATTCAATGATTTCGGGGTTGGTTGGTGATGGTTTTTTGGAGGAAGGAAGGTTGTTGTTTGATACAATGTTAGAGAAGAGTATTGTTACCTGGAATTGTTTGATTGATGGGTATGTTAAGTGTGGATTGTTAGATGAGGCAAGAGGATTGTTTGATCGAATGAAAGAGAGAGACTCCATATCTTGGAATACGATGATCGGTGGGTATGTTAATTTGGGTTTAATGGAGGATGCTGAAGTGCTGTTTGGTCTAATGCCCAAGGAAATGAAGGATTTGATCACTTTCAACTTGATGATTGATGGGTATGCAAGAGAGGGTAGATTCAAAAACATAGTTGAGGTATTCGAAGAGATGCGGCTGTTGAATATAACACCAAACAGATTTACTATTGTGAGCGTGCTCACATCTTGTTCTCATTTGGTTGCACTGAAGCAAGGTGAATGGGTTCAAGCTTACATAGAGAGAAATGAGATTGAGGTGGATGCTGTCATGGGAACCGCTCTGGTTAATATGTTAGCTAAGTGTGGAAACATCGACAGGGCTATTTCCGTGTTTGAAAGTATGGAAGAGAGGGATGTTCTGGCATGGAACGCAATGATTTATAATCTTGGAGTCCATGGATATGGCCAGCAAGCGTTATCGGTTTTTTCAGACATGTTGAAGTCGAATATACCACCAGATGAAACAACATTTCTTGGTGTACTGAGTGCATGCCGCCATTCAGGACTTGTTGAGGAAGGGAAGAGATATTTTCACATCATGAGTGATGTACATGGCTTGGTTCCAAAGGTTGAACATTATGGTTGTATGGTTGATCTTCTATGCCGTGCAGATCTTTTGGAAGACGCGAAAGAGTTGATAGAAACTTCAGAGATGAAATCCAGTCTTCCTATGTGGGGGGCTCTTCTTGGAGCTTCAAGTCGGCTTGGAAACATAGAAATGGGTGAATATGCTGCAAAGCATCTCATGACACTGGACCCATTTGATAGCGGCTGTTACATTGTTTTATCCAACATGTATTCAGCAGCAGGCATGAATGAGAAAGCTATTGCAGTTAGGAGAAACATGAAAGATCATGGGATTGAAAAAGGCCCGGGTTATAGTTCAATTGAAATTAATGGAGTTGTTCAGGAATTCACAGTGGGATCTAATTCTCTTGAATAAATCATGAAGTTCTTGCCACCGATATCATTCAGTGAAAGCTCAATCAAGTTAATCAAAGACCTCATGAGATATATGGAACAAGAAAAATAAACCCCGTCTTTGAAATCACTAACAAACGCTCTAACTTAACATTAGCTGCTAAAAAAAAAAGTTAATGTGAAATCTTTAACCACTTCATATTTTTCCTGATAAAGCATGTATCTGAAATTTAAGCCAATAGAGATACTCATTCACAACAGTAAAAAAGGCTTGATACTATCAGGTTCTAGTCGCACCTAAAACCAGCTCCTATGCAGCTTTAGCAGTTTCACGGACTATAGAAAGTTTAGCCAGAAGACCACAAAGCTGAAGATATGAACCAACTCCATCACAGATCCTCATATGGGCAAACCCAGTTTCCTGCAAATCAGAGGAGACAAGAATAAAAGCCTGACTAAACAACCAGAAAGAGGTCGGAACAAAATTATTGGGACTAGCATGGTATTTGTACCTTCATGAATTCTAATTTCAGATACTCAGCCATATCATAATTCTTTATGATTCGGAAAAGGGTGGTGATTATGTCAGTTGGGGAATAACCCAAATCATAGAGCTGCTTCAGACCAGAGCACGCATCATCGAATTTTCCCTGAAGCACGTTATGGACCATATTCTTCACATGCAATGGGTGAGGCTGGTCGCAAACCTGTAAACCAGTTACCATATTGTCAAGTTGATAGGTAACATATTTAACATAACAAAATATCAGCAGTATTTCTAACTTGTGACCTTGAAAACATTTTCCTGGTTAACAAACCGAAATCCACTGAATGTGGCTTGCAAGTTATTTAATGTCTGCCTCATGTCGCCATCAGCAGTGAAAATAATTGCTTCAAGACCTTCAGGCACATAGGGAACCTTCAATTTGCAAATACAGACCAATTATAAATCAATATAAACAACTGAATTGTAAGTAGACTAAATACACACCAAAGAGGACATTTTCAAGCTTAAACACATTTCATCTCAGTTATAAACAAGTTTAGCCAAGAAGGAAGAAGCTCAGTCTACAGAGTTGAAATGCTTTGTCAGTAAAACAAATGTATAACCAAACCAAATGAACATTTATATAGCACTACTGATTTATTCAACAAAAAAATGTGACTTTGTATGCCATATTTTTCTTTTTTCAGAGCAACATCATGAAAACTCAATAACTGTATCATATTATAACCTGAATGGTGAAGAGTAACCATATTACAGATTAAATTGGTATGAAAATCATATAATGACTCGCACATCATAAGTGGATTCATTTAACAAAATATGATGATACCAACTCATGTTTAAGACTTTTTTCTCTCCATAAGCCAACAAGATGCCTAACATAGCATGAATGCTCAAAAGTCTTGTCATCGAAATAGTTAGCGATTACTCTAAGTAATGACTTCTTTACACATTAAACTGGTAAGAAGATCATTTAATGCCTCCCAAGTCATTATTTGCTTCTTTTACTTATAATCTAAAGATACCATCCCATGCTTGTGATCTTGTCCTTGTAATGTGTATATACATAAGTTACCAAAAGAAAATAAAACAAAAAATCAAAGAGATTGGCGGCATAAATGGGCTGGAAAGATATTTTAGCAGATGTCTACAGCTAATTATTAGCAAGGATTAAAAACGGATGCTTGAAAAGCAAGTGGAATGAGCAAGTCAAAATGACATCAGCAGCTTGCTTCACCGAAATGCAGGAGAAACTGCAGCAGTGCAGCTTTGGCAAAACAAACTGTTAGACTTCAATTTACAGCTAAAGGTACCGAGAGGTCAATCTAGCCACCCATTAATCTAATAGCAAAAAGTAAGAAATATGGTGTATATCTAAGATAAGAATAAATCAACCATGTACTATTTACTGCAACGGAAGCTGTGTTATGCATGTGGGGTGCATGCTCATAAGTGTATTCAAGTGTCACAGAGGCAGACAAACTACTGCAGCTTGCCTAATAATAGGTAATCTATTTTAGACTCATTTATGGAATAAAAAAATGTTTTGAGTTATTACTTCACTCTCTCCCTTCCACTGTTGCTGCAACACCAAAATAAATAAAATCCTACCAAAGTCCAACAGGTTGGAAATCATAACAAACTTCTTCACAAAGTTAGTAATACAACGTGCTCTATTTTGGACTCCGTTTCAGAAAAAAAAAAAGTTTTACTTCTCTTTTTCTCCCCTCAGTTGTTGCTGCAACACCGAATTAAATTTAAACCTACCAAAGTCCAATATATTGGAAACCATAACAAACTTTTTCGCAAAGTTAAGTGCTACAATAATAAAACTTTGGTGCAAATTGCAGTGCAGTAAAACATTTGCCACAAAGAGAACTAGACGTCCGGTGTTAAATGTCAAACAAACATTCTTTTATATTGAAGAAAATGAAAGAAACGAAAATTCAATCTCGACCATGACCAGAAAGGAGACAAAAGAGATGACATAATCTAATGAAAGTTCAAGGCTTGAGGGTTGTGAGGGTGAAAATATTCCAAGAAGATATTCATACATGTTACATGGAAATATAATCATAAGACACATGCTAAAATTAATATATTTGAGTTTGTAATGAACTAACTAATTGAAATAGATTGTTGTTCGTAGTCTCAACAGTTAGGCTAAAAGCATAACTATTGGTCAATAACAATGAAGTCTACAAGAACAATATCTCAAGTGCAATGCTTTTCATCAATTTTCACAGTTGAGCTACTGTATGAAGTATGATACAATCTCACAAATGTAAGAAATAAGTACCTTTTCTGCTTCAACTACCACCATGAGACGGCCCAGTATCTCTTGATCAGATAATCTTGAAAATCGAACAAGAGCGCATCTACTTTGTATAGGCTCGATAATTTTAGAAGATATATTGCAAGCAAGAGCGAAACGAGTAGAGTTTGAATAAATTTCCATTGTCCGCCTCAATGCTTGTTGGGCTCCAGATGTCATGCTAATTTCAGTTCAATTTGTGGTTAAGAAGAAAAGGAATCAACAGCATACTAAATAAATCAATTGTAAATCGAAACAAAGAAGAACCAACTGATATATTAGATAAATATATTGTAAATCGAAACAACATTAACAAGCTGAAAATCCAAAATATGTTACTGTCGTAACAAACTGGTAGAATTAACATTTTTCCCAACATTTATATTTCAACTGTTAACCCACATAATAGAATTAGCACCTTGCATACAAGCCAGAGTGGATAAAAAATTGAGAGAATAAGTTAGGTCACAAACATCATGATTCAGAATCGTAATTGCTTACCTATCAGCTTCATCAAGAATTACTATTTTATGCTTGCTTGGAGGCAATGTAACTTTCTTTTGGGCAAACATCTTAATTTTGTTTCTCACAACATCTATACCCCTGTACAAGAAAACAATAGTGATTAACTGATTATAAATACGAGAGGAAGCAATAAAGAATAAAAGAAAACTTTAAATCCATAAAAGATGAAAACTGTATCTTCTCACCAACCTATCATCTGATGCATTAAGCTCCAAAACAGCATCCTTATAATTTGGCCCCAATAGCTCATGTGCAAGAGCCAAAATACTCGTAGTTTTACCAGTTCCAGGAGGTCCCTACAAAACAATAAGAGTGGAAATGCTACATGTAAACCTTGAACAATTTCCCCACTTGTCAGTTTCTAAGTTGTTTTAAAGAATATAAATGTATCTTTAAGTCTAGCAAAAACTAAACACATGTGTTGATTAGTTATATATCTAAATTCTAAATTATGTAACTCAACGCAACTAAATTAAATTTTGACAAAGTCCATTAAGCTCAATTACGAAACAACCTTTTTTTCCTTACCCAACTTAATTTAATATACTGTTATCGAAATTCGAAGCATGTCTTATTTCTTTCCTTGCTTTTAAATTAATCATAAATAGTGAGACCACAGAAATTTCTAGATGAAGAGTTTCTAAATCATATTTAGAAACCAAAAGTCTCAGCAGTTGTCAGGTTGTCTTCTAATTGCACCTCACTAAATTGTCAAAGCTCAAATTCCATGTTACCTAATTCAAGGGAAGGGATTTCATTTCCCTTTTTTGTTTTTTGCCTAACCTTCATTCTCTAACAATATGCTCAACTCCACCAATCTAAATTCATAAAACGGTTTGGTAATTCATTTTTATTGTAAAGTGTAAACGAATCATTTATCACGATTACACACAGAATTTGATCATATAACAACTCTTTATTCTATATGTATTCATCCTACCAAAACTCGAATTTTTAAAATGAACAAATCAATGAAGTTGATTAAGAACTATAGTTAGAGAAAAAAAAATGTTCAAAAGACTAAAACATGCAATAAAAGCAAAAGGGATCAAAAGAAAAAGGAAAAAGAATCCAACACACCGATAAGATTAGATTAGGCATGTTGCCATCACGAGCTATGACTTGGAGTCTGGACACAGCGTCTTCATTGCCGACAATATCTGCGACCCTGTTTGGCCGATACTTCTCTACCCACGGGATATCATAGCCATTGTTGCTCGAAGAAGTTGACGATGATGCCATTGCCGTTTCAAAGAAAAAACCTAAAACCAAGAAATTTACTAACAGAGAAAAGATATAACATGTATTACTTAAAATAAAGTTACTTATTTTCACATATGACTCAAATTACATGCAAAAGTCATACAATCTGGAGCAACTACAATAAAGAATCTTCATTATATAGCTGATTGGAGCAAGCAGAAGGGCACATTTTCAATTTAAAATCAGTGGCTACAGACTCACCAATTTTCAGCTGTAATGTTGAAAATTTTGAGGAAGTTCGTTCACTTGGATAAACCCTATGTTATGTATTAAGAGTTAATACAGACAAATACTAGTAGCATAAACCCTATTTTATATTAAAAGAAATTCTGTGGATTCAAAACTCAAATTTTTACTTACCTCTTCTCGTCTTCTCTTTTCTTCCTCGACTCTTCTTCGTTTTTCTTCTTCCCGGCACAATACTGATTTTTTCTAAATCCTGTGTCAGTATGATTTTTCACTCCCACAACAAGTGTTGGCAAATCAGGGTACAGATCCGAATCCGGATCATACGGGTATAATTTTATCCGAACCCGCCACGGTTTATGTTATTTTAAATAAATAAATAATTGCAACCCGAATACCCTATATCCCGACCCGAAGATCTTTTAATATAAAATGAAAGAAAACAAAAAACAAAACAAAGACCAGACATCTTGCTCGTCTGCCCTCCCCGCCGACGCCGTTGTCCTCTCCTTCACGTCGCTTCCCGGTAACTTTACTCTATTAGATATTTTCCATTGATGATAATTAAGATTGAGTAAAGATAGGTTTTGCAGCAATTTAAAAATTATCCCTTCTTGTGGTTTTGAAATTAATTTATTATGACATGTATTGTACATATTGATGGTGGATTGGTGTTGTTATTGTGTATTTCTTAGTGCACTAAGTAAACAGTTAACCTGGTATTCTATCAACTACTGCTTCAAAGTTGGTTTCAATGTGATATTTACGATTGGTGTCAATTTCCTGTCTGACTTAACATGGGATTGGTTTGATTTCTGTTATGCTTTTCACATTGACTAAGTATGGGATTAGTCAAGGTATATAACCCATTGGGCATCCTCTCCTTACAAGCCGGTTTTTGAGGATGAGTTCTACCTGGTGGGTTCGTATCATATGGTTTTTTTTTCTTCTTGAAAATATGGGTATCTTAGGATGATAAATAATGTTATTGTTGCCTACTTGCCTTATTATCAGCTCAAAACAGTTGGATGAGTGTTTCTCAAAAGACTTGAGAGATTAAAATTGTTGACATGATTGCATAATTTTTGCTACCTTGGCTTCAAAAATCCGAACCATTTATGATTTGAGTGGCTAAGGTCCTTATTACGGTCAAGATTTTTGCTTGTACAGTTTTACTATAACCTTAAAGAAAATTAATACCGTTCAGTGTAACTTTCAAAAATAAAAAAATGTCTTTGAAACTTAAAAGTCTCTTGTGTGTTTATTTTTTGCGTTTTGATATTGGTTTTGTTCAAATTGCGGAATGGAAAACAAGAGGAAAAGCTTACGGAGTGGTGCTTTGGGGTCATTGCAAAGGGATTGAGCTTTTGTACTTATTTCATATTATGTTTTCATGTTGATAATCCATCCGTCGATCCTAACAAAGAATATTACGTTAGAAGTTGGTACTGCATTGTTGGGTGAGATCAAACCGACCCGAGAGAACCTCATCCGAGTGCGTAAGAGAAACCCAAATATAAATGCAATCTTAAGAGGGAAGAGAGACAAAAATGGGAGTGAGAAATAGTGTAACTGTATTACTCAATTTTGCGAAAGAAGGATTCGACAAAGCAGTCTTGGTCGGCAAATTATTCTGCTGCGTCCATGTCTTCAACACGTACTTCTGCTCTGTGGTTCTTGTAAGTACATTTACACACACTCTCTCAAAAACCCTTCTCTCTGTTTTTTGAGAAATAATCCTCTGTTTGCAGGCCTACGGTCCCAGCATGCTCCCGACCATCAGTACTAGCAGTAGTCTGCTCCTGGCTGAGCTGGTTTCTCACCGCTTCAACAAAGTGGGTCCAGGAGATATTGTTATTCTACGGTCGCCTGAGGTTCCTAGGAAGGTCTTGACCAAGCGCGTCATTGGATTGGAGGGTGATCGTGTTACCTATGTTGTCGACCCCAATAACAGCGACAAATCCGAAACTGTTGTGGTACAACTGTTTTATTTCAAGATTGTGCTTTTGATTCCATTCTTGATGGGTTTGCTATTGAATTGACTATTTTGTTTGAGCCTTTCAAAGAATTTTTAATGGGATTTTGGATTGGTGATGTCTTTTCTTTTCTTGTCTCCCTTCAGGTTCCAAAAGGGCATATATGGATTGAGGGTGATAACATTTATAACTCATATGATTCAAGAAATTTTGGTGCCGTTCCTTTCGGTCTTCTTCAAGGCAAAGTATTTTGGAGGGTGAGTTTTTATTTTTTATTTTTTGTACCTCTTTTCGTTTGAAGCTTGATGGGCTAGGACAAAGTGGTTGGTTTTAACTTGGAAATATTATGCGACTTGTTAGGTTTCAAACCAGAAACTTAAATTTGGGTAATATAAATGTAAAAGAGGTGAACAAGCCATCTCGAAGATATTGTATCTAATTTGGTATTCTCAGTGTCCATAACAAATTTTTATGGCTTTGGTTGGAGGTGCCTAGGACTTGGGTAACAAAATTAGAGTACAAGGTTATGTTGGAAGAATGAAGATATTTGAGTTTGAAAGGTTTTATTTTGGAAGAGCTTTTGTTTGGTTTTATTTTTGTTAGTAAATCGTCTAGAGAAAAATGGTTTAGTGTTTTGACCGTCAACCATAGAAGTGCTTTTAGTGTTGTGGAGCATTTGTTTGCATATGAGAAAGTGTTTCCAATGGTAATAAATGGACCATAAAGGACATCATAGAGGTGTTTTTCTTTAATAGCTATGTTGTAATAAAAATGATTATTTCACACATTGCTACTAAGTTGTATTTAATAATGTAACCAATAGAAATGCAATTTGAAGAAAAAGAAAAAGAAAACATTACTTTTATAAGACCAAAGCATTTAAAAACGCAAGAAGAAAAAACTATCCTTGTCACTAACTTAGCAAAGCCAAGTCCTTTTATTCATAAGTTGTATCATGATGTTGTCAAGGTTTTTGAATCTCTCTCTCTCTCTCTCTCTGTTAATAGATATGGCCGCCTAAAGATTTTGGTTCATTGCGACGAAGAGCAGAATAAGTGATTCATTCTTGCTGAGTACACGTTTTGAGCACTCAAGCGAAACTTCAAATTTGGAGTATATACATCTTGTTTCTTGCGAGGTACACTTGTTAAACAGTCGAGCTATTATAGTCTAAAATCTAAATGTGGAGTAAATACCACTGATAGTTACCTAGATGCAAGTATGCAACTTATGAGTTATCTAAAGCTATTGTTAAGCATTGTTCTTAAGAGTATTGAGATCAACAGTGGTTTTCATTTAAAAGGTGCAAATAGACAGCTTACTTTACATTTGCAGTACTGATATTAACTGTTTTTGCAATGCGCGATTATTGTAACTTTACATTTGCAGTTCTGATATTAACTGTATTTGCAATGCACGATTATTGTATTTGCTTGTTTCAGTTTATTTGCCGGAGCGATTTCTTCACTCAATGAAAATATTTCTTTTTTTTCTACATGGGGTACATGTGCAAATTGTTTTGTTATTGGAGAAATTTTGCTAAAAACCCTAAAAAAACTCACAGCTTTTGCTTCTTCATTTTTTTTTAATTCATAAGTCTTAATTTTAGTTGTATTAAGTTTCATATTGGACTAAACAATATTCAAGTTCTAATCGATTATTTTTTTTACATTCAAATCTCAAATTTCATGTTCACTTTGCAAGTTTGCATTCAAATTCACAAACTTTGTGTTCTTGACTTCTTGTTCGCCAATTACACAAGCCCAATTTTTAGTGTAACAAGTCTTATGTTGGACAAAACAAGTCATGCCATGCATTCAACTTTAGAATTTTTGTATTCAAATTAACAACTTTGTATTTGTACTTTACAAATTTTACGCTCAGTTTACAACATTTGTGTTCTAATTTATAGTTTTACATACTACTCAACACACGTTTGTGTTCACTTTATAAATCATAAGTTTCACATTCATCTTTACAAGTTTTATATTTCATTTAAAGATTTCAAATTGAACATATAATATGTCTTGTGTTAGATTAAACAATTTTAGCATTCAGTTCACGCTTTTCAAGTTTGTTGTACCTAGTTCTCGATTGGCACGCCATGTCATCACTCGAAAATTAACATGGGACCAACACAAGTCTAGTCAAATGCATAAGAGACCAGTCAAGGTGATCTCGTCTGAGAAAATTCATGAATAAGACCTCACCATCATTTCACTCAAATTGAGATAGTGAGAAGCAAGATTAATTTGATTCAACAGAATCATGAGAAGACCAGTTTTTAGGGACCAAATCCTCGGAAGTCCTATCCTATCACATCAACAATAAATGCAATATTATTCGCAACATTTAATTAGTGGTGTATGTCATGCAGGGCGTGTCATGCCAGACCCGGCCCACATATGGCAAGGTTTTTTCTGTTTTTTTTTTAATTTGAATTAAGGAGTAAAAAAGTGATATTTCCGCTTTTTTTTTTTCTGAGACCAAAATAGCTATCTTTCGACTCCAAAAACCTCACAACCTTTTCTTCTTCTCCTTTATAGGTGGCCACGGTTCGGTTTCGGAGCGGTTTCGGTTTCGGGGCGGTTTCGGTTTCGAAACCGCCGTTTTCGGTTCCGTAGCCACCCAAACCGTAACCGAACCGAGAAAATCGGTTTGGTTTTCGGTTTCGGTTCGGTTTCGGTTTCGGTTTATATTTTTTTTTTAATTTTTATGACCACGTGTCACTTTTCTATTGGTTAGATTTATTTTTTTTTTAATATATAAACCGCCCAAAACCGCCGGTTTTGGGCGGTTTGTGTTTCGGTTTTGGGCGGTTTCGGTTTCGGTTTCGGTTTCGGTTTTTGTTGTTTTTTTTGTCTTTTTGTCCACGTGGCACGTTTCTATTGGTTGATTTTTTTTTAATTTTATAAAAACCGCCCAAAACCGCCCCAAACCGTCAGTTTTGGGCGGTTTTGGGACATCCCTAACCGTAACCGAACCGGCTCGAAACCGGTTTCCAACCGGTTTCGTAACCGGCGGTTTCGGTTACGGTTTCGGTTTCGGTTTTGGATGGTCGGTTTCGGTTTTATACACACGGTTTAACCAAATCGTGGGCACCTCTATTCTCCTCTACTTGCTTCTATAGTTCTCCTGAAAGAAAACCAACCACCGGAAATCACATGTATTTTAACCATGTTTATTGATTTCCCCTGACATTCTTAAGAAGAAGAATGGCAATTTGGTCACTCTTCAAATTTCCAATTACGCTTCACTCTATTACCATGTGAGAATTGGAATTATGTTGAAATCAGAAGATACCAGAACCAAAAAATTCCTTAAAATACACTGAGATTTCGGAGAAGAAAGTTTGATTGGGATTCAAATTAGAGAAGAATAAATAGAGATTAATTGGGATTTTAAGAGAGATTTAGGTTATCAAAAAATGAACACACATCACAATTCCGATTGCCGACATGGAAGAGAAGATAAAGACCATGTAAGAAATTTTTTTGAATTGAGCATATGTTAGTTTAGGAGTTTGTTTTACAAAACGACCTAATGTTAATTTCACTTTAAAGGATAAGTTAGAAATCAAATTCCAACCACACGTTTTTATTAAAACCATGTGGAAATGGATTATAAAAAGTACGGTCTGGTTCATTGTCATACGATTAGAGTAATTCCACTTTATCCAAATTTGATACCCAAATGATGTGATAACACTCGAATTCATTCAGTTAAAGCATGTAAATCCAATACAATTTAAATGAATGGACTACAGTATTATTAGGGCATCACTCATCAGATTTGGACACTAAATTTAGGTAAAGCAGCATTAACGTTAAAAGGATATAACAAGACTCTAATCTATTCATTAAAGCATGCAAATCCATTAATACTTAAATATATAATTTAAATAAATGAATTAATCTATTTATTAAATCATGCAAATCTATTAATGTATTGTTTTTACAATTTAAATAAATGGATTATAGTTTTACGGCAACAGATTTGGAAACCAAATTTGGATAAGTAGCATTACAGACAAAAACTACTTTATTGGAACTCATGCCGCTTGTAGTTAGCGCATTAGGTGAAAACCGACTAACAAAACCCACTAGTTGGCTAGTTGCAAACTTACAATCACCGTACGATCATCACCTTAATAAAACCGAAAAGGAACAAAAACACCTCATCAATCTATCTACAAGCTTCCATAGATATGATCTGAAATTCCAAACCCTAATCAAGTAATTCTACTCTTTTTCAACATTTGATGGGCTAATCCCATCCAATTCTCAATTATCTCTCCAAAAAAAATTCCAAAATCCCAACATGTCTGCTCCAATAACCAATCCAACCCCATCCTCCGATGACATCGTCGACACGACGCCGTTGCTCTCTTCTAACGGGTCTCACGATGACATCAGCCACAACCAAGGCCGTCGATCCGTTAGGAGACAGAGTTTGCGTGAGGCAGCCCGGTTCCTGCGGCAGGCCAGCAGCCGCCGATTGATGCGAGAGCCGTCCATGATGGTGCGGGAGACGGCGGCGGAGCAGTTGGAGGAGCGGCAGAGCGACTGGGCGTATTCGAAGCCTGTGGTGGTTCTGGACCTAGTTTGGAACTTGGCTTTCGTCGGGGTTGCATTGGCTGTTTTACTCTTGAGCACAAATGAGAACCCAGACACGCCCTTGAGGCTGTGGATTGTCGGTTATGCGATACAGTGCCTTTTGCATATGGTTTGTGTGTGCGTTGAGTATAGGAGGAGGAGGAGACGAAGAGTGTCCTCATTTAGTACCATCGAGGAAGGTAATTTGAGTCCAGGCTCTGCCAGAGGGGATTCAGGAGAGTATGTTACGCTAGCTCAATTTGAGGAGGACGGGACCAGGTATGTCCATTTTTGAAATTGAAGTGTTTTCAAATTTTGTTAGGTATTGATTTATTAGTTGATTGGGCTTATGTTATTTTTGAGACTATGATGTTAGGATGATATTTTTTGTTTTGATAGGGTTTTTGGTGCAAATGACTGATTAAGTTTTACATGATTAGTGGATGAATTTTGGAATTGGTTATTGGTTAATAAGTTGTTTTGAATCTGGGCTTTTGTTGTTCTGTTGATTGGTTGCATGATAGTGCTGTTTCTGAGAGTTCTAACTTGCAAATCAGACTGTTATATACTTATATGGGAATTTTATGTATGTGGAAATTTTATTTCATTGGCATACTTTTAGGTACTTTTTTGGAGGAAAACTTTTATGCAATTATCTGATAAATGTTGAAATTTTGTTCTTTATTGGTTAATTAACTGCTTGGATCTGACATTTCGATGTAACATTGATCAAATAGATCTTATTTTTGATTTGAGAGGCTTTCATGTGGAAAAAAGGCAAATCTTTAATGGGTTTTAGATAAATTTCTAAATTTTATTACATAGGTTCAATGTAAGTTTGATAGTATGTAATTTTTGTGCACGTGTTCTCGGAGATGTGTTGTAAGAGTAAACAAAAAAAGTACACACTATTACACTTCAGATAAATTGTTCAAATTTGTTGTTTATTGGTCAATTAGTTGTTATCATTCTGTGGCTTGGAAGTTTTATTGGGAAGGGATTTGAGGGATCTTCTGGGTAATTTATTTGGAAGTTGACATGTTTTAGGGGTAGATGTAATGCAGGGCTGATGATATTGAAATATTTGTCCGGAAACCATTAAGGGTGTCTCGGGTACGGGGTACCATATTCCAATTTTTTTTATTTTTTTAAAATTTAAAACATGTGAAATGCGTCCATTAGACAGTCTCCGATAACATGAGATGAAAAACGAATTCTATGTTTTCGCTTTTAACTCATGAAAAATTGTAAATGTCTAATTGATGTTTTCAATCTTTTGCAAACAGAATATCCAGTTCATACACAATGGTTTTACTAACTCTGTTTTCTCTTAGATCTATCATCTTCTAGTTTTACCCCTCTTCCTCCTCTTTTTTTTTTTTTTTTTTGGAAAATTCTACCCCTCTTCCCTTAGATTTCGTAGAGAACCAACCAGAGTAGTTTATCAAGTTATTTCCCGATCAGTATTGCGCATCCAGATAACTCCTACATGTTTCTCTTCTCTTCATCAACTGTATTATTATCACACATAAAATAAGGGAGAGTATTGTTGAACTAAATTTATAGAGTACATTGAATTTATAGAGAGAATCTAGAGTGAGAAGGAGAATGATCTTGTAATACCTACAATTTTAATTAAACTCTAAGAATCAAACAGTGAATAGTGGTGTTGAAACATCTTTATAGAAATTGATTTGTTCTCAGGTAAAGTTCTGGTGACAAATGCAATATATTTGGAGACCCAAATGATGAAAAATGGCTGAGACGAAGGAATTGAGAAAGATCAATAGGGGTTTACGTTAAGAGAAAAGTCTATTATCTGATTGTAAAGAGATAAAAGAATGACTGTAGTTTTTATAGCTGATGTTAAATAGATAAGAACTAAAACATATGCTACCTGTTTTTTTTTTCTTTTGAAAGTATGCACCCTATTAAGGGATATTTTTTAGATTAAAAAAAACTGTCGGCGAAGTACATCATCTACTAAATAACTAGCCAAATAAATCTAATAACGATTTTTTTTTGGGTTCATTTTTATCTCCTACTTTTTCATTATTTATTGAATTTAAAATTATATAATTAAGTTGAATCATTATTGTTGTTAATGAGATAGAATGCTTAGTGTAAAAGTCTACTATCATTTGGTTGTCAATTAGCTAATAGATTGGTCTGTCAATCAGCCCTAGATTGATTCAATTAGTATTAAATGGAATTGAGAATTGATTGTAGATTGATTTCATTTCCTTTCTCGACTGTAGGTCTAGTCCAGTAGACTAGTAGTCTATATAGACTTGTACTATTGATTTAATAAATAGACAACTCAACTATATTTTCTTCCTAGAATTAACAATAGTATCAGAGTATGGTTCTTATAAACACAATCTTTAAAATATTTCATGTGTCACCGTCTGCTGCTGACACGGCATAGGTACACCTTTAAAAAGTCCATCTTTTCCTTTTCTCCAATCTAAATGTGCGTGATTTTGTGTGCTCCTCTCACACCTCCTAAAGTCACTAACGCGTGCGTTTCGTCTTAAAGGCGTTTTGTTGGCATCTCTGTCAAATCTTTGGGTTGCAACCTCTATCCAGTCAGCTCATCAATCTCGTGAGAGGACTCACTACCATGTCATCGGAACTTTGCAAACTCAAACCGTTTCATCTCCCCTTCTTGAGTTTGACGGTGTTGACGAATCTCATAAGGAATTATCATATGTTTCCATTTTTATTTTATTATGTTTTATTACCATTTAAGTTTTTCAATATCTTTGTTCCAAGCTAGGTATTGAAAATATCTATGCTCCAACTTGAAGCCAACTTGAAGGGGAGTGTTAAAGTCAACTATCAATTAGTTATCAATTAGCTAATAGATTGAGCTTTCAATTAGATCCAGATTGATTCAATTAGTATTAGATTGATTGAGAATTGATCGTAGGTTGATTTCATTTCCTTTCTCGACTCTAGGTCTAGTTTGTATATACTTATACTATTGATTGAATAAATAGACAACTCCACAATCTCTTCCCTCAATTATCTCTTCCTCCTATCTCTTTTGTATCAACACTTAGCTTTACATGAATGAAAATAATTTGACTTCATGAGTTTGTTTTACATAGGCATATATTACATTATGTAAAAATTGTTTTTGAAGTATTTTTTTGATTGAATGTTCTCACTATAATTTTGCCATTTTCAGCTATTTTTGCCAAACATGTTTTTGTTTTTTTCTTAATATTTGGAACACTATTTTTAAATACACTATTTTTAAATACCATATGTGTTCTCTGATTCTAAAAGTTGCAAATCAAATCACCATTTTCATTTTCTTAAATGATTTTAGGAAACAACATTTCTAGACACACCCTAATCATTTTTCATTTTTCATCCACTTATTTGATGAAGTGCAATAATTTTTCAATTTCCTTAATTTTCTTTTGATGGAGAAGAATTCAAGTTAAGTCCTGAACTCGTGTTATTAGTTGATAAGATCTTTTAGCTATAAATCTTTTGTGTCTGGCATGTATTATGTTGGTACTCTGTAGAATGAGGATGGTATCAATGATATATCATAATCAATTAGTTGGTACTCTGGGTTTTATTTTCTATTCTCGATACTGAGATTTTTCTGTTTACCATAATCAATGATATATAATACTAATTAAAATTATAGTTTCGTTTTGCTCTGCTTCATTTTCTCAGTTTATTTCATCAGCTAACTGACATATTTGTAGTTATTAACTCATTTGACAAAGTTCAAGTTGGAATTTTGATATAATCTTCATCTTGGGGCATGGGCATAAAAATATCAACATGGAAAGGATAAATTTCATGTGATATGTGGATATTTTGCTATTAATTGCTTATATTCACTTTTATTCTCTCAGTAGTGTTGCAAAGTATTTGGAATCTGCAAATACAATGTTTTCATTCCTCTGGTGGATCATTGGATTCTACTGGATATCTGCAGGTGGCCAAGCTTTGGCACGTGTCTCCCCGCAGCTTTATTGGTTTGTACTTCTTTTTTTCTGTTTGTCTCTCTGATGTAGTTTTAAACTAAAGTGTTTTCTAATTGAACCTAACTTTTGCATTGTGATTGTGTTTTTGCAGGCTTTGTATAATTTTCCTTGGTTTTGATGTGTTCTTTGTAGTTTTCTGTGTTGCACTGGCATGTATTATTGGCATTGCTGTTTGCTGTTGTCTCCCGTGTATTATCGCAATCTTATATGCCGTGGCAGACCAGGTAGCATTTGCTTACCCACTGTTTGTGTTCTTTCCATGGTATTTCTGTTCTTTAACATTGCAATCATTACATTTTCTCTCTCCCTCTCATTTCACATTCTCCTGGGAGAGATTTGTGCATAATAGTTGATTTTTTTGTTATTTATTTATTAGGGAAATTTGTTTTTAATCAGCGTATACTTGGTTTTTGTTCTCTACTATGATCGGAAGCTACTCTACTCCAAACCTCCTGCCTGATATTTGGAAATAAATCCTCCCCATTCTGTAGAACAAAAACCTATCCAACCTACAACAAACTGCTGATGCTCTAAAACTAGACCAGGTATATGCTGCAGTAGATGGAGGGGGATCCTTAAAACCATCTTCCCTAATAAATAAATTAAAATTCCTTATGCTCCTCCTCTCCCTCCCTTCACTAGATTTTTTAGAAATAAACATGACCACATTGAACTCTCCTCCCTAAACAGCAATAAGTACTGCACAGCCCAAAGTATATCAGCCGGCTCCTCCCAGTTTCTCTTCCTCTTCCTCTTCCTCTCCCTCTCTCTTACCGTGCATGGTCCATAAACTCCAGTAAGCCACCACTCTACTTCTGTACTACTACTGCTACCTTTGATGGACACTGTCAAATCCCCCACCAACACCTCTGTAACTGAAATTATTTTCACATCCCAAGCCACTAACTCAGCCCCAGCTTCTCCAGGCAGGAGATCTAT
The DNA here is from genome assembly GCA_033220585.1 of Dipteronia sinensis. Taxonomy (NCBI): domain Eukaryota; kingdom Viridiplantae; phylum Streptophyta; class Magnoliopsida; order Sapindales; family Sapindaceae; genus Dipteronia; species Dipteronia sinensis. The sequence goes on along the minus strand of CM065637.1, from coordinate 10,532,529 downwards.
CTCTGATGGACTAGTCTCTTGGTTTTATATTAATTATTACTATAATGGAAATGTTTTTAATGGCTATTCATTCTTTATGCCTATTGCTAATCTTTTGTTTTCTCAGAGTTGTGCTATATTGCTTTCTTTGTTATTGTAATTTGCTTCTTGTAGATTGTATTTCATTCAGGTACCCATTATGTCTACTTTACATCTATAATTTATTTGTTGGTGAGGATTAGATTTGGGGTAGGAGTTAACGCCGATGTTCTTGACATGCAATAAGATATTTACTCTAAAAAGTTTGCAAAAGCCACTGGGGTTTTGTGTCTCTAGGAATATTCATCTGTCTGTTTGTTTGTCATTTGATTGGTAAGGTGTGGAACAAACCATAACAAAACTAGAAGGCACTTTTTACTGAATTTAGTGCTTGGCATGCTGGATCCTCCGCATGTACTAAATTTAATAAAGTCACAGTGCAAGGCTTGTGAGCCATTGATTAAGCAAAAGAAGATGTTGACTAAGCTGAAGTAAATGAATCTAATAGCTGACGACCAAGGAACTGTGAGTAAAAGGACTGATATGTATTTGAGGTTGTCATATTTGATGTTTTAGGAAGTCAATTATCGAGGTGGTAAATTTTGCAAAGATTAGACTGATAAAACGTTTTCATCAAGAGCTTATGCTTAGTGCCAAACTAAATCTCGGGGTAGTTCTTTTGGCATGCTTGTGTGGTCGATACAGTAATGATTTGTAGTTAAAGAATTTCCTTTTGATGCTGAGAACCTACTTGGGGACAATTCGGACAAACCGGAGGAAAAACCGTGTCTCGGAAGCTCCTTTGGCCAATGTACAGCTATTCGTATCACAAGTTTTTCATGGCATGTGATGGGAAAAGCATGCTGATTTTGTCAATCTGGATGAAACTTCATCCTCTTTGTTTGATTTAATTGAAATTAACCTCTAATTGTTTCTTGGCCTTTTTAATGTTTGTTCCTTATCTTTGGTTTTCCATTCTGGAAATTCGTGTGTGTCTCTTCATCATTGTTTAATTGCAGGGGAGTTCAGTCTCAGTATTTAGATGATTTTATAGTGTATAAGTTACTTGCTTTCTAGTCTTACAAGGAAAATTTCACATGCCTTCTAAAGAGTGTGGAATTAGATATGGAACCATTTGGAGAAATAGTTGAGGATGAATGCTTGCTATAAATAATCAATAAACCTACCGCATTCTGTATTGCTTTAAGGGACAAAGAGCATGTCGCTCTGGCTTACTATTTTATTCTATCCAGCTCAATGCTTAAGTCGCACCTAGTGTTATCCTCACATCCAGAGATGTGAGCTGATGGTTTTGCCTCAGGCTTTTATTTTGAACGTTCACGAGGTCATAATTGTTTTATTTTTATTTTTTGGTTTTTGTCAAACTCTTTCTCTTTAATACATAATTGACAATTTTCTTTCATTAAGCTCTTGTTTCTCTCTTCTTCTCATGATAAAATTAGTTCTAATTTCTCTCTTCTCATTGGCGCATCTGACAATGGTTGTTATGGTTGTGGGAAATGGTGGTTGGGTTAATAATATAAACAAGAGGTAAAGAAGAGAGAGCAAAGAGTTAAATCCATGAGTGGTAGTGGTTGTCCTAGTGGCTGACTAGTTACGGCGGTGGGAAATGGTGATTGGGTTAATAATACAGACCAGAGATAAAGAAGATAGAGCAAAGAGTGAAGAATCCATGAGTGGTAATGGCTGTCCTAGTGGCTGACTAGTTTTGTATTTGTGATTGGAGAGATTTGGCCTTTTGATGTCATTGGGAGGGTGCTGGTTTGATTGGAGAGTTTTGGAGTGAACTAAGATTGTTTCAAAATTAATAAAGGATAATTTTGGATTAAAATGGTGTATCTTAAAAAATTTACAAATTAATTTTCTAAAATGAAGTATCTTTTAGAAAAGAATACGATATGATAAAAATGGTTTTTCATAGTTTTTTTTAATAATTAAAAGGATGCTTGTAAGAGTTGTTCTGCAGTGTAAAATCTAAGCTGTCGAAATAGGATTGGAGATGTCTGGAAATCATCGGATTCTAGTGTGATTTGTGAATGAAGTTGTCATAGTTCAAGCTGGCTAGGTTCTGTATAGATGTGCTAGTTGACCTAGTTCAAGTTGAGAGCATGAGAGAAAACTTTTTAGTGTCATGAGTTAGGATAAAATTGAAAATCGGTAAATTATATGAGGATAATTTTGGAAAAAAATATATGGAATCTAGTGGTTCAAAATTAAGTGGAACTGAAATTTTTTCACTTTTTTTCAAGTGATTTTAGCACTCGTTTCAGTTATTTTCTCACTTGATGAAACAAATAAAATGACTGAATGGGTCTCATTCATATCCATTCAATAATAAGTGAAAAAAAAAAAAAAAACCTTCAAGTGTAGAGAATTTTCTGGGAGTACAATAATTGTTTTGTGTATATGTATAAATTTCTTCAATGTTTTATTTTTTAAACTTGACTGCCAATCTGTTGAAGCAGGAAGGAGCTTCCAAAGAAGATATTGATCGGCTGTCAAAATTCAAATTTCGAAGTATGGGGGAGAATGAGAAATTTAGCGGTGATACACAAACATCAAATGGAGGAATAATGACTGAATGTGGCACTGATACTCCCCGTGAACACTTTGTTGCCCAGGAGGATGCAGTAAGTTTCAACTGTTACATTAAAATCCTTCTTTTAATAGTTGGGTTCATTCCATGTATCTTCATGTAGTATGATTAATTGTGTAAAATTAGTACTCATTTGATACTCACTTGTGTGGCATCATAAACATGTAGAAATTCTTTTTCCCGAATGTTCATGTTTATAAAAAAGTAAGTTTCTAGAAACTTGTTACATAGATATTTTCGAAAGGTGTTAAAAATAAAACAGTTCTCAGCGATTGATGCATCTAATGGGAAACTTGTTACATAGATATTTTCGAAAGGTGTTAAAAATAAAACAGTTCTCAGCGATTGATGCATCTAATGGGTAAGAATTTATGTATTAATGAATGTTATTAAATGTGGCATCCTTACTAGAGAAAAACCCTTTTAATTTGGGTTCTATTTCTACTAACTAATAATAGTTCTAGCCTTCTAGATATATTTAGTGGGTTAACAAAAGCTTGTGTTTTAGTCATTGTATCATCTCCCTAAATCATTATAACTAGATATCGCTGATGTTCATGGTTTATGTGTAGGAGTGTTGCATCTGCCTCTCCGCGTATGATGATGGAGTTGAGCTAAGGGAACTCCTTGTGGTCACCATTTTCACTGTGCTTGCGTGGATAAGTGGTTACATCTAAATGCTACCTGTCCTCTCTGCAAGTACGATATCTTGAAGAGTAGTAGCAATGATAGGGAGGAAACATAGAAGAATTTTGAGTAAATGAGCACGGTCATGCATGCGGACCCTGTATTTGTTTCCATCTTGGGAGAATTTTAATTCATAGCATGTCATTAGCCTTGATACTGGCTTTCTTTGATGATGATTGTTGTTGTTGCCGTGGTAGTAGTAGTATCTTAAGTTGTGGTGGTGTCGGCAATGGTGCTTTGTTTGTTTTTACTATGGCTTTCATGAGTTGCGGTATATTGGTCTAGCCGAGGGCCTCTCAGCACTATGCACAATCACTCTTGCTTTGCTCTTCTTTTCTTACTCATATATCTGTTTTGCTTGTAAAGTGTTTTAGGTAAGCTTCATTAAACACGCTGCAGTAAGAGTAGTTGTAACCAAGTATATAATGTTGATAAATCTATCTTCCTGAATATGATTAAAAATTGTTTTACATATTTGAAGCTCTCTATTTTCCTCTGTTAGGGTCAAAAGATGCTGTTAATTGGTGTTATTTAGAGCTTTTTTGAAGTGAAATAGATGCAATTCTGCAACAGGTATCAAGTATATGAGAGAGAAAGCGATAAATCCTATGATTGGACTCTAAATTTTCTGTGGATTTAATTTTTTAAGCCAGCTGTAGGGTTTTACTTTTATATCCCAAGTCTTAACAGTTTTGTGTGCTTTCATTCGTTTAGGCAGGCAGGTTAAAAACCTTTACAAAAACGAAATTCGTGTTTTTCAAAAATGTGTTCGGTACCATTTCTAAAAAAATAATATGTACAGTATTCTTATTATAAAATATGAAACTGACATGTCTATTGTTACAAGTAGTCGAAAAATAATTTAATTAAATTAAAATTATATAATTTTCTTTTTCTTATTTGTTCTTTTCCTGCATTCGTGTTTAATTATTTATATTAAAGTATACCAATGTTTTATAAATTATATATTTTATAAAGTTAAAACAGGACTCAAAACGCACGTCGAGATAATTAATTAGGTGTTTGCATCTCCTTGATTATATTAACAAACATTTGGACAAGGGAGTTAACTTTAGTGAGATTGTGGCTTCGAGTTATGTCTTCTCTTTACTCCCATAAATTTTGAAATATTGTAATTGTTTAAAAAAATGTAATAGATTTGTAATCATTAGTTAACTAGTTTTGAATATGGGATCTGGTGGTATGTCCCTCACATCTACACTTCAAATCTCTGTACAAAATCTGATTTATTGTAATATTTCAAAAATTCAAAAAAAATTCGAATATGGTATAAGGAGTCAAGGACATGGAATATAACCCATGGCCCATGGCCCATTTGGTCACTTGTTGACCAAATGGGCCAATTTGAAGAGATAGTAATCGAGGGATGGCCATTTGGTAAATGAGGATGGATATAGGTCCCTCCATCCTCATCCCCATTTTCCAAACCCTTCCCTATCCCTCCATTTCCTCATTTGGGAAAAAATGGGGATGGGGTAGTTTTGGGGGAAGTACCCCATCCTCATTTCCTGTTTTCCCGTTTCCTCAGTTTAAGTAAAAATCATATACTAAAAAAACACACAATCCATTATAAATTCAAATACAAAATAAAATATAATATAAATTCAAATGAAAACTAATTTGTAATTTCATGTAATAGTTTATATATATATATATATTAATATATTATATATGCTTAGGTTAGATTTTAAAGTTACGAAGAAGTATATATACTTAATAAAATAGAAAGAATAAAAATATTATGAATATATATATTATATAAAGTTTGGGGGAAATGAGGAAATGAGGATAGGAATAGGATTCCCATTTTAATTTGAGGATAAATATCATCGACCTTCCTTCTATTTCCCCATTTCCCCCCAAATGGGGATTCGGGGATTGGGGATTGGGGAATGGGGTGGCCATCCCTAGACTGGACAGTTCAGAGAAAAATAGTAAAAAAATGATTTTGGCGATTAAAGTGATCAAGTCAAAAAATTCCACTACGCAAAAATATGTGTTTCCAATGAAACTTTTTTGTCTTTTAGACACGGCTTTTGGCGCTCCCCGAAATGGACCTTTTTCTTTCATCATTGAGGACGGACAGATAGACAGATAGTGAGGACGAGGTACACTATGGAGCATCATCTTTCTCTGTTGCAACGGTATCGTCGAGATCGTCGCCAGCTTATCGAGTTTCTAGTTTCATCAGGCTTGATCATTGAGTTCCGAACTCCATCTGGTTCCACCGCTTCACTCTCCAACATCGATTTCGACACTCTCAGCGCTGATTACCTCCTCCAATGCGTCAAATCAGGTAACTCTTTCTCTTTCTTCCGCAAAATTCGAAATACATGGAACAATTCTCCTTTTTCTTTTGTGCTCTGCTTCGTTGCCGATAAACAAGTGATATTCATCTTTTCCAAGCAACGTTTATAATTTTTCTTCCTGTAGAATTTGCCTTTTCCATCTGCTATGTTCATGAGATTCGTAATTGTGCTTTTGTTATCAGGTGGAGTGGTTGATGTTTCTGAAGCCTCTAACAAGTACTTTGATGAATCTGTTTATCCAGTATCGGTAATTGAGCAATCTCATGCAGATTTTGAGTATTAAGTTGTTTGATCGTGCTTCATGTGAATAATATTTTGTATTTACATATATATATATATATATATATATATATATATATATATATATATATATATATACCAAAAAGTACTCTTTGAGATATAAGAAGTGACTCAGTGGCGAAATTAGAAATTTGTATTTGAGGGCACTTCAACCAAAATAATAAAATTAAAAGAAATTCAACTGGAAAGTTTAAAAACACACTTCAACCAGAATTGCAATTGAGCTGGAGACATCATAACTCATAAGAAGTTTAAAAAATATTCTGAGCACACAACTAGTTTAGTCCTGTAGACACACACCAGACTAAACTTTTTTAAGATTATATATTATTAATTTCTACTATACAATATAATGGAGTGCAATTAAAGATTAAACATGCATCAATTATTGTGGAATCATTTAAGAAATCTTTTATAATATTCTATCTATCTGTGATTTCTTTGAAAAGATCTATAGAATACAATATGATGGGGTACAATTAAAGATTAAATAGTGACATGCATTAAGTTTTGTAATGTCTAGACACTGTCCAGTTTTTGAACCTGTCCCTTTGTCAAGTAATCTTCTCTCTCTTATTTATACCCATATTTTTAATGCAGATTCCTTCTCAATTCGGGGATTCCTATTTTCTTATTTCTGATCCAGCTTCAGCTGGATCTCCTCCTCGACGTTTGCCTCCTCCAATTAAAGTGAAACGTACCACAAACAATGCATCTTCCTCATCTAGTAAGCAGGATCCTGCAAATGCTGAGAATGTTGGATCATCTAGGAGGGATTGCCGTGTTAATTATAAATCAACTCCAACTACACCTGTGAGGCCTGTAGGAACTTCTGGAATTCCTCCATTAGGATTACCTAGCCTCAGGACAGGTATTAACTGGGCTATTATGTTACTTCATGACTCGGAAAATCTGACGCAATGAAGGTTTAACAATATGTGATGAAATATTTTGGAAAAGTTCTTCCGATTTTTTTCCTTGTTTTATTTTTTCTTTCTTTTTAATTTTTAATTTTTTTTATGTATACGGATATATGCTGAACAACTTAGTTGTTTTTCATCTTTTGAGTAAACTGATACATAACTTCAGGATTTTTGAAGGATTGTCTGACGATAATTTGCGGGAAATCAGCCTATGAATTACTGCTTGCATCTATGTTGTTTTCTGGGTAATCTCTCTATCACTCTATCTATCTATTTATTCACTTGTTTTTTTTTTCTTCATAATTTTGCATCATGAATGGAGCCAGCCGGGGTTTAAAATTTTTAGCACATCCCTTTATTGTAGATATTATAATTCTATACCTCTTGATTTGATATGAATTTTTGGTCTCATTCTCTTAGACTATTTTTCTTACCATGATCAGGATTGAAGTTTATTCAGTTGAGGATAGAAAGAAAGAAAAGAGTTCTAAATTTTTATCAGGGTTGAAGAGCAGAAGAGATAAATTACATTTACAATCTCAATCTTCAGAAAGACATTCAAAGCTGATTGATACTGTCCGTGTCCAAATGCAGGCAAGCTACAAACCATTTTGGTTTTTAATGTCAGTCGTTTTCATATATGCTTGATATAGAACATGAGAACTTCAATAAAATACAGGAAAGCTTTCTAAGTCAACATCACTCTGTGCAGTGTGCACTTTCATGTCTGAAAGGCATTTGTTTTGGCTGTGTCTGTACAGAGACTTCATTCATTGATGTATTATCTGTTTAATGATTATGATTAATGATTTAATCTCTCTACTAGCACATATAGAGTTCGACTGGTTAATAATTCATTGGATTTTTTCAACTGTAAATCTTAGATGTTAACTAGTGAGGCAAATGCTTGTGAATAATTAATTGGATGTCATGAATTGCTAAATAAAATATCTTACTTGAAAGGATGGATGCAACTGTCTGGCTCAAGTGATTTGCAATATCAGACTCGTAAAATTTAGTGTTTTATGCTGATTATTGAATGTCATTTTTAAACTGCTTTAATGTTTAGGTGTAAAAGTATTAGATTGAACTCTATTAATCTAATTAAATATTAATCCTTTTCTTTTTCTTTTTTCTTGAAAGCTTAGTAGTTTTTGGAATTGTTCGAGAAGGGAGGAGAGTGAAGGATCTTATTAGTAGTTTTTGTAAATCTCTTTTTATGACACTATTGCATGAGCACTGCAAGAAGCTTGGTCTCCTTTCATATAGCTGTAACTTCTTAATCCCTGCCTTTGTCTCTTTCGTAAATATCACTACCTTACTAGATTTCAGAAGCAATGGATGCATGCATCAGGAGAAATTTGGTTCATTGGGCTGCAAGGAGAACATCTGGACAATTTGATCTTCCTCAAATTTCGTTGGGACTTTTGATTGGAATTTTCAAGTCTGATTTTCATAATGAAAAGTCTTATATGCAATGGAAAAGTAGGCAGGTAGGGATTACTTTACGGTTTTATCTTATTAGGAGTCTTTTCTCTGACAGCATAGATAAGACTAATATATAATGCGTATTTGGGAGTCTATCTCTAGCAATGAACTTACCCTGTTGCTGTTCAACTACGGTTGCAGACAAATATATTAGAAGAACTTCTCTATTTTTCTGCTAATGTTTCAACGACCGAACATTTAACCATTGGAAGTTGTCTTGAAAAGATAAGAACCACAAAGGTGTGCTCTCTTTCTGGGGTTCTTTGTATTTGAATAATAATGGAATGACTTGATTTGAAAGTCATCTGAAACTTTACCACTTGCCTTATTCAATGTTACAGGAATGGGATGTTAAAATGTCTGCCTCTGAACGTGTGGAGGTTCTATCATCTATTAGACAGGTGGCATTAAAAATTTCATCTCTGCCGGGACAATTTGGTATCCAAAGTGAAACCTATTATTGGACTGCGAGCTATCACCTGAACATTAGACTTTATGAGAAATTACTTTTCGGCATGTTTGACATTCTTGAGGAATGTCAGCTGATAGAGGTAGAAGCTTTCATAATTTGTTCTTCAGTTTCACAGTTTGTTTGATATTTTGCTGGTAGTTGTACTTTGAATGATGCTGAGATGATTTTATCAGGAAGCTGATGCTATCCAAGAACTTATCAAATTGACCTGGTCAACTTTAGGGATCACTCAGAAAATGCATTATGCAATATATGGGTGGGTCCTTTTTCAGCAGGTATACTTTATAACTCAATAATTGTTACTCACTAAAGCATTTATTTATGTATCATTTAACTAAATATAATAATAATAATCTATAATTACTGTAGCTTAGCATCATCTTGATTTTTTTTGGTGGAACTTTAGCTGCCAAATATATATTAATATATAAATTGTTTAGTATCTAGAGTGGCTACCTGTGTTATAGTAGGGCACTCCACATGGGAGCTTAAGGTTTTAGGTTAGGTTTGTTTATTGTTGTAATAGAACAATGTTATTTCTGTTTTTGTTTTGGTCATTCCAGCTTTGATCTACGAGTGAAGTTCATTTTTACCCTAACGGGAGTAGGGTTTAGGGTTTAGGGCTTCAATGGTGAATCATTGTTACCATCATGATGACAACAATGTAAAGCATCATGAAGAATGGTGAACCAGACATTCCTTCATTTTAATTCAGCTGCAAGAATGATTTGCGAAAGGGGTTTTTTTCCTGTAGGTTTTTTCAGGGAATTAAAGAGTGGATAGTTTTTTTTTAATTTTTACATGAATGGCTAGGTAAGTGGTTTCCAGAATCATCGCTGCCCAAACTGTGTTGGGACAGAATTCAACCTCGTTCACCACCCAAAAACAGTATTCTTGGAATTGATCCAAGGCTTGACAGGTCCCCACTTCAATAGGAACAAATGCCATCTTTAGTTCATACTGTCACCCTTCTTTAATCTTTATTCTAATAAAATTTCTCAATTGAAGTTTGTCGAGACAGCTGAGGGCATGCTACTAGAATATGCAGTTCGTGAGTTGCAGAAAGTTCAATCTTCTGAAGAAGATGATGGGAAGGAAGGGCAATATATGGACAGTCTTATATGTTCAAGGCAATATGGTGGGAGAGAAGTCAAGTTAAACATGGTGCAGGCTATTTTTCTCTCAATTAGCATTTTGTGTGACAGTAAACTGCAAGACTACCACCAACATTTTAATCAGGTCTGTTGTTATAATGTTTTAAGTCTGTTTTAAAGTTTTCTATTGTTCCAATATTAATGGTAACCAAACTCTTTTACATCTTTCTAGGACGTTTTGTCAAAATGTGTGTACTCCTTTCTAAGCTATACTCTTGCCACTCAGCCACTGTATATTTGCTGTTTTATCATCATCCTAAGTAATTATCTGCCCTAAATCATTATTTTATATGACTAATACATAAACCTTGGTCATTGGATTCATCTTTTGACTTAAATTGCTCTGGTAACTGGTAAGCCCTTATTTCCAAGGAATTTCCTTTTGATTACTGTTAGTAACTGATGGCCCTTAAGGTTTTGTTCATCCTTTTAAATTAGGAAATGGTTTTGGGGTAGCTTTGTATTCAATTCTTTTGAAAAGAGATACTTTTCTTAAGGGCATTTTTTGGGTTTATGGCTAAGTTCATACAAGTTTCAATACTTGTCTTTTGTAGTCCACAAAATGGTTTTGAGTTGTAGACAACTTGTTCACCTTTGTTACTTTTTTCTTTAACAAAATTATTCTAGTTTCCTATATATATATATATATATATATATATATATATAAAGTAATGGCTGACCCAAAAAATTAAATTGTTAGGAAAGAGCCTAACAATAGTATTTAACTACTCTAACATACCCTCCCATGCATATGGTTGCCATGAGGCGTAAACTCAAATACATAAGAAATTAACATAATAGATAACAAATTCAAATGTAATCATGTGGGAGGACTCAAATCCAAGCACTCTGGTAAAATTATCTCTAATACCATGTTAGTAACCGCTGAACCTATAGATTTTAGTTGTTAAGAAAGTGTCTGACAATAGTATTTAAGCACCTCTAACAATTAGAATCACAACTTTTCAGAAACCTTCAAACTTCAAGAGGATGATGACCTTGGCATCAACAGTTGGAGTACTTACTTCTGGTGATAGTACAGAAATAAAGGTTAGATCTCCTGTAGTTATTGATATCCATATGTGGTGGTTAAAATGAATTATTATATTCCATGGTTTCATATGTTTAATATTGTTTTCCTAAACATATTGTTGCTTATACTTTAATCCGTTGTAAAAATTGTGATTTATCTTTTATTTTTTATTTTTACTATTACGATCAGTCCATAACCTTTACCAATGTACTTTAGGAGAATCCTCTATAATGGTTGACCAAAATTGAAAAATAATTATGTAGCTTCAGAATTAGGTAAAAACCACTCTGGGGGTGGGGGGATGCAGGGAGTTGTTTATCTATCTTTACATTTTGTTTATCTTTCTCCTTTTCACCTAGTCTTTCTGTTGGTCACGAAAAAATCATTACGTTACAAGATAAAGTTGATTTCTGGGAAAAGATGACTTATCTGGATCATGGGCAATGAAGGTTGTGTGCTGAATTTTAACTCTACAGATTCATGAGTGACATTATTTATTTTTCTTCTTGAAGCACACCCTGTGTAGTTGGTAGCAGGGAACTTTTCTCATGGCACCTTGATAACAATCCGTTTCAATAATACTTCTAACATAGCTGACCATTGGAACTATATTGATTGTTATGTATATTCACTTTTGTGCATGCAGTTAATCAAACTGAGTACTTTGAATGATAATACTGCTAGGAAAATTAAAAGATACGTCAGGAGGTCCACTGAAGCTGCTTACAGACGGGTGAGTCACTTTTATTGCTTTATCGTCATAATAGCTTTTAGCTTTTTACTTTTCTTTTTGAAGGTAAATTCGGTCATCATATTATCTTGAAGAACTGCTGTTGGGTCAACTGAAGTTGATTTCTTTTTTATATTATCTTTTTCGTTGTTCATGAATTTAGATGAATTGATTTGTTTGCTTTTAGGTTGCAAATACCATAGATCTTGAATCTAAAGGGACGCATCCTTTGGCTCTGCTTGCAAATGAACTAAGATTGATTGCAGAGAGAGAGTTCAATGTATTTTGGCCAGTATTACGGCATTGGTGCTCTGAATCATTGATGGTCTCAGCCATGCTACTGCATCAATTTTATGGGGAAAGACTGGTTAGTTTCCATAACCTTGTGATGAAATTTTTCTCGAGTATTTTCGTTGTTAGTATGTATTTACCAATATTTTTTATTATTTATTTATTTATTTTTGTTTTACTGTCACCTGTAGAAACCATTCCTCAAGGAAGTCTCATGTCTGTCTGAAGATGCTAGATTGGTGCTTCCGGTTGCTGATATGTTGGATCATTACTTGACACAGCTACATACTTCGGCTTTTCAAGAAAATGGGTCCCACCATCCTTTCAACCAAAATTTGGATCATTATCAGGTTTGGAGCTGTTTAATATCCAAATGTCATGTTCCTTGTTTGAAATTCTTTCAAGTTCCGCAATGATCTGTCCAACATGTGTGTTTGGATCCACAAGTTTTAATTTACAGTTCAAAAGAATCTTTGCTATCTTTGGTGTGCTGTAAATTGCAATACAATTCTTTGTGTGCTTCAACAGGATAACAAGTCTGAGAACTATTTCTTTTAATTTGTGCAGATTGGAGAAGTTTGCAGACCAATCATTCTTGATTGGGTGATTGCTCAGCATTCTCATATCTTGGAATGGACAGGACGTGCATTTGATCTTGAGGTTGGTTCCACACTGAGTAGGGAAATGTTGTCTGGATTAATTATCTTTTACCAACTAATCAAATACGGGAAATTAAAACTAAAGACAGAAGTGGTGTAGAGTGTAGAGGAGGAGACAGACCGTAAAAGTGTTGTCGAGTTCCGGTGTCACATATTCTTTCTACTACATCAAATTAATTTGTTAGTGGGACTTAAGTTTTCCTCTATTTATCTATCTATCTATTAATTTGTTAGTGGGACTTAAGTTTTACAGACCGTAAACTATCTATCTATCTATCTATCTATCTATTACAAAATTTAATTGCTTGATATGTATATCTATCTATCTATTACAAAATTTAATTGCTTGATATGTAATATTGCATGATCTAATAAGGATTTAATCAAGCTAATCTATCTATCTATCTATCTATCTATCTATTACAAAATTTAATTGCTTGATATGTAATATTGCATGATCTAATAAGGATTTAATCAAGCTAAAGCATCACCCAACAATCCAACATACATTAAAATTTATGCATGTGTCCACAAGGAGGGTATATTTGTTTACTTTCTCCGTTATGTCTCTCGTGTTAACATTTTCCATTTGATTTCAATAATTTTAATAAGCCAAAAATAATTATTAGTGGATACAAATGGTAGCATGAACAACTACTAGTTAAGTAGTTAGTATACAGGCAGGGACATGGATGGAACAATCATTATTGAATGAGCAGCTTATTAGTTACTTTCAATTTTTGCAGTCATTAGTAAGCCTGATGAAGTTTTATATATCATTCTAAACCACCTTTGTCAAGCTTGAGTGAGCTTTTAAAAATTGAGACAGGTGCCTACTTTAATGAATGCCAGGCATCTAATCTTTTATGGCCTTGTGGTAAAACTGAGGTACTCAGTGGTGCTGATTCTGCCCATGGGCTGATATGATAACCATCTCAATCCATATATTAGTCTTTTTTTTTTCTTTAAAAATAAGAAAAAAAGAAAAGAAAATTGTTTGATAACATGTGCAGGTGTAAGTATTTCAAACATCTGCCTTCTTTTTGTTCTGTTGGTACTAAGTTAACAGGTTGGTTTTTCATCTATATCAACTTACTCTGTTTAGAACCAGCAATATAACTAAATTTACTACAACATGTAGCATGTTCTTTGATGACGTCAAGCAACATCTACATGAGTTGAACATTAAGGAAAAATATATTGCATTTGAGCCATAACTTTTCAGAGATATGGACGTAGAAATAGCAACCTAGATAATATCAGTATGACAGTATTTAAAGCAGAACAAGGGAAGAAATAAGAAAGATTCTTTTCATCTTTGATAGAATTTTTTTTTTTTTTTTATTTTGAAAAAATCTTTGATAGAATTTGGTTGAGTAGTTGAAGTTGTGTGGTAAATGGGTCAGATTTAGTCGTATTAGCTCAATAGTCTCTTTAACAGAATTGATTAAAATGCATTAATGGCACATGTAGGATTGGGAGCCTTTATCATCTCAGCAAAGGCAGGCAGCATCAATTATTGAAGTTTTTAGGATTATAGAGGAGGTAAGTGTATCTAAGACAGTTATTAAGCAATTTGTTATTTTCAATTAGTTCTACAAGATAATAATTCCATTTATTCAGCATAAAAAGATGATTCAGATAAAAGCTACCTTGTAAAGAAGTTGCTCTTTGTAGGTGCATTTCCCATTGCAAGGAAATTTCTTGCTTCATTCTTAATAGAATTATGTTTTTTTTTTTTTTTTTTTTTGTAATTAATGAAACTGCAAACAACATGCTAAATAATATGAGAATAGTAATTGCACCACAATCGTAGTTCCAGATATTGCTTCATTCTTGTCTTTACAGTTGGATTGTGACCCTTACATATAATTTACCCTGCAGACTGTGGATCAATTATTTGGCTTGAAACTCCCTTTGGATATAACACATTTACAAGCTCTACTGTCTGTAATTTTCCACAGCTTGGATTCCTATTTGCAGAGACTGCTCAACCAGTTAGGTATCGTACATGTTATCTACTATAGCATATTTAGTGTAGGACATGTTTCTAATAGTGTTTGCAGTTCCAAGTTTTTCTTCAACATCAAGTTTAATGTACAATTGATTGAAGCTCTGAAGAGGCTTTGCTTTGTTTAGGTTTAGAGTTTGGCTCATGGGGTTGGGCGGCAGGCTGAAAGCCTCATATTGTCCTTTAACATTTGTTTCTGTAGCTTTTTCCATCTTTCTTCGAATTTCAAATAGATTGTTTGGTATAATGATGATACTGGAAATATATCTTTGCTATTATATACTTGGTCCATATGTTGATATGATTATGCAGATGTGCTTAGCATGAGAAAGTGTTCTTTTGCCTCCTTATAACAATTATGTGAGAGAAAACAGAGTCTCTAATATCACTAGGCTGACAGGATAACTGGATTGACTCTATTTACTATGTGCTGGTTATGTATAACATTAACATGGTTAGCTAAGTAGGCAGGTATGAAGTAAAGTTATATAGTGTAGCTTTTTTGGTGTCTTCGTTTGAGCACTAAATTGAAACTAAAAAGTGATGTATCAAAGTTGACAGATTGTGGGATAGTACGGGACTAACAAAGAATAATGGATTGTAATTTCAGTCTCAGAATTCTGGATAAAAGAAGCATTATGTTTTATGGTCAATAAGAGTTTTTTTAGAGTTCTCCATTGAGGTTTCCTAGTTATCAACTATTGACTGATTGGAAGCAGATTGTTTTCCATAAGTCTTCACCTCAGGAGCATTCTTGGAGCTATGCTGTGTCTTTTTCTGCTCATGAGTTATAACTTGAGTTACTTCTTTTAATCTTCTTCTTCTGTCTTTTTTTTTTTTTTTTTCATTTCTTTAGCAGTTGATGAAGAATTATGACAAGTCTTACAGATACTGTTGTAGTTCATGATAATTCATCATAATGCTTCTTACATTGCAGTTGAGAAAAGTCATCTCTATCCATCGACTCCTCCTTTAACTCGTTATGAGGAAACAGTTATTCCTATAGTTAAGAAAAAGCTGCTTGAGTTTTCACTTTTGGACGACAGTGTGAGTCTGAAATTGAATGAATTGACAACACCAAAACTCTGTATCAGATTAAACACTCTTCAGGTAAGTCTGTCTGTCTGTTTATTGATGCCAGTAAATCATTAAATTCTTCTTTGCTTGTGTATAGAAAAGGTCAATGATTATGAGTAATCCCATGAGGACTTAAGTAAAACCAAAAAAAGAAAAAAGAAAAAGAAAAAAAGGAATGTAAGAATGTTCCAAGTTCAATAAATTAGCTACTGTCATCCAAATCTACTTGTTCATTTTCTCTCTTTCAAAGCTGGATTTAAATGCTCTTGTATGTGGTTGATAGATTAATCTGTGGATGTTTTTATTGTCAGAGCAACTTTGTTGCTTCCAGAGTAACGAACATAATAGCTCACAAATCAAAATACACACTTTTGCAGCCAGAAAGTGATTTTAAGGGTTCCCATGCCAATTAAATTAAATTGCTGTAGAACCAACATTTGTTCCCCTGCCAATGAGATCACCTAAATCTTTTTTAACTTTTAACAAATTTTCATGTTGGTTTTGTTTTTACTATCTTTCATAATTCATATATTCAAGACTTTAACATATGATTAAAAGATTCCCTTGTGAATGACTATAACCTTTGGTTCATAGTTCTTTTTATGCTCAGAAACTGTAACCGTAGTTTCTTCCCTTGCTTTCTACTGAATTAAAATATATCAGTTCAAATAGAGTATGAAGAATTGAGCAGGCTGTGGTAGTTTAGGTTGGAGGTCAAACCTGGAGCATCCTAAGATGTTAAATCCTTTAGTTATGCTCCATTGAAAATTCAGATCAAATATCAGGGATATGACTCTGGCAGGCCAGTTTGTTTAGAGGCCAACCTGTGCTCAACTCAAGGTGTTAACTCCTCAACATTAATCAACCGGCACAAGATTTAAGGCGAGGGTAATGTTTAGGATAGGTTGAAGTTCTGATGTAGAACTGGTTGAGAGTAGAAAACAGAGGAAAAATTTAGACGAGGTGGGAATAGAAATTAGACAGAAAGGGGGGGGGGGGGGGGGGGGGGGGGGGGGGCGAGGAATTCTGAAGAATAGGGATTGAAAGAGAAAGAAAGTGAAAAAAAGTGAAGAACAAGAGATAGGATAACTCAGATTTCACTTTTTATTTCATCACCAAAACTTAAAAAACAATAACAATAAAAGGCCTATTTAAAGGCGTATAAATAAATAATACCTAAACCAACTAGAATAGTTAAAATCCTAAATATCATAAAATAAAAGCAAATTTCCAAATAAATATAAAACTAATAAAAATAACTGAATATCTAAAATATATTATTTCCTAATTGGTTCTCCATCGAGTTCATATCTGGCCTGCCCAATACCCAAATTACCCATCTATTAAAGAAATGTTTTCATTTGTTTTTTCTCTTGTTTTTACTTATTAGTTATATCTGTTGTTATAGAGTAGTATGGTTCTGTTTGGTTCTAGTAGTGTACTATTTTAGAATAAGCATAGTATTTCTAAGTCTGACTAACTTTATATGATATGCTATAATAATTCCATCTTTGGAACGATATAAAAAATTTTGCTCTCCCTCGTCTAATTTTGTTTGACTTGAAATTACACTTTAGATTTTTTTTGTTCTTCTCTACAATTTATTTTATTACACCATCTTTTGTTTCTTTGTGCAGTATATTCAGATACAAATCAGTGTTCTAGAAGATGGCATTAAAAGATTTTGGGCCCTTGTTGGACCAACCAATGTTCAAGCACATGGTGTGTCTATTTGTATGCAATCTCAAAAGAAACCTATAATCAATTATTTCCTTGATTTCATATTGTGGCATTTTCATTTTAGTTTATTAGATCCCTGAGACGGTCTGGGTATAGTTGTTGAAAAGTGGGAGATTAAACTAGGTTTTGGAGAATGAGATTTCCTTTAAAGGAGCAAAGTAGCTAAATTGGTGAGGTGCTAGATAGCCAAACAATAGACTTTAAATTTTTTCTCCTTCAGGGAAAGACTAATATATTTGCTACTTTCTTTGAAATGTAATTTTTTTACTTACCTTGATCAGCACTTAATCAAACCATAATAGCGTTAAATGGACCAAACAATATGCACACTCTGGTGTGCATTGCAATAGGAAATTTCTTGTACATGCACTGGCACTGATTACAACTCTGCATATTTTTGAAACAGATCATCATGTGAAGGAGACAGAGAGTTTTATGATAACATTAACAAGAATGATGACAAGTACAAAATCTCTTTTGTTTTGAAACAAGGAACTACAAAATTTAAATTGGAATGATTTTTAGAACAATCAGTACGTAAAACTTTTTAGAACAACATTTATACTAGTGGTAGCATAGACTCAAAATGAGGTGTTAGAAAAAAATAAGGGCTTTGATTTTTCATTGCTCTGAGATGAAAATTCTTCTTTTTCTCTCTGTCAACCTTTTTTGCTGAATGAATATCCATTGACAACTGAAATACTTCTTATGTGATAGTCTAATTGGTTATTTTTATTTCGATCCAGCCAAAGAAGAACCACAAGAAACTTCAGAGAGGGATTTTCTAACATGTAGTGAAGCATTGGATGAATTATTTGTGACCACTTTAAACTGCATCAAGGATATTGCATCTGATTCTATCAGCAAAATTTGTGATTTTATTGGTGAGCTAATGAATTTTGTATTTACAAATTACAATATATTTCTTTGGATTATTAGTTTATTACTTTGCCCTCACCACCATCAGGACTGTCAAAGCATCTTTAAGTTATATATATATATAAAAAATTTTTTTTGTAAGGTTCTTTATTTCTCTAATCGTCTTAGTTCTGAAGTCTGATATATACTCTTTTATTATTATTATTGTTGTTGTTGACTGTGAGCATAAGAACCATATACACTAAAGAGATATGAGGAAGAGAGAATTGAGTTGTTATTTATACATCCAATAGGACAAAAAATTATAGTACTAGAGTGTAGACCTAGAGAGGAAAAGAGGAAGTAGGATCAATTGATGATAAATACTCAATCAATCAACCATCTAATGGAATCGATCAATAGCTAATTGACAGCTAACTTTAACAATTATTATTATTTTGTTTAGGGAACAGAAACATGTTATTTATGAAAGATGAAACAAGTACGAAAGGTGTACAAACAGTATACTAAAATACAAAAAGCATAAACAATGGAAAAGCAAAACTTAAGAAACAGATTAAACGAAACTATGGACTTTAACATTTTAATTTCTCTTGTTAACTTACTTGAACATTTACATGCTTCTGATCATTAAAGTAACCATTATATTATGGCTGTCTGATGGTGCTAATTTGTTTTCCAATGAAATTCATTGCTTGATTATTATTCTAGTGTTATTATTGTTTATCAAGTTATTACCCTCCACTATGGTATTATTATTTTTGACCTCTTCAGACTAGATTGAATACAAAATTAAAAACGTAATCAGCTGTGTAGTAGCTTCTTGAGTGTATTTGTCCCCAGGTGTACCCCATTCCTACCACTTGCTTACCTTGCATTTGACACTGACAGAGTGACATTAGTTCACATGAATTTTGTTCTATTTATTGTAACATCTAGGAGCAAGAGTTGTATTTTGGGACCTTAGAGATTCGTTGCCTGTCTCATTTATATCGTGGTAGCGTGGAAAGGGCTCGCTTGGACATTTTTGTTCCGCAATTTGATACTGTAAGATATTGAGTACACTCTCTCTCTCTCTCTCTCTCTCTCTCTCTCTCTCTCTCTGTGCGCACGTGTGCACATTCCACACTTCTGCTTCCCTTTCATATTGAAGTTTAGAATACTTTTTATTGTTGAGATGTATTCTCTTAACCTAAAAGGGATTCATGTAGGTCCTTGACCGTATTTGTGGTTTGATCGACGACTCTCTAAGAGACCTTGTTGTTTTGAGCGTTTGTCGAGCATCGTTGGTGTGTTCTTCTTCCCAGTATTTAACCTGTTAAAGGCACCTTCTATGCGGCTAATATTGTGTATGTCTGCATTGTTTAGGATGGCTATATTTGGGTACTGTTGGATGGAGGTCCTTCTCGCGCATTTTCTAGTTCAGATATTGTGATGATGGAAGAAGACCTCAATATATTGAAGGTATCATGCTAGAATATAAGTTGAAAAGAATTAGTTTGAACATTCAAAAGGCTAGATGCTGTTATCCTGGTCTTTTCATGTAATGTGATTGTGTGCATGAACATTTCATCTTTGGAATTATTTAGATGCATGTTTGCATATTATCTGCATTAGGACACAGATTTTAAATTTTGATTTAAATTGAAGAGAAACAATTGCACAGAACCAAGGAAACTCTTAAGATTACGATGGGATTTCAGTTGACTAAATATAATTAATTTATCCCAACTTCTCATCACATATTCTTCTATCTATCTTAACGCTTTACTGTATTCCTACTATTATCTTTTAATTTTTAAGCATCTATCTATTTTTGTAACTGAAAATCTTAACTCTCGAATCTCATATGAAATTATGTTGTGTTAGCTTCTTTTTAAGAGAAACTGTGCTCAATGCTAATTCTTGCTGGTAAGGTTGAGCATGTGGTACTCATGGCTTTGGTTCAATTTCCAAGAAAGATCATTTAAACTGAGTAGTTTGTAAGAAGTGGATAATTTTGTTGTACAAGTAATTGAGACAAATATCTGGGGGACTTGCAAATTGTAATTTATTGTAATGATCCATATTATGCATAATGCAACAATTTGTTTGAGATTTCTCGAGACTGTTTACTCGTAATAATTTAGAACTTTCATAATGAAATAACATTGTTCAAGATGAATCGTTAGGGATTTGGCATGCTGAGAAACATTTATATTTAAGTGAGATTTTTATAGTAGCATACTACTGTATTTAGTAGTCAGTTCATAAGGTAGCAATTTTTAGAAGCCATTTATAAAACTAAAAGTGGTTATTTGTCTATGTCAAAAAAGAAAAGAAAAGAAAAAGTGGTTATTTGTCGATATTGCATGATGCATTGACATAGCTTGCTTGATATGTATGTATTTTCTATATGATATCAATTGATTACAAAATGTTCTGCATGCTGATAGATATATGCTGCTCTACATTTTTAGGAATTATTTATAGCTAATGGAGAAGGCCTACCTCGTTCATTAGTTGAGCGAGAAGCAAAATTAGCTGAAGAGATACTTAGCTTATTTCACCTTCAGGTTGGTAACTTGTAGTCTAACATTATATTGCTGTAAAAGAATGGGTGGAACTGCAGTCTAATGATTTTTTTCATGGCAGAGTGAAACTGTTATTCAAATGCTGATGAGTGCCAGTGAACACATTTCAATGAAATTGGATCCTCGAAAACATGGTCACATGCACTCGGAAGGTGCCAACACTTTAATGCGAGTCTTATGCCACAAGAAAGATAGAGAGGCCTCTAAGTTTTTGAAAAGGCAATATCAGCTTCCTATATCTTCAGGTGATATTTTGATTTCAGTGCAATAGTTTGAGCTATCATATATATCCCACTAGTATATCAACCATGAAATACAATTCTTATTCTGTTATATTGACAACCTAATATTGTTGCTGCTGTACCTGTGACTGAAGACTGCATGCTCAATCATACACGTGAAAGCAATTAATCGAGGCTAAACTTATCATTTTATTTCTTATAAGCACCTGTCTGCTTTCATCTCAATCTTCTTGCTAGGGTATGTCTCCATCCACAACTTGGAGACCACAAAGGTTCAACACTTTTCTTGCTGAGAATGGTTCAATTTGACCCATATTGTGAACCTTTTCCATGTTGGGTTCCTCTGATAATAAGAATAACTTGGCTAATAAACATTTTTGCTTTTGGGGCTATTGCCTAACTGCCACCCTAAAAAACAGTATGGTATGAATAAGGGAATTGGGCTTGGCATTTTATTAAACATTTAAACCTTCACCATACTCTTGAACTTTATTACTCATCATCGCATGTTCTTCTCAAATGCACTGTGTGTTGCTGTGAATCTGTGATTATTGACAATTAATTTTATTTCTTAATTACTGAAATATTTTGAGAGCAGTAAAAATATTGTAGATTGATATATGGCTAATGCAAAATGGCATCTGCTACACAATCGATAAATTACTTTTCGGTCTTTCTTGCACTATTAGCTTAAAATTTTAGGTTTAGTGGTTACTGAACATAGTATCAAAATAGGTGACTCGTTTTTTTTTTTCGTTTGCATTTGTTTGTACATTATTCTACAGATAGTTTTGGTGTAATTTAATATCCCAGGGTGAGGCTGAAGAAGGATGTATCTCCTCTAATCTCTTATCCCTTACTCTTTAGAGAACATAACCTGTGGAATCATTTGTATGGACTTGTTCATTTCCTTGCTTATGTCTTTTTAAGAGTGATCTAGGGATACCCAAAACTTTCATTTGATCCAAACCAGTTTGGAGCTAGCGTTTTCCTTGGAACTTTGTTTATTCATGTTTCATTTCCTAGGCACTTGTAGAATATAGAACAGCTATAATGTAATTCACAGCAAGTTGTGGGTTTGGGTTCTAGTATGAGAAGCAACAGTATGTGAACTTATATTTCTATTACATTTTTATTTTAAATTAATTTTAGCATCTGGGGAAAGCAATTTCACAAGAAATAATGATTAAATTGTATTTTGGATGCCCTTTCATTGTTCTCCAACCTTGGGTGGAAACGGAAAAAACTTCTGTTATAATATATATCTGTTCAAAGCTTCTTCTAGTTTCAGATTTTGTTAGAATGTCTCTCCCATTTTTGGTCTTTGGAGTTGGAGACCAAGCTAAAATAAGTTGGCATGCTTATTAAGTTTACTTCATCATCTCAGGCCAGTTCGGGTAGTTTAACCTTTAGTCATTTTGATTTACTTATTTGCAGAATATGATGACACTCCAAGTGATCCAACTTTGAGATCCCCCATTACATTTGATCTTCGTAAGCAAAGCACCTCGATGCATTGGACTAAGAATAGCCAGAGTAGTTTCAAATCAATGAGTAGGAAACTTCAAAAGGCAGCATCAGAAATCAGGAATGTTAACTGGTTATAGTAGCACAAGCAAGACTTGAAACGGTCGAAACGAGTTTGTTGGGACACATTCTACTTCATCCTAAGAGGCTATCACCTGACACCACACAAAATTGTGTGAATCAACCGTAATGTAGTTGGTACAAAATTCATGTGTAGACAGAATCATCTTATTGTTAAAATTCATCATGCCGAAGTTAGAAGCTGTTTAGGTGCAATATTATCTTACATTACTGTATTGAATTTTGCGGGTATTGGGCACTAGCAGGGACTCGAAAAATGTGGAACATATTGCTATTGTCATGCAACAGAAACGTTTATGATCGATTAAGCAAGTTCAAGTTAGATCGGAAACTCACTCTAGTGAATATCAAACGTGGACGAGATATGTAATTAATATTATCATAACATGTTTTATCAAATCATCATTTGATTTTCAGTACTTTGCAATTAATTGAAAATAATCATTTCGGATAATATTGTCTTGTAAACAACTATGAACTACATAAATGACATGTGATTGAATGAAAAATCATCTTGTGCTACGCGTGAAATCCTTAAGTATTTTGTTTTGTTTATCAAATTTTCAGATATTTTGCTTTCATTAAAAATGTTACTAACGAGGCTGATCGAAAAGGCAATCAACGGTGACAATGACAGAGATGGCTTGTGATGAATGGTAATATAATAATAATAAAATTAACGTTGAGATATAGTCTATATGGGCGTTTATCAATTTAGTCCCTAATTTTTGACCATCTTTCCATTTTTAGTGCCTATGTCCCTCCCACTAGATTTTTTTTTTATTATTATTTTCTTTTTGTGAGAAACCTCTGTCCAGAAATTTAATGGTCAAAGGTAATAGAATATGTAAATTGACTTGTTGCCTTTCACTTAAATTAAAGGGTTTCAAAGTATGATTTTACCCTCTAATTTTTAAAAGATTTACAATTTAACATTGAATTGTAATCCAATCAAACTTTGACATTTGTCACATTAGAAAATAAAAATACAATAAAATAGGAAAAAAAAAATAAGAAAAAGGATAATAGAGAAATTAAACAATTTTTTGAATTTTTTTTAAATGGATCTCCAAGACTACAACCATACATTTGTAATGGTCGGTAGAGATCAAATTAAAAAAAATTGAAAACAAGATTAAACGATCTAGCGTCCATCAAATTTATTATTTTTTATGAAAAAAAATGAAAAATTAAAAAGAATAGAAGGATCTTCACCCTCCATCTCAGAGATGGACGGTTGAGATCAAAAAACAAAAATAAATATACCTTAAACGATCATAAATTTGAAGATAGATCACTAATATAGTAATATGTCATACACTGGTATCACACATATGGATATTATTATCATGTCAACCTTTATTAGACACTCTCTCTCTCAAGTCAACTTCCTCCTCTCAATTTATCTTTTCAATTTCATCACATGAAACTCAAAGATCAACTGAACTTGCAATTATTTCTCGACGGGTTGTAATTTAATGGACAGAAGTACCTCATTTGCACACATTTGGTCTCCAACTTCACAGTTGATTTAGCAAGCCTGCAAGTAATAAGTCAGATTTGTGAATAATGTTTTAAGCAAATATGTTTTCTAAATTTTCAATATTTCATATGGAAGAGGGCTATAATTGTTTTCTAAATTTATGTATTTTCACCAATTTAAAATGCAATTATTATTGGAGCGTCATATTAGACGAACACACCCTGAAGTGCAACATATTAATGAGGATGTAGATTGAGTGGATTAGTTCCACCAGAGATATGATATTTGTGTTTGTTCTTACAAATCTTAGTTTATTAGATGATTTAAATTATTAACTTATTATTAATAATTGATGGTGACAGTTGTGTCGATGTTTGTGTGTATAGGGAGCAAATCTAAGATTTGGAGCCGTACATGAAAATCAAGATGATTAAGTGGTGGAGGACCACATTCATGAAAATAAAAATGAAGAAGTGGAGGAACAAGAACAAAAACATAGATGAGTTATTGTACAATTGTGATCTAATTTATTACTGGTTATACTATCATTTTATTATTATTATTATTTGGTGTGTTTTTTTGTTAAAATGTGTTGGGCAAGACAGGCACGACACAACATTTATACTAAACAATTGCCACTAAAAAGGAATTGGTAATCTTTCTATAAAATTGGTTGAGACTAAAAAGATAAATATCCATCGGTTAATTTGTAGTTAACATTAACATTGATTCTATCGGTGGCCACTGCCACAGTAGAGAGCATTTTCAGTAATGAACATCTTGAAGACTCGTTTACAGAATTGAATGGGAGATTAACGGTTGAATGACAGTTTAGTTGTGTACATTGAAAGAGATGTTTTCAAAAGTATTGATAACGAATCTATTATACAACGATTTCAAAATATGAAACCGCGTGCGTCGAAGACAATTGTAAATGCATTGACGGTTTTTAATGAATATAAAAGTTTTTATTTTCATTATTTATGCTTGTAAATTTTAATATGTTTGAACTTTGAACTAAGCCCCCGTTGAATGAAATTTCTAACTCCACCACCGGTTGTGATTAAATTTCATTATGAAATTCTAAAGTGCAAAAGTACATCAACGGCGTAGACATCTCAAAAAAGACTTTAGAACTAGAAGGAATGAGAATTTCATCAACAACACTTGAATAAAACAAACAAGGAAAACATCAATTATCACAAAAATATAATATTGAAAAGATCAGAAAGGATAACAAATGAGAAATTAGATAGTTGATGTTTTTGCTTCTCCAAATGTATACAAGGTTCATTGATAAGGAAGACAATTAAGGTACCCGATCAAGAGTTCAAAAGCATTCCATTTAGTGAGGAAATCGCAATAGAGTAAATCCGTAATTTGATTTTTCTATAGGTGTTGGTATATAAAAACTTACACATCAACAAGAGCAACAAGTTTTGGGTACAATAGCTCATCACATTTGCTTTTGTTTTTTTTTCATTGTTTCTGTAGTAGCTCCATGTTTTTTTTTTTTGGCTTATTCAGCATATTAACCTTCCTATGATACTCAAGCTTTATAAACTCACCTTGCTATCAACACGAAAAAAGCATTACTAAGATTCAACAAATGATAATAACAACATTTAAAATAAAAACTGAAGAATCACTAGGGACAATAAGCTTTCATAGTTAACATAATTGTTACTTTCAATTCACACATAACGACACTTAGTGTGCCGTGCCACTTAAGGCTTGGCCCCTTAGGCCCCAAACGCTTAGTGTGCCGTGCCGACACGTGAAGGAGCTGTCATGACAGGCAGCGCCCGTTAAGGAAACGGGTGGCACGGCACAGCCCCAATGGACTGTTACGGTGTGCTGTGCTGTGTCGACACACCGGGCCGGCCTAGAAGGCCTTAACAGGTCGGCTCATTTCATTTTTTTATTTTAGTTTTTTTTTTCAAATTTAAGAAAATATTAAATTCATTTGTTATAAATTTATAATATTATTTTTACGATTTAATATATGTATTTTTAACTGTAATTTGTTATTATTACGAAATTTATAAAAAAAATCAAATGGTTAGAATTAAAACAAAAATATGGCAGGCCAACGTCCGGCCCTCCGTGCCGGTTTGCCAGTGTCGACCGTTGGGCCTTGGAACACTGGCCTGACGTGCTGTGCCGTTGCAGCCCTCTCGGCCCCGTATGACACGGCCCGCCTCCATGATGCCTTAAGAGGCGGGGCACGCCAGGCTCAACCCCAATTGACACATTTTGTTCGAATCACAACAGAGAACATATTGTTGCCGCAAACAAATCAAAAAAAAAAAAAATCTAACAATTCGACAACACCATTAATGAATGACATTATCCAAACCGATGAGTGACCCTTTTTCATATTCCTTGCACATGGAATTTCTCAGTTGAAGCTAAAACGCAAAACTGTTAAAAGTTAATTAACTTTAAGATTCACTATAGCTATTGAGAAAAACATCTTGGATGCAATCTTCCCTTTACAAAGCAAAATTGTAAAAGAATAGATCCAAACTCAGATCCATTAATTTTTTTTTTGAAAAGGTTATATAAAAGACAAAATCAAACGCAAAGCTCTATTTTTTTTCATATAAAAAATGGGGTTATCCATGCTACTTGAACTTCATATTATAAAATTAGGACATATCTACAACATAGAGTGATAATGTATCCTATTTTTTTTTTTTGTTAAAATGTGTTGTGCACGACACAACATTTAAATTTTTTAGGGTAAAAGAATTTTTATATTTTGTAAATAATAAAAAAAATAGTAATTTCATATATATATATATATATATATATATTTAAGAGGTGAAAATGAAAATATTATGCTTAGACTTCATGGTTTAGATTTTTTTTTTATAGATTTTGGTTCATCTTCATTTGTAGTTTAAACTTTGTTTTATTTGTCAATTCTCATAATTTCCATAGGGGATCAGAGCTAATACAAATCAAAAACTTATAATCTAGTAGTATTAACGTTCTTTAAGGTGGTGTTAATTTGTGGTAACATGTTTTTTTTTTTTTAAATTCCGCTTCAATTGTTGTACATTTTTTTAAGTCGCTAGTTTAATTTGAGAAATATATTGTGAACCATAATGCTGTATTTGGATAAATTATGAAGAAAGCCAAATAAATAAAATTACAAAACGAAATTGATACGCAGTCAACACTAGCCACCGGTTTGTTTGGTCCAAGTGAAAATGGATATGAAGTAATACATTATACATATAATGTCATAACTAATGTTGATTTTGTTTTGTCAGTTAGGTTAAAGTGTTACGAGTTACCATCATTTGTTTTATTGATGCACAAAAAATAGCAATTCGAGAAAATCGATTGGATTATTTACTTAGGATAATGTTCATCGTGTTACTTGTGTGTGTACAATAACATGATCCTTTGTAGTTTCATTGATGTGTGATGAGAGAAAAAAAATTAAGGATTGGATTAACTACTTAGGATTACTTGTGTGTACGATAACGTGATCTTTCGTGGTTCCACTGATATGTTATGAGTGATCGGAGAAAAAAAAAAGGTTTATATACATATATATATGTTGGATTTCAGGTTGGTTTTCCGGTTCGAGAAAACGAACCGAAAATTGAACCGATCCAATCAATTTTTAAAAAAACAAACCGGTGAACTGACCAGCAACATAAAATCATCAAAAAAAAAAAAAAAAAAAACAGATTGGTTCACCAGTTTTGTACCCACCCTTAGTCATAGCAAGGTAATGAGAACAATTATATTTAAATTTACCAATAGTACTTAAAAGATAATTTTAGTATTTTGAAGGGGTAGGAAGTATAAATAATAGTTTTAACTATTTAATATGGGTGTATAAAGTAAATGGATATAAAAAAAATAAAAAATAAACTAGTAATATTATTTGAGAACTATTTAATGAAATATAGTTAAAAAAATTGAATTACTTTATTATTTGAAAACTAAAAAATAATAAGCTTTTTGTTAAAAGTCATGTTTTGTAAAAGTTTTATTCTCAAACGATCTACTCATAGAATCTGATCTTTACAAATTCCGACAATCCTATTATAATAGTTGTAATACTTAAATAAATAAATAAAAAATCTACTCATAGAAATTCCGATGAAACTTCATCCCAAAGGTACCCTAAGATTACCAAATAATCGCTTTTAAAAGTTTTATCGATTATCCACTTTTAAAAGCTTTACCCAATAATCACTTTAAAAAGTTTTATTAAATAATTTTCTTATACTAAAATCATTAAATAAATAATAAACTGTTTTCAACTTCTCAATTAAGGTTTCCTTAAAATAAATAAATAAATAAATAAAAACCTTCTCAAGTACGGTTCAACAATATTCTCTTTCATTCTAATTTGTTATTCTTCTAAACCAATTTTCTTTTTTTAGCCCAACCAAGCTTTTAAATAGATAGTGCAGCCCATCGGTAGTTTTCCATGGATGATTATGGATCTGTGTTAATGCAGTAAACTGCAATCTTTAATTCCTTATTTACTCAACATAAATTATTTCAATACGAGTAATACTAAGCCTCCTAAATTTTTTTAAAATTATATTAGCACGTAACGTGTTAACATCACATTCCCATCATAAAAAAATTGATTTATTAATGCTGTCAAAAACCAAAAAAAAAAGGGAGAATTTTTTTTTGTTGAATCTATGGAGATACTGAAAAGGAATATTTTGCAATCACCATTGTCACGTACCATCCAAATGATTTCATAAGAGTTTTATCCCACGCCATGTCCACTTTCCAAAATATGAGATCATGTGTTCTCGTATATATCATCAGCCACCCGGAACTTAAAAAACGAAATAGGAAAAAGCAAAGACTATTTATTTACTAACTAATTGATATCCACTAGCCATGAATAATAAGTATTTCGATGAACAATAAGAACACAAACTTGTCAGCTACAAGATACTACACTTGACCTTGCTCTCCTCGGTCCTCACATGATATGCAATAAATTATCCATCTTTGGACCATGAAAGAAATTACTTGGCAATCTCCTTTTCCATCATATTGATTTCTTCCTACCGTCTGGGATCAGAAATTCTTGCTTTTTACAAGCATTCGATCTGATGTACCCCACATAATCATGATTCATAATGTACCCAGTTCCAACCAAGGAGGGTCCTGATGATCGGAAGTACCATCTAATGGCTCCGATTTAATATCGGACTCGTGCTCGTGCTCATACTCCTCATGCTCCTCAATCCTAATACGCTTCACCCCAATCGAGACACCGAACAATTTCGGGTCCTCTGCTCCCTCTCCGCCATTAGGCTGTCGTCATCGGTGTTTCTGTCCGGTAACAACTCCAGAGCCTTCCCTTCCTCCTGTACTACATTAACCGAATCTAACTGACCAGATGTGTAATTACTCATCAAACCAAGTATATTGTTACACAATCCTCTCAACTGACTCAACTCGTTATTCAGTTGTGAGTTTTCTTTTCTCAACCTCTCGTTTTCCTCTATAATCTCCGGCATGCTCGTACAACTCGTCGTACGGATCAGATTTGTTGTGGTAGCAGCACCAGCGGCGGCGGCAACCGTGGCCACAGGTGATGAATTTACTGATATGACCTGTTCTTCGCCGGAGTTTGCCGGTGAAACCGAATTTGCGGCCCCTGCCGCCACCGTTACGGCCGCTGTGGGGACAGCAGTGGCCGGTGAGATTTTACGGCGTTGAATATCGCGTAGAAGTGCTTTCTCACCTCTTCGAAAACAATCGTTTGCAAACTCCCACCGATCTGGAACTACTTTTCTGAATCCCTACAAAATCTTGAACACATTAATTAAACCTTAAATACATAATTATATAATTATAGCTGATTAGAAGAGGAAATCTTTAAACTTACGTAAGTGTTAAGCTGACGAACAAAGCTAGAGAAATTATTGTGCTTGAAATATTTAGGTAACAAATCTCTGGCAAATTCAGCTGGTCTCCATACTATGAAAGTTGATCCATCTTCATTCCAGGAAATCATGTCATCTACAGATGGATCGTCAACCAGTTGAAATGTTTTCGTTAAAAACGGTGTCGGCAGAGATCTCTGCGAATCTCCTCCGATGGCAGGAGGAGGAGATTCGCTGGTTTGCTCGACCGGTGACATCGGGTTAGGTCCAGAATCCAGATCCCCTCTGTTCCTTAATCTAATTTGTCAAAAGAAACTATCTATCAGATTGGATATTAATTATTATTCTCCATTTGAAAACAAAAACAATCTTTTCAAGCCAGTCAAATTTGGCAATTAACATTATCATTATTTTTTTTTTTATTAAAACTATGTAAGAAGGAAAAATAAAAGATGAGATACATGTACCTGGTAAAAGAGGAAGTATCTCAGCAACCAAACAAGGAAAAAGGAAGATGATTCATGGAAGAAGAAGAAGAAAGTCAAGGAAAAAAGGGAAGCTGGGAGCTGCATGTAAGAGTAACTTTTAGAGCCGTTGATAGATTGATCGATCTCGTCATCACATCACAATGTTTGTGTGTGTTTGTGTTAGGTTTTGTTGTTGGTTTCTAGAAGGTTCTGGTTGGAGTAAATGATAAGAGGGCGGAGGAGAGTAGAGAGTAGAGAGAGAGAGAGAGAGAGAGAAAATGGTGGGTTCGAGAAGGAAAGTGAAATGGAAAAAAGAGGACAGTAGAAAAGGCCAAACTACATGGGCCCCACTTCAGATTAGGAAGGCGCCAGAAGTGCATTGTCTTTTCCAGAAACTTCTCCTCTTTTCTATTTTATATTACTAATTAATTATTATTACTATGCATAGTATTAACATTATACGTATATTAATAACTAAATAAATATTTAAAATAAAATATATTTATTACACGAATACATTTATTATAGATCGAATGAAAATGTGCAATAAATATTTACCTTATAGAGTTATTAACCAGGGCAGGTTACCACTGCCCATATTAGAGCATATCTAATGCTATTATGCATTTTTGAGTTTCTAAATAGTACCATATCAGTATTTCTATTCAAAATGGGCTCACTTTTGAAAATTTTGTAGAGAAATGCATATTCACATCTCCAATGCAATTATCTAAAATCAAATATGTATCTATTTTTTGACTAATCATAATAAAACAATTATGACATTCTCTCTCATCTTTTATTTTACAATTAAATGAGCTTTAATATTATTGGTGGAAATAGTTAGAAATCCTAGTCAGCATTTCTAGGAGAGTTTCTAGAATTAGAAACTCAACTCCATATTCTCTAACTTTTTTTGTTGCCACATCATCTCCATATTCAACTTAAATAATTGTACTGGAGCGAGTTTTTCTAACTTCTTTAGTATTTGTCCTATGTGGCACTCCATTTTCTCCAAATACATAATAGCATTGGAGATGCTCTTATTATTATTATTATTAACCTTCTTTTCCATTCTTTTCTTTTCTTTTCTTCTTCTTTTACATTTACTTCAGTCTCACACGTGTCGATTCGATATGGTTGAGTTTATCATAGGATGTCTTCCTGCCATGTGCCAAATTTGGATTTGGACTCCTAAAGTCACCTTTATGATTTTTTTTAATTTTTTTTTTAATTTTAATTATTAATAATATATATATATATATATATATATTATCGATATTCACACTTCTTAAACTTATTAGTATATTTATATTTTATTAAAAAATTTAATTATAAAAATATCTTAATAAAAATTTATAAATAAAGATAAATTACTTTAATTAAAATAAACCAAATATTATATAAATTCATTAATTATATTCATATTTTTAATTATATTTATTTATTAAATAAAACTTACCTTTAAAAAAATATGATAAACCCTAATTTTTATTTTTTTATGACAAACTCTAATTAAACTCGAATTTTATTTCAAGTATCAAACTTTCTCATCATCACATGATTACCATTCTTTTAAATATATTTATGAACTATATCGATAAAAAAATATTTATTTTTAACGATAGTCGTAGATATCAACAAGTTTTTTTTAGATAGCTATATAAATAAATAAATAATCATATTAAAAATCTCTTAACCCTATATATGGTCTCACATATTTCCTTTTATAAGGCTCTCACATTCGAGATATTTTCAAAAGTATATTGGACTATCATTAAAAGATGATTTGATTCAAAAAATAATATAAATTTTCTTTATAAATTGGATGTGATAATAATTTAAGAGTGTTTATAAATAATATGTAT
Source organism: Dipteronia sinensis (assembly GCA_033220585.1). Taxonomy (NCBI): domain Eukaryota; kingdom Viridiplantae; phylum Streptophyta; class Magnoliopsida; order Sapindales; family Sapindaceae; genus Dipteronia; species Dipteronia sinensis. The sequence goes on along the minus strand of CM065637.1, from coordinate 10,499,991 downwards.
TAAAATGAATATATTTATTCAATAATGATACTACTGACATTAGGATGAGTGCTTATAATAATATTTATTTTTAAAATTTTAGACATGTATATTAATAAATTTTATGGGTGTCAATATCAACACTCATATGTATATAATTATTAATAAATTTTTGGAATTTATTTTATGAAGATCTGTTGGGACATACCGAAATCACAATTTTTTATCATTAATACTAGACAATCCAAAAATTTTGTCTAAATTTCAACTCAAATGATGTGACAAATAGTTTTTTTATTAATTACATCATCGCATGTTATGTATAGTAATGACAACTCACTTGCTATATCATTTAGATTGAAATTTGGATTAATTATTTGAATCATACAGTAGTATTCAAATTTTATTTAGAGGTTAATATATTACAATATAATATTTTAATGTTAAATACTTAAATATATAATATTTTTAAGAAATCAAATACTATTTATATGAACCGACGGTCTAATAACTATTTTTATAATGAGATATTTTTACTATCATAAAGCTAAAGAAAAAACCTCACAAACATGCCCATAAAATGAAATTTTTAGATAAATATCTATCTAAAAGAATCACCGGTCACCGTATATAACTTCAAAATGACTACTACAATCACCAAATTTTGTGATCTTGGTTTCCCTAAAAATGAACTATATGTCAATGAGAAAATTTTTAATAAGATGGTCTCATATCTATTTGATGAGATCGTCCAATAAGATTGTATCATTTAATAATTTAATCATATATATTTATGTTATTAAGATAAATGGTACAATCTTATTGGGACAGTCTCACCAAATAGATATGAGACCGTTCTATTACAGATTTTCTCCATGTCAACATCTAATGGTTACAATTAAAACAAAAATAATTGAACTCAAAACCAAAACAATGCCAACACAATGTCACTCACCATCCACCATCTGCCATCCACCAAAAAACAACTTGACACCGTTGAAGGAAGTCGACATTGACAAAATGACAAGCAAGCAATTCATTCATCATAACTTGAGAGAAAAAGTTATGCGAGATTGTCTTATATGTACGGGCCTAAACCGCTGTATAATAAATGTGTATGATTTATGATTTGATATTCAATTATGTCATGTCACAGAAAGAGTTAGCGTCTTCCATTAAATTTTCTCCGTATTGATGATTAGAATCTAAGATATTATTTGAACGGACGGTTAAGAAAATTAATCATTTATTCGTGACTTTAGAACAGCAACATACTTACATTTATTTGCATCATTATGTTTAAACCATGGGCAGTCCCAGACTCCCAGCCAAAAAAATTTGAAAAGCTTTCTATATAAAGCGCAAACATTTGAATATAAAAATTTTACTGTCATTATGATTGTGACCGACTATTTTACTTGTTTAATGCACATTTGAAATGGTACCAGGAACGATAAGATGAAGTTTGTCCGACGATAAAACTCATTACATCTGTACTATGAGGTTATAGGTTCGAATCCTCCATCTTTCCAAAGAAACCCCGATTTATGTAAAAGTGTAATATTTATAAAAAAAAACGGTAGCTGGAAGTAGTCATGCTGCCAGGTTCCGTCGGTTCTGGCGGTTCGGAACCGGTTTTTTTATTACTTATTATTATTATAAAAAAAAACTTAGTCATGTAAATTGTAAATGCATTTTATTGGGTCACCCAAAATTAAATTAAAATAAATATATGACAAATTACAAAATAAATTAAAATAAAACTAAAAAAATGTAAAATTGGTCTTGTACTTAATTTTTACCACAATTAAGTTGCCTACTTATCCTCTTGGGGTTTAAAGGAATCAAATGTCACGTAGTTCTCTTACCTTTTATTGTAGGTTTGGTGATGATGTGGACACGTTGTGTGAGGTGGCACCGTAACTATTGGTTCTCATGATCATCTGTTCCATTTTCAGCAGGTTGGTCATCTTTGAAGAAATCGTAGGGTGCATGTGCATCTTGATCGATTTCTTGTTGTCAGTTTTGCGTCTTGGTCTAATCATCAACACAAGCTTGTATCTGAATTGATTGCGGACTCAAAAGTGAATGTCTTGGGTCAAGAATATTTCCACCAGCTCTAAACTCTTGTTCCATAGCCACCGTAGAAACTCGTGTTGCAATAATTTGTTTAGCTATAATAACCATGATTGGAAAGTATATTTGATGCTCATTCCAAGAGAGTAGGATATCAAATTTTTTAGCAGCACTATCTTCCATAAACTTAAAAGAGGTATTTAGATAGGATTCAAGCTCGAAATGCATGTTCGAGTTTTGTTATAGGGATTTTTCAATACCATAACAAGTCAGCAAAGATAGCGGATAATGCGGAAATATAGTAGTCCACGTCACTAAAAGTCAACCAATCAACGAAAGGGACGCTGATTGAGGACACGTCACCAGATTTGGACATGTCATCAAGAAAACTGATATGGAAGTCAGAAGCGTATCCGCCAAGTAAAGTCGTTCAGTTAAAGAATTCTTAATAAGCGAAGATCCTGCTCGCCGAAGATCTCTACTCAGCGAGATCTACTTGGCCAAAATCGAAATATAATCCTATCAATATACGCCTTAACAAGCAGAGATTCACATAGATACGAAATCTAAGAATCACACTCCAAATAAGGAAATATCTTTATTTCCTCTCCAGTATAAGCGAATTCTAATCAGGAAAGAACTCAAAACTTCCAGAAGGATAAACACTAAATAGGAAACGAGTCATAATCGATCTTTAATGAATCCATTACTTGTACGAAAAGAACTATGGCAACCCTAGATCGAACCATATAAATACTACTGCAATATCACTGTAAAAGGGATAAAAAATAAGAAATGAGTGGCAATATAAGAGAACAGAGTTTGTAATCAGTACTTTTCATAGTGAAACACCTTTTTCTGTCGTCCGACGACATCGGTGGATGTTTCTCCGTTATCGGAGTTTTACCACGTAAAATCTCTCTCGTTATTTGTCTGTTATTATTGCTTTTATTCACAAATCATCACATTCAATCGTTGACCGGTTGACTTTCTATAAATCAAAATCAACAATTGGCACTAGAATGAGGGGTGAAGAACTCAACTTCGAGGAACCCTCATAAACAGACTACAGAGAATTCTGATGTGGATCCTACACCGAAACATCTCATCAAACGACTATTGGAAGTGTTAGGGAGTGGATCAAATACAATACCAGAAGCCGGAGCCACTGTCATTCGGAGGAAGAATGTTCACAAAGCTTCATAGTGTCAAAATTCGTTCAACGAATTGCTTTCCCATTCCGACAGCTTACAAAAAAGTTGTCGTGAATCGCTGAATTTCTGACCATCAAACACTAAAACGGGAATATCACCTTCTACTAAAGTCGAAATCACAATCCGTAAAAACCGCTGGAAACTAGACATCAAAATCTTTCAAAGCATATATGGTTAGTAGCATAGTTAAATCCAAGCAATATTTGGTGGCTCCCGCAACATTGAAGAAAACAGATCTCATATAGATTTATGATCTGACCATCTAACACTAAAATGGGCATATCTCCCTCTACCAAAGTCAAAATCGTGAGCCATAAAAACCATTGGAAACTAGACATCCAGACCTTTCCAGAAATATATGGTTCGAAATCTAGTTCAACTTGTGGAATATTTTATGGTCCCCGAAACATTGAAGGAAGTGATTTGCGGAAGATTCTCCAACTTGACCACCAGTGGCTAAAATAGAGGTAACTCTCTCAGAAAGCACGGAATCACAAACCGTGAATTTGACTGCAAAATAGATGTACAGAGCTTTCCGAGAACATGTGGTTCATAACACAATTCATCCCGAGGAATATTTGACAACCTCTTAACCGATGCAATCCAGCAAAAAAGGAAAGAAAGAACCCAAAATCAATTCTCAGCTAAAGCTCACTCAGCTAAGGCTCCTTCGGCTCTTCATTACCGACTAGTCCAACAACAAAGGATCCAAGAATAAAACAACTAGACACCAGGTAAGTGGCCGAGGAAAGCCAATTTACACATCGTTTAATTTTATGATTTTACTACGCAAATAGAGAATATATATTCGTTTATAATTTTTAAAAACGATTGAATGTTTATTGTCTAAGAAAAATTACTACGCTCATGACATACATGGCTTATTTAGCATATAATTGTTTTGGGAAAAATGTTTTAATCATTTAAATATAGTGATAAAACCGATACGATATAGTTAATAGTGTTGTAATTTGTTATGTATATATATTGTTTGTAAATAATTATAATTTTTTATAATATCTTTCGAATAAGTGTTATTTAATGAATTAATCAAGACTTGGATCTTGATAAAAAGCACTTCCGAGAGCGATAAATTACATTGTCAAAATCATTCGAACACGGGGGTACGTTTTCACTTATTTGTTATATTATTTATTGACATCATATTGTATCTCAGTCAATGGTTTAGTAAAATGTCATGGTATTTATTTAAAATACCATAAATCTGCTGCTAATTTGTTAAAAAAGAACACAATCCATGCATGTTTTCCTCATGTCAAAACAGTGCACAAATCACATTGATTTGGAGGCACATTGCTATTCAGCTTGGCAACAAATTGTCAAGTTTGATTACATCTTGTTGTCATGTTTAGGACTCTCAAGTTTAATTGAACCAGTCCATTTGGAATGCTTCATTCAATTTAAGATTATAAATATCTGAAGCCTGAAGCTAAGAACATACCTACGATAAATCTTAGTACATGTGTACTGTGATGAATTCTTAAATTTACTTTAATGTTAGGACTCAGAGCACAACGGTTTTAGTCATAACATTGTCTGAATAAAATGTCTTAGTCATAGTGATAAGAAATAACAATATTTTGATACGCCTAAACACAACGGCAAAATCGAAACAAAGTTATGAGGCTTGAGGCATTGACTTTATGTAATCTAGATATATTAAATTATGTCTACCTCTTCATATCATTATACTTTCACATACAAATACGCAACACACATAACTCGTGTAATTCTCTTTATGTTATATTGCACTCACATGTTATCTATGCATATTTCTCTCATACACAATACATAATACGCGTGCACAAGTCTATGAACATATAATGCATGCTTAATTGGTATGTCTGACAACCTTTATGGCTCTTACACACATGTTATCTATCATAGAATTATAGGTGTCGAATTTCAACACTAATCATTAATAGTACCATGTATGAGTTAATAGCTTCTAATTATTTGGTCTCATTAAATGCATGATTATTATTACTTGTGCGAACTTTACTCACATGCTTGGTATAGAAATCAAGTTGAGAATGCTAGCTCAGGAATCGAGTCTTGCATCGGCGTGCTGGAATCGAATTTTATCTTGACGCGCTTAAAGGTTTCAACAAATAAGAGACTATATACCAGTGGTGACCTGATCAGAGATGGAAGAGTAGCATTGGCCTCATTGCTAACAATTACCTTCATCAATCCGGGTTTGATATCTCCTATTAATATAAAGATTCTACTCTCTATCAAATATGATATGCCTTATACGAATAAAAATCTTTTATAATTAACCATTATCTTTTATTACCTGAGCAATCATAATCTTATTATTTAAACTTCAGAACCGTAAATGGAGCCTGATGGATGCTTAAAAAAAAAGAATCCGAGTAAGGGTCACTCCTTAAAACGGTTATTAAAATCCGTTCTTCCATTAACAATTTGTTGAGAATTTTTATAGCGAAGGGTTTATCAAGTTTGACTCATGAGGTTGCTTTCCGAAAGCTTCTTGATCAGACATGTCAACAAAACTCCAAACCGTGATTGTATTCGTAAATTACCGGATGGCACCACGTACATCATCGGTCAAAGATAGAAACTGTTCGGCTGAAGATTCTGGTCAGCCAAAATTATGGTCAGACAAAGATAGAATCTAGTCGGTTAGAGTTTCTGGTCAGCTACATATATAATCTGGCCGGTTAGAGTTTCTGGTCAGCTAAAGATGGAATCTGGTCGGTGAAAGAATCCGATCGATTAAAGTTTCTAGTTAGCCAAAGATAAAGATCTGGTCTGTCAAAGATTCCGATAAAAAACATCGAGTCAATCATCATCTGAGTCAAATGAGCTTTGTCATCAGCTAAACCGACAGCAACCGAAGAGTTCTAAAGTTAAGCAGCTAGGAGATTTGACTTGGAAAAGATAGCTTCCTAAGGCTATTCGGGTTTAACATATCGATGAAAAATCCAAACTATGATCACATCAAAGCAATCATCAAATAAACGACGAGCCATCAACTATCAACCATTAAAAGCTTAAAATGATTTCACAGAAACCTCGCACTGGCTCCAGGTCGCTCAAATGGGTGACAATATAGTCAGTTGATCATGACCAGATGTGTGGCAACTAAAATTTGATTATATTTCACTTCTACCGCTTCACCACGATTATTCAGAAAGAACTTTGCCACAAACTAGTGGCGAACGAAGCAGCAAAACCTGAGTGTTAGCTTATTTAGTTCCTCATAGTTGTTCAGTTTAGTGGAACTACACATCTCATCACAACTGCTCAGTTCACCAGAGGTATTCAGCCATTGCAGATATTTTAGTTCACCTTTCTGTTAGATATCCCGACCGGCTACTCAGTAGGCATTAAAAAAATGAAGAAAAAAAGTTCGCAGTTGCAAATCAGTTTTAGCGAAGTCACATCTCTATCCCGATTATTCGGCTGATATATGTATATATATATATATATATATATATATGAACGAGAACGGAAGTTTGAATACAAGATTAAAGCTAGTAGATCAATCACCACCTCTCAACACATGCAAAAAGTCGAATAGCAGCAGACCATCTCAGTCTCGGCAGTTTGATCAAAGGATTGCTTGCATCCACAAAATCCGGTCATTCCTTTCCAATAAAAAAAAGAATGAGATGGATCGTTGCAATTCGCGGAAGGTCCTAAAGACCGTTCGTCTTAAGGAATGTTTGACGATATTCGGAGCATCACAACTCTACATTAAAGATGAAAACACTCACTAACACATGTTAGTATTGATCACTAAATTGTCTTATTTGCTTCCTTGCATTGATCTAGAAAAGCATGAGACGAAATATTATACAAAAGTATAAGGAGGGAACATCTCGTGTTTTACTGACTCAGAACAAAGAATGTTATCAATTCCGGATCTCCTATCCAGTGAAGTTAAAGATAAAATCTAGTTTATTGTCTAATTATTTGATGTTCGACGGATGAGTCAAAATTCTCTAGACTACACGACCGAATAACGATAACGATGAGGTAAAAGATTGTGAAATACTTTCTTCATCTTTATTCATTAAGATTCTTTATTATGCTTTTAACATAGTATGCAACGCATATAGCTTTTGCATGTTTCTCCTAATATTAGACCATGCAAACATATGCTGTCATAGTATGATTATTTATTACATAATAAATATGTTACACGCACATATTTCGCAAAATGCATACCGTGTGCTTTTTATACAAAGCACCCTTCATGAAGAATTCATGAGGTACTATATCCCGAACAACGACCATCACCAATAACTTGCATGAATTCAACTATTTTTGTTCAGCATTATTAAAATATATATATATATATATATGTGCAAATATTACTTACATGTTTGACAAAGAAAGACAAGCTGAAAACTTTAGCACATAAATTGAGCTTAGTCTTAATATGCGCAAAATGAGTTTTATCTCGGCGCATATGGAAATTCAAAGAAAGACAGAAGCTCCTCAACAAGCATTTATACTAAAGAGACCAGCAAAAAAAATAGAAATCTTCGACGCGCAATAAACTCGAAAATGAATGTCCTTAGCGACATAAAGCAAAGAGGTCGAATGGGTCAAAATTTTCACCACCAAAGGCCTCTAGAAAGGTCGAAAGAACATATGATAATAAAAAACCGGGAGCCAAGAAACCGTGAAGGGCAGATGGAAAGTGTCCAAGGGGCTGAGAAGCTAAAATAGCACGCCACCGGGCTAGCTAGGGGCTAAGGCAACCAACAGCCAGAAAAGACAAACCTGAGATACCAGATCATCTGGCAAACTGCCTAGGGTGCCGCCAAGGAAACCTCGGTGAGATGCGCGGTTGTGTTGGTCGGTAAACACTATCCCAACGATTCTGCCAAACCCCTGTAACAGATAAAACCGGGAGACGTCCTTGGTCACTTGTGCAGGGACCTGGGTGTATGATCGTGATGAGCCTCCGATGTAATACTTGGGTAAAAAGAGCCCCTCAAAGAGAGGGTATGGAAAAACAAAAATAGCATAGAAGACACTAATGTCAAAACAAAACCGATCGGTTTAGTAAGATACTTGATCAGTCGAAAGATGGTCAGTTTAATAAGATACTTGATCATTCTTGAAGCCAAACTGACCAGTTTAATAATATACTTGATCAGACCAAGGTATACAAAATTGATCATAAAGATTGGCCAAAGAAATCACTGTTTGGCCAAACGAGAAAAAAAAAAAGAAAAAAGAAAAGATCCCAAACGGGTCAAAATCAGGACGAAGAATCAATTCAGGCTAAATGCCTTGGGTGTCCTGGTAAAAAAAAGGAGACCGATCTTTAAGAAATATTAGTCAAAAAGAAACTACAACTGGATACAAATAAAGAACGGTCAGCTCAAGAACCGACTGGGTGCGAATAAAGCATTATCATCGATCCGGCTTTAAAAAAAATGAGGTAAAGACTTTTCTACTTAAATTACATTTCTATTAAGTTTAAAATATGCAGGTACAAGGTTCCAATGGGTAAGCGCACATAAAATCAGTTAGGAAGCTTTCAAACGCTAGATCAGGACCACCTGAGCTGAATGCCTTGAGGTTTCGCTAAAAATCAAGTAAAAACCCTGAAAGTGGGTAGAAACTTAGAAACGATGAGTCAGGACCCCCAGTGGTGCAAAAATAAACGCTCAGGTTGCCTTGAGCCAGAGCCTAAATCCTTGTTTGTCAGCCGAGCGAGCCTTTGGAACAATTTGCAAGAAGTACAAAAGCCATGGAGTAATTGCAAAAGAGTCAATAATGGTTGAAATCAAATACAAGTAAGTCAAAAGTCTAAATTGTATTTATACATAATTTCTTTTTCTTTTGCAGAAATATTAGCCAGAATGTCTAAAAAATAATAACCGATCTACAAGAATGATTGGCCAAAATGAAGACCGGTCTATAAAGAAGATCGACCAAAAAGAAAACCGATCTATAAAGAAGATCAGCCAAAAAGAAAACCAGTCTATAAGAAAGAATGTCTTGTAAAAAAACCATTACTCAGGCCAACAAATAAGGTAAAAAGTCTACCCGGATCAACGAAAGAAAAAATAAAGAGCTAGCCAATGTGCCTAAAGTATGGTTCCTACCCCGCACATCAACATCAACATCAACTCCTAAATGACAAACGATGCTAGGGGGTAGATTCTGAGCAACATTAAAACCCGGAGAACAAGAGCCCCCAACTTGCCATGAACATGTATATATATATATATATATGGTAATGGCCTTAGGGGGTTGATGCTAAGAAGCACAATCTCGATGGAGCGGCATCTTACTTTTCTGAGAGTAACGAAATCTACTACATTTTTCTCAGCTTGTGAGGAAAGACGCTACTAAGGGAAACCTTTATCAGTTTCTCTTATGGTCTTTAACTTTGAAATTTCCAAGCTGTCTCTAGCACTAAAACTTCGAAAGATCGTCGAAACCAGCTTTTAAAGGATATTCTATGTGCGGCGATAAAAGCATTGAATAAGGAATACTGCACACTCAGAAGAAAATGTGAGAAAGATGAGAGTATGATGATGGCTAACACAGCACTCGTACAATAGGAACGTAATGAAAGCTAGCGAAGCAAAAAGAAAAAATGAACAATGCTTAGCCGAGTATATATAAAGAACAGCCGAAAAGGCAATCCTGGCCAAGCATCGAAGGATACTTCATAGCCGAATAAGAACTTACTGCGAGAGGATCCGAGCGTTAGTAAGATCCGCTCAAAGAAGGATCTAAGTAAAGTCGAGAAGAGGATCTGAGCGTTAGTAAGATCCATTCATAAATGGATTCAAGTGAAGTTGAACCAGGTTGAAGGATGATTCGAGCATTAGTAACGCTCAAAGATTAAAATACCCAAGCAAAGCAAAGCAACGCTAAAATGGGTCTCAGATTCGCCCAAATGAACGAGAGGGTCTGAGTGTCAGCCAGAGAAAGAAAAAATTCAAGCTAATATAAACAGTGTGAAATCAAAGTTAGCTTAATAGAAAAATGTTCTATACGGGGCAAAGGTACTTGGCCACACTCGCAATAAAAAGACTCTATCCGGGTAAAAAAAAAGTGTCGGAATGTGGCAAGCATAAAAAAATTGACGCTTAAATGACCGAGTGAAGTATCACAAAGTTGGGATCTTCTCGGAATAAAGAGACTTAAAAGCATCCAAGCACCAAATCTTTGGTGTCAACTTATTCAGCTCAGCGGATCCATTCAGCTCGTTGGCTCTTCAACTCTTCAATTAAAAAAAATGCCAAGCTCATTCTGATGCACGACAAAATAAAAATAAAATATCTCAAAAATCAAGGCTCGTTGAGACAAGGCGATTCGTCGAACACGATCGGAATCAAATGCAAGTAAGTAAGAAGTTAAAATTATATTTATACACATAAAGTACGTTCTTTTGTAGGGATATCAGCTGGAAGGCCTTAAAAAAATAAGGGTTATTATGATTTTAATCTCTCTAGTTTGCGTTTATCTGGGTTTGGTCCACTAGTTTTTGGAATTACTAACTTTAGTCCATTAGTTCTTTGACAATACAAATTTGACTCCCTACCGTCAAATTCCATTAGATTTTCGTTGACTTCCCTTAGGTCAACACGGGCAATATGGTAAATGTGAAGAAAGCTTCTAAAAGCTTGTCTGGAACAAGTGTAAAAATGGTATTTCATAATGTAAAATTTTTTTAAAATAAAAAAATATATTAAAATAATTAGTATTAAACATTAAAAACAGAAATTTAAAAATAAAAAAGACACAAATGCCATTGACAAATTTATATAATTACACTTGACAAATTTATATAATTATATATCTACCAAAATAGTAATTAAACAATAACCACACAACTTTACGAAATAAGAAATTAACCCCAAACACTCCCTTCATCACATTTCTCCAGATCCATTCGTCTCTCTCAGTCTCTCTCACTCGTTCAACACCACCACCACTACCACTAGAAACCAAACAATCCAAACCACTGCCACCACTACCAAACCCTCTCTCTTGATCTCATCTCTCTCTTTCTCTCTCTCTCTCTCTCTCTCGATCCCAATATCTTCACGGATTCAATGGGTTTTTGTTTTTTCTTTTACAGTGGCCGATTCAATGGGTTCTTGGTTTGGTGATGGTTGTTGAGTGATTTGTGATTCACTGGGTGTGGTGGCTGGTTGATTTTAGTGGTGGGATGGGTTTTTGGGTTGGATTTTGGTGGTGGGAGGGTTTGGTGATTCCATGGAAAACGTGTGCGTGAGAGGCTGGAATGGGTGGAAAACGGACAGGAGAAGGGTCGACCGTTGTTCTAGGTAGAAAACAGCCGAACATGAGGCCGGAGACGGTGTAGAACATGCGAGTTTCATGTCGGGTCAGCCGGGTCAAGAACCGGGTTTGGGTCAGGTACGCGCAGGTCGACGGATCAGCTGACTGGAGAAGACAACACGACGTCACGCTGATGTAATGGGGTATGCTCAGCAATGTTTGGGGTGCACTCAGTGGCCCAAGTTGGCTTGTTTAAGGGTGCAGTTGGATCTGGACTGGGGTGCGCTTAGCAGGTCAAACAACCCATTTTATAAAGGGTATAAAGGTCTTTTCACAGGTACCAAGGGCGGTAGAGTCGTTTTGCCCTCTGACTTTGTCATTTAACGGAAACCGTTACAGAAGGACTAAAATTAGTAATTTCAAAAACTAGTAGACCAAACCCAGATTAACGCTAACTAGAGGGACTAAAATCTTAATATCCCAAAAAATAATAACAAAAGAAGAATTTAAAAAAGTATCGAAATCTTCCGCCTCAACATTCCTTTCGGAATCCCTCTCTTAAGAGAGACATCCATAGAAAAAAGAAAGAAATCAAAAGTTGGTCGCTTAAAAAGATGACTAGGATCATTTGGTGATTGGTCATGGTCCGGCTAAGCCAAATGCAAATTCATCTCACCGCAAAGTATCCAAAGGCGTCTCAATGACCCGATCTGTGTCCAGAAGACACTTGCGGATATAGACCTAAAAGTGTATCTCATCAACATAACCTGTCTTGAAAATTATCAGTTTGCAGGAGAATAATGACGTGGTGAGAGCGTTAAAAAAAATCAAAGGAGAACTATTCAAATCCCCTTTGTCGAGTCGCCTAAAACTCATCTCGCGGATTTGAGGGGGAATTGTTATTGGGATTTTTTGATAGTATGACAAGTCAGCAAATATAGCCGATAATGCGGAAATATAGTAGTCCATGTCACTAAAAGTCAACTAATCAATGAAAGGGACGCTGACTGAGGACAAGTCACCAGGTCTGGACACTTAATCAAGAAAACTGATATGGAAGTCAGAAGAGTATCCGCCTGAGTATAGTTGTCCAGTTAAAGAAGTCTTAATGATCGAAAATCCCGCTCGCCGAAGATCTCTACTAAACAAGATGTACTAGGCCAAAACAGGAAATATAATCATATCAATATACACCTTATCAAGCAGAGATTCACATAGATACGAAATCTAAGAATCACACTCCAAATAAGGAAATATATGTATTTCCTCTCTAGTATCAGAGAATTCTAATCATGAAAGAACTCAAAGCTTCCAGAAGGATAAACATCAAACGGGAAACGAGTACTATTAGATCTACTTTACCAGAATCTCAGCAAGATTCTAATTAATGAATCCACTACTTGTACGACAAGAACTAGTGCAACCCTAGATTGAACCATATAAATACTACTACAATATCATTGTAAAAGGGGATAAAAAATAAGAAAGGAGTGGCAGTGTGAGAGAACAGAGTTTGTAATCAGTATTTTTCATAGTGAAACACTTTTTTTCTGTCGCCTGGCTACACCCGTGGATGTTTCTCCGTTATCGGAGTTTTACCATGTTAAATCTCTCTTGTTATTTGTCTGTTATTATTGCTTTTATTCACAGATCATCACATTCAATCGTTGACCGGTTGACTTTCTAAAAATCACCGTCAACAAGTTTGATGAAGAAGAACCCCGTAATTTTTTGGTTTTTTTGGCTAACAGATTATACCCTAAATTCATAAATACGGAGGATGATGTGGATTGAGATAAATTTTGAGTTGGTTGAACCTCTATGTTGAATGACGGACTATAAACTCTAATATATTCATCACATAAATCATACAATAATATCTTAACTCTAGAAGAAACCATATCAACATCATAATTTATTTTTAAACATTGATAATAAACATTTAGATATTCAGAAAAATTTTCTAATCTACAATGTTGATCAAAGCACAGTGCAATCAAATAAAAATTTGGAAACTCCTTGTAAGAACCTCACTTTTATGATTGGTTTATTTCATAACAAATCACATTGAGGATATTTATGTAACGGGTAGCATAGGTTCTCCAAGTGTGGTCTTCTCGAAGACATGCTTCTGGTCATCCCAAAGAGCTTCAAGAGAGGTATTTAACTTGTTCTTAACTCTTGAAGAGATTTAGTTGCACACACTCACATCTTATGCATTTGTATTGACATGCATTGATTGTTGCACACTCACACACTTACATGCATTTGAATTGTTATGCATTTGTTTCATGATTGCTCATGTGTGCATTCTTCCACAATCACACGTGCACTTCATTTTTTAGATTTAAGTGTGGTTGTTGCATTCTCGCTCACACCTCTTGAAGTGCTTGTTTTTTATCGCGTTGACAAGGCATGTGCCCGGGTTGCTACTCGCACAGCCACCAGTAAAGTTGGCCTGGTGTGGTTTTTGAACCCCGGTTCGCTGGTCTGTTCGCCGGTCCTGAACCAGCGAAGTCTTTTTGCGCGGGTCAGTATGCGGGTCCATACCCGCGCAGTAGACTAGCGCAGTTGGTCTTGGGGCATTTTGATCCCTGGTTCGTTGGTGAGTTCGCTAGTCCCGAACCAGCAAAGCCCATGTGCACGAGTCGGTGCGCGGGTAGGTACCCGCTCAGTGGCACCCGCGCACTACGTCAGGTTTGCCTTGTCTTCTTGCAAACTTTCTCAAAATGACGTAGTTTTGTCTATGGCTTCTATATATATGTTCTCTTCTTCCTCAACTCGTTTTTTAGAGCTTCAAGAACCTATTTTTAAGAGAGAGAACAACCCTTAGAGAGAGAAAGCTTCAAGCTTTATTCCTTGACTCTCCAAATCCCAAAACCCATCATCATTTTGCATATATAGCATCATTCAAGCATGGGTCTTCATTAATGTTTTTACTTGATAAGTAGAACTCACATCCTTGTTTATTTATTGTTCTAGCTTATCAAGACATGTCATTTATTGCTTAGGTTAGAAAATCTTCATATTTATTGTATATCAATTGAAGTTATGACATGTTTGGGGTTTGTATTATGATAGCTTGCATTTAGGACATATTTTCCCTCTAGCTAATTAGGACTCATTGATTGCATTTATTGTCCTTACCATTGTATGTGACAACATGTGTTGATATGGCTTTGTTTGATGACTAGATTTTAGACTTTTATATCTTTATCTAGTTAAGTCTTTATGAGCATTCATATAGACATTGATATCTAAGATTGGTACTTAGTGTCATTTTTAATTCCTAGATAAGCATTTAGTGTTGCCTAGCATTAATTGCACTTTGAATATTTATATATTCACTCAGGTTGTTAATCTCTTCTTGAGAGTTAAGTCTTGTGACTAAAAGGTGTAGTGCACAAGCAAGTGAAGTCTTGCAACCAAGGTGCGGTTAGCAAGCAAAGTGATCAATGATTCACTATAAAGGCCCGTTGCGTAGTAGTGGTGGGTTAGTGACCGAGAATGGTGTGACTATAGGTCAACCTAAGTTTTAAACATCATTACAATAGTGGATTTGAGGATCGTCTGTGGTTAGAATGATAGCCCGTGGTTTTTCCTTTGTTGAAGGGTTTCCATGTAAAAATCAAGTGTTATTTATATTTCCACACTTTACATTTGATTTTGTATGTTTGTTTATGAGGTGAATTTTTAATATTGACTAATCAAGAAAAAATTGTAATTAACTTGATTAAAACCTAATCACCCCCCCCCCCCCCCCCCCCCCCCAAAGTTATTAGACACACGCTTTATAGTATTTTCACTCCTCATAATAGTCTAACCATTTTGATTACATATCAATAACAGACTCTAGAAAGTCTGGGTTGGATGCACAATGAGAAAATGCATCAGCAATATTAACACTTTCAACAAAAAATAAATTGGTTGTAGGATAATAAACACCAGATAAATTGTTAGTAGCATTATTAAAAACTTTGAACAACCCACAATTTTTTGTACAAGCATCTCAATGTGCGGCATAAAGATTAATGTGACTAATATTATATTGAATAAAACTAACAAATAAATCCCTATAATCATAACTTTCAACAAGCAATTTATATGTAGAATTCCAAAGTGTTTGAATTTCATGAAGAAACCTAATGGGACGCCTACCACTTTATGTACAAAATTTTGCTCATGCTTTCATTGCAGAAGGATGTTTCCACAAATAATAAAGATTAATGTGACTAATATTATATTGAATAAAACAAACAAATAAATCCCTATAATCATAACTTTCAACAAGAAATTTATATATAGAATTCCAAAGTGTTTGAACTTCATGAAGAAACCTAATGGGACGCCTACCACTTTATTTACAAAATTTTGCCCATGCTTTCATTGCAGAAGGATGTTTCCACAAATAATAGAGGACGTCTTTAATAGGCTGAATAAAATTTTGAAGAGTGTTTAATATTTTTTGAACACATAAATTTAAAACATAGTATGCACATCTTTGATGAAAAAAATTTACCGCCAAGATAAGGTTTGCATAAATCAATTAAAGCAGGAATATCAACGGTATTGTTCGAAGCATTATCAAAACCAACTGAAAAAATTTTGTTTTGAATTTTATACTCTTCAAAAATAATTCTAAGCTATCTAAAAATATTAGCAACAGTGTGTGTATCATCAAAAAGTCTAAATGTAAGAATTCTTTTTCGGATTGTCCATGCATTATCCTTATAATGGCATGTGACACCCAAATATGAATGCATTTGGTAATGGTCACTCCATATGCCGGCACATACAAAAACACGACCATGATGTTTTCCAAAATGTTTTTCCAAATTCTTTTTTTCTTTGTAATAAATCCTTTCAAGTGTTTCCGTGAGCGTGGCTCTTGGAACACGACATGCAGTAGGATTTAATGATCGTTGACAATAATTAATATAACGAACTTTTTCACCAAAAATAAGTGGTAAATGTTCTACTGTAACCATTCTAGCTAATTCTTCTCTATTAGTTTGATCACTATAATTAAATAATTAAGTGTTAGGAGTAGAGAACTTGGAAATTTGGGATTGTGTACTCGATCTGGCATGTGCGTCTGGATGAGTGTTCTTTATATGCTTTTGATAGAAGCCATATCCTCCAGATTTGCTCCACTTAAATACTTTTTTGCAATAATTGCAAACAGCTACAGTGCTTCCATCTGTTTGCGTTACTTTCTTCCTATGTAGTACGAAGAGATCAAATTTGGCCTGTTTCTGTAACTTCTCTTCCATATGAGGTTCAAATTCAAACTCTGGAGGGAGAATCATTATCAGACTTATTTTCTGATTGGCTTGTGAAATTGGTGGTGGTATTGGGATCGAGTTCAAAAATTATTAGAGGGGGATGACTGGGATGAGGAGAGTTTAGGCCTTCAGCATTTGCTTGGGCTTGTAGGAACTCATGATAGGCGATGTCGTTATAACCGACATTGTCCGGAATGTCCGGCATACGACCCTCACCTTTGGCTTTCATCAAAATGGAACGCCTTGGAAGTAGGAACGTCTCCACTTCCATTTCCACTTGTCATTTAAAAAATTGAATTGATAGAAAAAAATGTGAAAAAATGTGAAAATTTGATGAAAATAAATTTGAAAATTTTGTTGGAAATGAATTTTAATTAAGTAAAAAACTAAAAATAAATGTAATTGCAAATAAAATGAATATTAATAACTTAGTAATTGAGATTTGATAGAGAATTGGAGACTTGGAGAATTGAGAGAGAAATGAGAATTAGAGAGAATTTGGGGAAAATTGGAGTGGGGAAAAATGAAATTGAGCCCAAACGGCCACTTTTTTTATTTTATTTCATTTATTTATTTTTATTTCCTATAAATCACCCCAACCCTTCATTAGAAATCAGTGACTGGAACTGTCGATTCCGGTCCGGCACTCCAATTTTTGGAACCGGAACCGGAACCTCCCTAGTTCCAGTTTTGGAGAGGGCGGTTCCGAAGGTTCGGAACCGAACCAGCATCATATATAGCTGGAAACCTGGAACTATATATGTTTGTTCAAGCCAATTTAAGTTATTGGGCCACTTGATAATATATTAGTCTTTGAACATGTAAATTTGTCTAGGCTGGGCCTACTTCTAGTTTAAGCTCAAGTCTGTCATAGCATTCATTAAATTGGGGATCATCTCAATTGTGGCAAGTGAATATTATTTTAATTATCATATCGCTCGCAATTTATGTCATTTACAAATAACTTGTCACAATCATTTGAAATGAAGTATTGAGCAAACAATTTGGACTTGTGTTCACTCATTATATCTATGGAGATGGGAGAAGTAAGCTAAGCATATACTTGGAAGGCTTAATATGAAGTTATGAACACAAGTAAATAAACATACATGACAAGTAGTTGGAAAGATGTGTGTATAAGCATAAAACAGTAAAATGAAGCAAACATGAACAACATCACCAGATGATTCTCTTGCAAAGCTTGTATCCTGATAGAAGAGTACAAGCAGCAAAAATGAGAAATGTTATAAAGGAGATTGTGGTGGAGATGATGGCTGCCCTCCAGAGTGATCCTGTTAGCTGAGCGTGTCGAATGACCGGTATTGCTATTGAAGAAGATGATATCAGAACATAACCCACCAACTGTTTCCATGCTAGCAAAAATTATAATGTGAATTAACAAAACATTTTCAAATATGAAGAAAGATTAGTAGATACAAAAGTGATGATGATAATGAGGGAGGTGCATTTCTTTCACCTGATCCAGGATGAAGCTAGTGTAATCAGAGATCATATCTGATATTAGAATACCTCTGTGTGCAAAGTCACAAACTCCTTTGAACAGTTGAAAACACGAGTATATGAAACTCAAAATGCTTACAATGAAGCAGTACCTACACAACACAACACCACCAAACAATCCTATTAATATCAACACTTGTTTTCTGGCTTTCTATTAGTATATATGTGATTAAAAACATGAATTCAGGTAGCTTACATGAATTCTGGATAATCAGTGAATTGGGTTCTCTTGTTTGGTGAGATAGCAGCCAGTGAAAGTGCAGAAACAAAGGAGAAAACGAGCGCCAAGAACCGAAGAAAAACATTGGAAAGATGAATAGAAGGTCTGGAGCTCCACCTTGTAGAGGCCACAGAGAAAGAGAAAGGTGATGGAGTTTGATGCGCCTGATTACTCGCTGCCACAGGCGAAACACCGGCCATTCTTCCACCACAAAACTATAGTGAGTCAACCATCTCACAAACAAATCTCTTTCTTCTTTCATTACCAAGAAGATTCCTCAAACCTGCCCCCAATGACTTTCTCATAATTGAAAAATATCCTGTGTTCTGAAATGTTTTACAACTCCAGGACAGTCCAATCGCTTGACGCCACGCTAACGCTAGTTCTTGTAGGGCCCTCTTATACATTTCAATTCTCTCAGTCAACGATTTCTATATTTCTTTAAACAATAAACATATAAAAGATATTCATCACATCATTTGCTATATTGAGAAGGTGCCAAGTTTCCTTAAAAACATTTTCATGCCTTTATTTCTGCCTACAATAGCATTTTAACAATTCATACAAACAATCAGCTTCTCTGATGTGGAGAAATGAAAAACTAAAGTACATTTTTATTTATAATTGAGGGAGAATGGAGACTGTCCAAAGAGAAGAAAACGACTAGTCGATTCATGAATTGAAGTATGTGGTTCTGCATATATTCTGGATCCCTGTGAGATCTCAACTGTTATTAAACTTGAATTTTCTGCAGAAAATCATGCCATTCAAGGCTTCGGCTTGTACCCCCATGGATTGTTGCTTGCCCATGTCCATTGGTCCCTGCACATCTCCGCTACACCATACTTTGCCCTGGAAAATGCATCAAATGTAAGATTGAAATCAATATTAACACAAACAGAGATATGCCGAAACATTAGTGGCCATGACAGAACAGCAACAAAGGCTATAATGGTTCTCAGAGAAAACACCAGTGCAATTCCCTATTCTAAAACTTTTAGAATTAGTTGAAACTTCAGCTTCATGTCAGTAATCTTTTTATTAATTAATAAATTTGTTACTCATGTAGTTGTAATTGTTCGGTTGATAATATCAACTGAAATGTAGCAAGATACAATCATAAACATAAGGATCCATCTGACAGCAGAAACATTTTAGATTACAAAGGAACATCCATGTAATGCAACTAATTATGATGAAATGTGATCGAATTAATAACATACTTCCAACCAAGTTCTTTCTGAGCTTTCTCTGTAGAAGCATAGACTTCCGTTGCATCTCCTGGCCTCCTTGGACAATATTTAATAGGGATTTTCTGCAATATTTTGATACGGGAAAACCTTAGCATGTAAGGAAAGGTTGTGTGTGCTTGTGTTTGAGAGAGAGAAAGCCGATAGAAAGAAAATCCTGGGAAGGAAGTCACCTTGCCAGAAGCCTTTTCAAATGCAGCAACCATTTCTAGGACAGACGTCCCCTGTCCAGTCCCCAAGTTATACGCAGTACAACCTATTGCAATAGAAATGATCAAAACACAAAATTTTGATAGGAGATTCTTATGGAAATCATAGAAGGAGCATATCATATGACATAAACATGGTAAACTTCAAGATTTGCCATATCAACTCTCAGAAACTGCACTCAAGCTTCATAACAGTACCTGAGGCCAGCAGCAAATTAATTAAGAAATTAAAGTAAAAAATATATATATATATATATATTTGGTCACCTATATATTCTTTCTCAAAGATCTTCCTGAGGGCAGCAATGTGACCATCTGCTAAGTCCATAACATGAATGTAGTCTCGAACCTGTCCAGTATATGATCATTTGATCCGCCCATCAGGCAGAACCAAATAAATGAATCTCAAGTAGAAAAATTTCTAATCCTACTCAATGGTTGTGCTTGCGAACAATACATATAATTTTACATACCGCAGTACCATCCTTTGTCGGGTAATCATGACCATATACATTAAGCTCTGGCAATCTGCCAACAGCTACTTGTTGTATGTAAGGCATGAGATTGTTTGGGATTCCCTTGGGATCTTCACCAAGTTCACCACTCTCATGAGCCCCAACAGGATTGAAGTATCTCAGTAAAATGATTTTCCATGCTGAATCTGCCTTTTGAATATCTCGAGCAATTTCTTCCAGGAAGAGCTATTAAAAGTAACAGAAACTACTTAAAATCTAACAACAGAGGATTAATCCAGCTTATAAACTGTTATGAACCGAAACAGAAACAACTTTTTGGGTACAACAATAAATACCTTTGTCCTTCCATAAGGATTCATAGCTTTTATCTCAAAGTCCTCAACACATGGTATTTTTTCAGGTTGTCCATAAACAGTAGCCGATGATGAAAATACCAACTATTGCAGAAATAACATCATATTCCTTGTGTCAGTAATGGGAAAAGAATAAGAATTCTTTGCTAAGGATTTAATCACAAATCAATGCTCATCCACTTTGGAAAAATCACCAATATAGACAAAAGTCAAAATAAAAATTGTGGGATAAAACAAGCACTAGTAAAACCAAGAAACGGTGGGCAAAACTAAGATGGGAAGAGCAAATTCTACAAGTTGATTCACTGATTTAAATTATAACATGATCAATTTGAAAATAAAATCATCTTCCGTTAAAAGCAGATTAGTAATCAATTATCTGCACTGATAATAGGCATGTCTCTTGTCCAAATGAAAGCAATTCATACAAATGAAACTGATTCGCAATACAATCACATAACAAAAAAATAGCAAGCATTCAAATTATGGATCAGCAGTGCACTCTAAATACACATGGATCTATGTTGATCAGGAAAATTGTATTTAAATTTCTCGTCAACTGACACACCTTCTTACAATCATATTTCGCCATAGTCTGGTATAGATTAATAGAGCCAATCAAATTATTGTCAAAATAGCGCATAGGATGTGCAACACTCTCCCCAACAGCCTTAAGTCCCGCGAAATGGATCACAGCATCATATCTGTCACATTATAAAAGACAAAAAATGCAAAAGATAACATTATATCAAGGAATTTTCGTATCGTTATTGATAGACACAATCCTCTGGTTCTTTAGAAAAGTATTCAATGATAGATTAATTGATTTTTCAGAGGATTCATTTATCACCAAAGGCACCACTGCGTTAACCTAAATTGCTGTGTCTCTCTAATATAGGTTTTATATACAAATACTAAGAAACCCAGAAAGCAAAATCACTAATAATCCATAAAAATAAAAATTGAAAGAAATGAAAAAAAAAAAAAAAAAAAAAACCCATATCAAAACTCACATACTTTTTCTGAGAAAAAAGCTCTTCTAGATCTTCCTTCTTCCTAAGATCACCCTGAAAGAAAAGAAACCATATCATATACAAACAGAACCACAACCTAACCTGTCAATCTCAAAACACCCACAAGAAAATCTCAAAATAACCCAGTACAGTTTTTAACTTTGAATAAGGAGATTAAACCAAATCAAAGCAAAAGAGATAAAGAAAATAGAAATCATACCAAATGAAACTCAAGTTTCTGGGAAAGCTTAGGACCCACCAATTCCCTGACCCTATCAACAGCTTCAATGACAGCATTATCAAGATTGTCAATGATGGAAACAGTAAAACCCTCATTTAGTAGCTGAATCACTGTGTGTGTTCCAATGAAGCCAGCCCCACCAGTAACAAGAACCCTTTGGTCCGAGGACGCCATTGCAAACACCAAAACTGGAGAAAGAAAAAGGTTTTGACGAGGAAAGATCTGAGAAAGAAGAAGAAATCAATTATTATAACAGATAGGAATAAAAAGGCAAAGAAAGTGATTTAAGGAAGGCATAGAGGTCTGACGTGTAGAGAAAAAGATAGACAGTTAGTTGATGAAAAAATGGATAAGGACGGAGACAAACAATGACAAATTTTGAAAGACGATATCTTGATTCTTGTTGAGTCAAGTTGTCATTCTGTTAAATAAATGCGGTTTATTCGCGCGCTTTTTGATTTATTTTTACCTTTGGAGAATCTGGACCCACCGTCACTTCATTTTGCTTTTATAAGGATTATTTAGTTATTTTATGTAAATAGTAATAGTAAATACCGATACTGAAAATGTTTTTTTTTTTTTTTTTTCTGGGGGTGGGGGGATGGATACATATAGTAAATAACTAAATATTATTATACTATGTAAATAACTAAAGTTACCGATTTATGATTTTTAAAAATAATAATTGTCCCACTTTTGGCACGCTATTAGCGTGGGACGAGACGGAACAACATGGGACAAAATCCACAAAAAAAGTGTCCACCTCAAATCCTTGGCTAGACTTGTCTCATATACATGGGACAAGTCTAAAAAAGACATTTTTACCCTTAAAACTTTTAAAAACTACAAAAATACCAAATATAAAACAAAACTCATAGTCATTCTTTTCTCGTCTCTCGCTCTTCTTTCTCTCTTCTTTGGCCGCCGACGAGGAGCAATCAGTCTCTCTTGTTTGTCTCTCTCTTCGTTCGACCTCTTGCGATTTTGGATTTGGGGTTGAAAGAGAATAAGAAGATTGGTCAAGAGTTGGGTTGTGCTTGGATCAGTATAGATGGATGGTGGAGAAGTTGTTGATGATGATTGAAGAACAAAATTGAGATCTAAGTTTTTCTTTAACTAATGATGAAGATTGTTTTGTGTTTCATCAATAATGGAGATTTGTCTCTCAAATATTTAATCTTAAAATCTGTAAAAAAAAATTCTTTAATTGATGATGATGCTTAAAGAAGAAGTTGGGATTTATGTTAGTGCCGATTGAAGACGAAGGTGATGAAATCCACAGAATGTTTTATCTTTAATTTTCTCCTTTGTTTTAAAAACATGTGAAGAAAAAATTTCATTTTCATTGATATGGGAACATTCCCTAGATCTGCTTAAAAAAATAATGAATTAGTTTTATATTAAAATTATAATTTTAAAGAATTTTATTTTAAAAAAAAATTTAATTCACAATATTATTATTTTTAGAGAGATTATCATTTTCATCCCTAAGATTTACCATATTAGAAAGATTAGTCATTCTAGTTTCAGTAATAGCCAGTCAACCCCCTAAAACACTAAATATTAGTCATATTCCCTCTTCTGTTACATTTTCCATTCAATTGTGTTTTGACTGTTAAAATTGAAAATGAAAAGTTTAATTTACCCTTCCATCACACTATGAAAGGTCAACTTGACCCTTAATTAAAACATAAACTAATAAATTAAGGAATTAATAAAACAAATCACAATTAATGAATTCCAGAATCAGCCACAAACATCAACACCACAGATTCACCACCATTATCATCGTCAATTCATCATCATCGCATCAACACCACCAGTCCACCACCACTATCGTCATTAATTCATCATCATCACACCAACACCAAACCCAAACCCAAACCTAAACCCAGATCATCAGAAACAACGAAACCCAAACCCAGATCCTAGAGCACCAGCAACAACAAAACCCATCATCAACAACACCAAACCTGAACCAGAACACCATACCACTAGACGGTCTGGACCTTGAATCGGACCACCACCACCACAACCAGAAACCAAAACGACCCACCACCACCACCACCAGAAACCAAATCGACCCACCACCAGTCAAACATAAAATCCAAACCGGTCTAACACCCACTAACCACTCAAACCCAAAATTCAAAATCCAAAACCCAAAATCCAAAACCCATTTGAACCTATCTCTCACCCTCTTCCCCGTCGTCGCCAACCACCATCAGCCACTCAAACCCCACGGCCGCCGCCAAGCGCGAAACCATCAGCCACTCAAATCCCACTCAAACATTTCTTTCAGACTATGGAGAAAGAAAGGGATTAACTGGTGCAAGAGAGAAAGGGATTCAAGAGAGAGAGAGAAGAGGGGTTTTTTGTTGAAGAAAGAGAGGGTTTGGTTCAAGTGGAAATCTAGATTGGATTTCCACTGTCCATCTTAAACCATCAACCATCCTTTTTGTAATTTTTTAAATGTAAATTATCTTATAATCTCCACTGTCCATCTTGAAATGGATGGTGGAGATCAATTTAAGTTAAATATTTTTTATTCATTTTTCTTTTCAAACCCATTTATTGACAATTAAATAGGAAATAAAAAATAGTATGATGGAAGGGTAAAGTAGACTTTTCAGTTTCTATTTTAACAGTCAAAGCACAATTGGATGGAAAAGGTAACATAAGAGAGAATATGACTAATATTTAGTGTTTCAGAGGGTTGACTGACTATTACTGAAACTAGAGGGACTAATTTTTTTTAATATGGTAAACCTCAGGGAGGGAAAATGATAATTTCCCTTATTTTATTAAATATGATATATAAATATATTTATTTGATAAAATCAAATAAACAAGACAATATGGGCATTTTGGTCATTTGAACCTCTTGTCTCATCATGTCCTAGCTATACCAAACGTATAACAGTACAATTAACAGTTATGTCTCAAACATTCCAAATACAATATGGAACAACTGATATGTCTAGTCATGTCTTGTCATGTCCCATCCCGATATCAAACGCATCGAGGCTAACCTAACCCCTTTATAAAAAAGAGGAAGCATCGAATGTTATCAATAATGGATAATAATACATTGTGGGTGGAGATAGATTTTTTACTCTCTACTTTTTGAATGTTTCATTTTTTTATTCCTATAAATGGAAAAACATAATGGCATATTCTAATGTGTGTTTAATAATTGTGAATAAAAATTAAATTAAAAAGAAATAAAATTTATCAGGAAAGGAAACTTGATTCCTTATATGAAAGAAAGTTAAGTTATTCTAATTCTTAATTTGTGTATAGGACCATATAGTTTGAAAAATGTTATGATCACAAATTAGGAATTAAAGTTCTTTCTCACTCATTAACATGGTAATCTTTCAAATCAGAAACTAGAGGGACTAATCTTTCTAATATGGTAAACGTCAGGGAGGGAAAATGATAATTTCCCTTATTTTTATTAAATATGATAAATAAATATATTTATTTAATAAAATCAAATAAATAAGATAATATGGGTATTTTGGTCATTTGAGCATCTTATCATGTCATGTCCTAGCCATACCAAACGTATAACAGTACAATTAACAGTTCTGTCTCAAACATTTCAAATACAATATGGAACAGCTGATATGTCCAGTCATGTCCTGTCATGTCCCATCCCGATATCAACCACACCAACAGTGGATAATTATACATTATGGGTGGAGAGAGATTTTTTACTTTCAACTTTTTGAATGTTTCATTTTTTTATTCCTATAAATGGAAAGAAAAAGTAGCATATTCTAACATGTGTTTATTAATCGTGAATAAAAATTAAATTTAAAAAAATTTACCAGAAAAGGAAACTTGATTCCTTATATGGAAAAAAAATTAAGTTCTTTTAATTCTTAATTTGTGTATAGGACCACATAGTTTGAAAAATTTTATGATCACAAATTAAGAATTAAAGTTCTTTCTCACTCATTAACATATATTTTTGATGGACAGTGTTAACCTACATATATTAAACTTTAAAAATATTAAAAGAAGAAAATATTTATTACAAAGATATATTTATTACATTAATTAAGACGGTAAATGTATTAAACATTTTCTTTTTATAGTATTTTTTATAATCGTTAACCTATGTGGTAAACCCAAATCATTCTTGATTAGTAAATGCATTCTAAGATAATGAAGCATTAGTTGATAATAGCCCTCTTATTTTATCCTTTCTTTTGTTGAAGCAAATTTAAATCCTAAATCAAAATGGCTTTAATAAGACCTAAAAAAAATTAATTTTACTTTACCTAAATTTGATGTCTAACTCTAGTATCGAAATGATGTAACACTCCAATCCATTCATTTAAATATTGCTGCATCATTAAGCAAAGTTGTATTATTGAAAAAAAAAAAATACACGTAGGAAAGGGATAGAATCTAGAATACAAATATACAATCAATGTACTGTACATACACATTACACTATACATAAATTGAATGAAAAACACGTGACATAAACTTAACGAAAAAATGCATGATGAATCGAATATATTCTCAACTTTCTGTTAAAAAAAAGGATAAGCATGAATGAGTTGTGAAAATCAAAGTCTTTTTCAGTAGTAGCCAATCTTCTAAAAGCACCTTGTGGTATGAATAAATTGATGCCCAACTTCACGTTACCAGAATGGTCAATAATAAAATAGATAAGGTGACCACTGTTACTATATATGGGAAGAATGTATCAAATCATCTAGCCATTCTGTAATTTCACATAGCTGACCCAAAATCATCTCAAAACCTAACTAACTTCACCCAACTGGGAAATTTGAATTGGAAAATTAGTGATAAATTATGTTTAGATAATGAGTTCAGCTACTCTCTTGCACATAGATACCCAACACATTATGACATTTTCCAGTGTCCTGTTACATCATTTTGACAAAAACAAATATACATACAATACAAGGGGTGGAAATCCCTCAAGTTTCTAACTCGCAAGACTTACATCTTTTGAACAAACGATTCGAAAGATCAAGGTTGATTGCTGCTGATACTTCCAGTGATAAAGTAAATGACATTAGCTATGACTTAACCTTTCCATGAAATCCCTTATTCCCTTCTAAGCATGGTTGTTGAGATGCAATACTGCTACAACGTGGAGAGCTCGCACTTCCTGATGGTAGGAGCGATTGATTTACGGAAAACTGCTGCTGGGAAGCAGGTGGTTTTTCTTGTGCATCAAACTGGAACAGAATATCACTTTCAAAATAGCTGGGCATGCTAAGATCTGACAAACCTGAGGCACCATCTATCTGCACATGTTGATTCTGGATGTAGTCCTGAAATGTAAGATTATCCTCTACTGGGATTGCACCTGTAAGAGTCTTGTATGCAAATTCCAGGCATGGATCAGGCCAAGAATTACCAAATGGAAAAAACTGTGATTCTGCATTTTCATTATTCATTTTCTCAGTTTCAAGATTTTGAGGTTGATCTTCAGGTTTGCCGGTATCCATATTCTCATTTTCCAGTTTCTGTGGTTCCCCTTCAAAAACAGTTTGGGCTTCAAGATCCCTTTGGTTCTTGTTTGATGACTCTCCATGTGACAGACATTTTATTCCAGTATAATCATGATGTGCCACCCCAGCAAAAACAGTTTGGGCTTCAAGATCCCTTTGGTTCTTGTTTGATGACTCTCCATGTGATAGACATTTTATTCCAGTATAATCATGATGTGCCACCCCAGCAAAAACAATTTGGGCTTCAAGATCCCTTTGGTTCTTGTTTGATGACTCTCCATGTGATTGGCATTTTATTCCAGTAGAATCATGGTGTGCCACCCCAGCAAAAACAGCTTGGGCTTCAAGATCCCTTTGGTTCTTGTTTGATGACTCTCCATGAGATTGACATTTTATTCCAGTAGAATCATGGTGTTCCACCCCAGTAGTTTCATGCAAATCCCCCAGCTGCTGAGAAACGCCATCTGTCAGACCAGTTGTGGCTTCACATCTACTGGAATTTCTGGTCACATTTCCACAAGATTGGTCATTGAACATTAAATTGGATACAAGCTCAGGTTCAAGCCCAGAAAGTCGCTTCGAAGATCGACGAGGCAAGTTTAGTTCTTGTTTATTCTTGGACTTGATTGAGTTGATCCGAGTTTTTTTGTTCCTGCTCTTTCCAATTTCATTTTCCTGCAAGATCTTGTCTCGCGGGACATCAACTGCAGGAGTTGAAACAGGCCTGTTATTAGAGATACCATCCACTGGTATTTCACCAGTCTCAGTCTTGAATGCAAATTCTAGACATGGGTCTAAATTTGAATTGCCAATGGGTAAGAATGGGCATGGTTCTGACTTACCATCATCGGTTTTAGCTGAATCAAATTTTTGCGGTTGCTCTCCTGGAATAACCAGGTTTTTGCTAGCTTCTCCATGCGACTGAAGGTTTTGCTCAAAAGACATACAATTTGTATGCTCCTTTACGATCCCAACCTTGAGCTGCTCAGATGCTTTATCTGACAAACCATCTGATGTCAAACCACCAGCTGGAATGGCCTCGCTTTTGCGAGACTTGGTCGTTGCAATTTTTGGAGAACATGTTGTAGAGTCCCAATTGACCACCAGCTCAGGTTCATGCCCAGCAAGTCGTTTTGAGGACCGACGAGGCAAGTTAAGCTTTTTCTTGTTCTTGGATATACTTGAATTATTCAGAGATTTTCTGCTACTGCACTCCATCCCCCTCTCAAGCAAGTTCTGCCCCTGCAGACAATTAGTAGTAGTTGGAACCGGTAAACTATCAGCTAAAATCTTTTTGCCTTGATATCTCTTGGAACCTGTAGATTTTGGCAAAGATGAACAACCCAAACTAGTGATTTCCTTAGTGCCAGTGCCCTTTTGAATCACCATTTTTTCTGGGAAAACCTCAGCTGTGGGGGCTCCATTTAGATCAATTTCAGTAGATAACCTCTTGCTTCGCCTTTTCTTAAAGGCCTCAGCTTCTGGAAGCGCTGAGCTGCATTCATTTAAACTCGCCTTACCTATGGCAGCAAGTTTTGGCCTGTCATTTTCAATATAAAGCCACTCATTCCTCAAAAAAACTGATTTTATTCACCATCTCACCTTCCGAAGGCTGTCTACTGGTTACAGTTTGTTTCAATTTTTGTCCTTTAGCTGCTGTAGATGTCTATGATAAAGCAATGACAAAAACACAAAGCTTAATAAGATTAAAATCATTTTTCTGCGTAACAACCCAGACAGCACAAATATACTGGAAAACTGAAACAAAATGAATGTTAGTTGCAGAAATTTTTTTGCTTATAGTTGCCACATAACCCTTGCTTAGAGGGGGTGCCAATACTATCATCATAAGTACCACCTAAACATATGTAAATACTTCTGAAATAAACATAGCATGAAATGGTAATAGTTTTATCACAAACAAAGAAGTTTGGTCCATTAAAAATGTAATTTAAGCATATAATTTATCCTCAAATGAAAGGATGGTGTCCATAATAATACTATAATTTTATTCACTAGTACTTTGGAAATAAACCCATACTATAGCTTAGTTTCTTGAAGTTCCAAGCATTTTATGAAGTTGATACTAATTCAACCAACTACTTTATGATGATATTTAAATGTGTTTTGATAAAATATTTACATAAACATAGTTCAAGCATATCATTGTTGTGGCATTATTAGCATTGTGCAGTTCCTATTAACCGGACCACATATTATGACAATGATGGATCACACTAATTTACCAATCCAGGTGAATACTTACCAAGGTTTTGTCATCAATGCCACTTTTCGCTAATTTAAATGCATATCTACTAATCTCTCCAGTTTCCAGATAACGCAATACATCCTTTTTGGAACGGAATATAATTCCACTAACTGGATCCGTGTAATACTGCAGCAAAAAGTATCAATCAAAATCTATAAATATTAAGATCTAGACATAAAAAGCACAAGCTAAAAATGTTGTCAAAGCAAGACATCGAGTGCATGAGTTCACACACAAAATTAGGAGTGGCAAATTTTGACAAGATTTGAAAGTAAGACAGGAACACGAAATGATTTTGGCGGGTTAGTGTTGCAGTTACTGACACAATTATTAAATAGTGTGCATGAGTTGACACAAACAAGAGTACTATGGGAAACTTCTGGCACGAACCATGAACACAACACAAATACAAAGCAATTTAGTGGGTTAGGTTGTGCATTCTGAGACAATTAATTAAACGGATCAGGTTTGGATTTACACAAGCACGAATTGCCACCTCTACACACAATTAAGGGAATAGAAAAGTAGAACCACACTGCAATTTACGCAAGAATTGGAACAAGAACTCCATACCGGATCATTTTTAATCCCACAAGCTGTCTTTCTAGTTCTGGTTTCCTTAATCCACCCAGGCGGTAAATCATTCACTGTAGATCTGACTGCAGCCTAGATTTACAAATATAATCAGCACAGAATTTCTTATTAAACAAATATATGCCATAAAATGACAAAATCCGTAAACAAAGGGTGTATTGCTACACAACTTCAACATTGTGAATCTAAATTTGGGATATTAGTGCACCTTTGCTTTGCTGAGAATGGATATTGCATATTTGCATCTATTTAACTAATTTATACAACAGTAACAACAGTGCAAAATGAATGTCACGATATCCTCATTGCACAAACACCAGGTCCAGTGTCATGCCCTTCTCTAAACAATAATAAGTGGACTACAATAATGTCATCTCTCCCAAGATCACCACAGTAAAAGTTCATTCTTACAATTAAAAGTGGCCTAAATACAACTGATATTGAAGAAACTCACAAAATAGTGGAATAATATTCCTAGCAAAAAGATTACGGATAATAAATTAGGAGCTCATAATAAAGCCAGGCTTTGCTATTTTTGTGAAGACGACAACATTCTGAAGTTTAAGGTAGTTGCTGACTTGCTGTATGGACATTCAATAGGTTGCCTCTCACTTATTACTGTACATGTAATTTATCTTTTTTTTTAATCTCTTTTTGGGTTGTAACTTTTTATTATTATTATTCTAATATTCTGGTCTTCTAATAATAGAAAAAATATTACCCCAACTATTTATATTTAAATATAAACTGATTATAACTTCATACAGTATGCTAATAAACTGAACCTAGTGAGTAGAAAAGAGATAAACTGACAAGAGATGAGATTTAAAGCAAATAAATTATTAAAAATCTCCAAATAAGCACATAAAAAATTATAGCATCAGAATAAGTAAGAACAAACTTTGCTTGAAGAACGTGTGCCAGTGCTTGTTTTCTCCAGTTTGGATGCATGCTTTTGCTGCTTTACAGATTCAAGATGACGAAGCACCCCTGCCTTTGAAAGGAATTTGCATCCGGTCAACGGATCAATGAAAACCTGCAACAAGAATGCAGTTAGATAAGAATATAAGGAGTTTCCAATTAAATACAATTAGAATAATGGGATCAATCTTCCAGAATAGATATTCATCTTAAAATGCAAAATAAAATCTTTTTCCCTTTTCAGCTAGGATAGAATTACCTAGGAATGGAGCATTGGAACTCAACATATTATAATTGATAATTTGATTACTTAAAGAAAATTAAACATCCTTCAAGAGTTATTAAGCATTCATTTCACACACAGAGAGACACCACAAGCATCCTTCCAGAGCATTTAAGCATTCATTTCACACACAGAGAAACACCACAAACATCCTTGTAGTATAAGTAGGCTAAGATACACCAGAAAACCGTTAGCAATATTACTGGCAATCTCATTAACCTCACACTTCAAATATGCAACATTTGCAAGTCTCATTCCAACATGCCTATGGCATACAAATTGTGTATCAAGAAATTGTAGCTAATTATTAACTAGCAGGAAACTGAAACTTAAAAAAGAGAACCAACATGAAGGTAAAAAGTGGAAAATAGTCCCTAACGAAAAAGATGAAAAGTCGGAAAGAATCCACCAACAAAAATGTAAGAAATAAAGGTAATAAGCACAAATTGGTGAAATACCACAAAGCACACAAGATAAACACATGCGATACCTTGTACGGTCTTCCGATACTTGAACCACTCTTTCGGGTTTTCAACTCCATGACCCAGCCATCAGGTAACCATTCAGAACATTCGTTTTCTTTTGGCATATGCTGTACACAGTAAGTAAAGGTCTATTAAATAAACAAGTCAAACAAAGGAGGAATGGCTAAATAACGAAGACACGAACTCTCACTTTTGTGCCACTATATTCTGAGCGCCTTTTGCTAGGGCTATTAGTAGGTTGAGGCTTGTTGCCTTGAGTGCTTTCCATCCCAACATATTGAAGAAGATCATCTTTGTAGAAGAATCTTTTACCGGTCACCAAGTTCTTGTAATACTACAAAAGCCAGATAAATTATAAGCACGGTAGTGACTTGATGATCAGATAACTTCTTCTCATCAATTGTTTACTTAGACAGAAAAAAAAAACCAATTTTCCCTCAGAAGTTGCTTGTGTCGATGCATATCTTCTCAACAACGGAGCTCATCACACATAGGGCATATCATATGTAAGTTATGTACATATAATAATGTTAATTATCAATCTATGATTTTTATGGTCCTCACGAATGATTATGATTATACTTGTAAGCCAATAAAATGCTATCAAAAAGCAAGTAATAAGTACAAAAACAGCTAACAAAGAGAATTGTTAGATTAGAGCAAGAGTTTCTGATTTTTACCCTAATTTTGCGACCGGTCTTTTGGACTTTGAGGTGCAGGGTCCAGCCGGCGGGAAGATGTTCGGGATCATTCGTCGCCGCCATAATCGGGAAATTCTGTATGGAATTAGCGGGATCTTGACGTGTAATCCAGCGATCGAAATCCAAGACTTTGCTGTCTGTACTCTGTAGTAGGAGTAAGCTGGCTTCGAGTCTAGAAATGGAAAAAAAAAAAGTCAAAGAAGATTATTGGAGAGCGAGAGACCCACTCACCCACCAAACAAAACCTCCTCACCTGCCTCCCTGACTGCCATCTGGCACCCAACTCAAATTAGTTAAATGCCCTCTATTATTTTCCTTCGGCAAAATTTCACTTAGGGGCCGTTTGGTATACCGTCATCTTTACATGGGAATGAGAGTCTCATAACATTCCATGTTTGGTAGAATGTTTGAGTTTTTTGTTTTCTGAGAAAGTGAATCCCATGGGAATCACATTACCCTCCAATGGGGTAATGTGATTCTCATCTCAATAGGTGGGTTTCAGATTACCCTCCATCTGATTTCTACCGTGGGACCCACTCTCATTAAAAAAATTATTTTTATTTTATTTTCTTCTTCTCTGTTCTTCACGATGCTTCTGGAAATCAACACAAAAAATCCCCAATTTTTTTTTCTTACACTTTCTCACTACCCAAACACCAAATTTTCAGATTTCAAAACCTAAATTTCATAATCTAAACAATACCCAACAACATCAAACACCATCACCAACACAAAAAAGGCATCAAACCCAGTTCGTCGCCGCCTCGATGATGACGACGAGGAGGAGGAGCGATGATGATGACGACGAAGACGATCAAGAACCTGGCTGGAGGCGGCGACGACGGCGACGAGGAGGAGGAGGAGGAGCTTCGATGATGACTATGACGACGACGACGAAGCTCAAGAACCCGGCTGGAGGCAGCGACGACGGCGACGAGGAGGAGGAGGAGGAGCTTCGATGATGACGATGACGACGACGATGACGATGACACTCAAGAACCCGGCTGGAGGAGGCGACGACGACGACTTTGAGGCAAGAACGGCGACGAGCTTCGATTAATGAGAAGGAAAGAGAAATGGAGAGAGATGGGAAGAAAGAGATGAGATGGGCAATGAGATAAAGAAACCCAGATCTGTGTTTTTTAATTTACAATGAAATGGATCTGGGTTTTTTTTTTAACCAGATGCACTTTGAAATTTTTTATTTAATTTTTTAGCTTTTAATAATTAAAAAAAAAACAAATTCCCATGTACAACCAAACAATGATACTTGATATTCCCATGAATCCGAAATAATATTCCCATACACAACCAAACACATGTATACAACTTTCCCAGGAATCATATTTCTGGGTTTCACTTTCCCAGGAATCACATTATTTTGATTACCCCATACCAAACGGCCCATTAAGTCTTATTTTTTTTAATGATTTATTACATTTATAAATGTCTTTTCATATTAATCATTTTATTCTTTGTTTTTTTCAAAACTCAACATTTTCGTTCATTTGACTAAATATGTGAAAGTCAATTATTTTAAAACTTATGAAAGTATATTTTTACCCTTATAACTATTTAATTTAGTTAAAATAATTATATTAGCTTTAAATTAAAATAAAAAATATTAAAATTCTCAATAATAAAATCTTAAATAAATATATTACAAAAAAAATCTAAAATAAATAATAATAATAAAATCCATTAATTTTTTCTTTTTCTTTTTTTTGTACTTTTATCATAATTGATATTTATTTAGCTAAAATGATTATCTTAACTTTAAATGATTTTTTTTCATAATTTTTTTTTTTGTGATCTATTTATTTAAGTTTTTATTATTGAAAATTTATTGGTTTTCATTTTAATTTAAAGCTAAGATAATCATTTTAGCTAAATAAAAAATCATTATGAAAAAAATACAAAATAAGAAAAAATTAACGGATTTTTAATTATTTCTTTAAGTTTTTTGTAATATATTTATTTAAGATTTTATTATTGAGAATTTTATTGTTTTCATTTTAATTTAAAGTTAAGGTAATCATTTTAACTAAATTAAGTAGTAATAAGAGTAAAAGTGTACTTTCACAGGTTTGAAAATGGTTAACTTTCACATACTTTGTTAAATGAACTAAAGTGATGAATTTTGGAAAAAATAAAACTAAAGTGATGAATTTGAAAATGCATTTATAAAAGTGAAAAATCACCAAAGACTTATATAAAATTCTGTGTTTTCTTAATGGTTTCAGTTTTGATCCCAAAAATTTACAAGTATATGAGAAAAGACTTAAATTTAGAGAAAATGGTCAAATAATGATACAATTTTTAACAAGTAAATGTATGAATATTCGTGCCTCTACTCAAGTTGACAGAATGAACATTATTTACCACCCGACCACGTTCTGCCATAGTGTGCATTGACATCTTGAGATACAAATATTATCTTTTTATTACCAACATTTGATTGAAGTACAAGAAATGCTCTGAATCCCTTATGCAATCTCATCACGACTATTCAAGTATAAATATTCTAGGCTATTTTTCATTTCTTGTTTTCATGTTTCAGGAGTAGCAGCATGTTTTGAGGCTTTAGATTACACAAAATACAATACAAAAT
Source organism: Dipteronia sinensis (assembly GCA_033220585.1). Lineage (NCBI taxonomy): Eukaryota > Viridiplantae > Streptophyta > Magnoliopsida > Sapindales > Sapindaceae > Dipteronia > Dipteronia sinensis. Next base: position 10,464,515 of record CM065637.1, on the reverse strand, counting down.
ACAATACAAAATACGAATTCGATGGAAGTTCCTCTTGTTTTGTGCTCTAGAACATTTTTCCGACACCATCTTCCCGCGGAACAGATTCATGGACATCCATTCGACTCCAATTTGTCACCAGGGGAGCCATTTGATCAACCTTATCAAACAACCCAAGGAGCCCACCTGTGTGTATAAATAAGATTTTTCTGCCCTCCCACTTCTTTGGATTCTCGGCCATGTCTTTCAACATTCCATACGCAGCTTTTCCACTAAAAGGAATGACAACAAAAGGAGAAATTTAAATGCACAACAATGAAAAGATTAAATCACTCGAGAAGAATGAACCAAGGATTTCAAAGTAAAGTAATTAAATTTGTAATTATGCAAATGAGTTTCAGTTGACAAGGTACTAAAAGTAAAATGCATGGTGTCTGGACTGATTCTAACTGAGTAATTATGAGAAAGACAATTCAGTCACGAATTTCAGGCTTTGAAGTTTGAAGCCAAAAACTTCTTATTCTGGAAACCAGTTCAACAGATTATGGGCATTCATATTTAAAGAGAAGAACCAAAAACAACAAATGAGCTCATAGTAGTATTTTTTAAAATCATTCTTGTGTCGGTTCTTTTCTTAATTCTTATTTATATAGTATGTCATATTTTTTCAACAAAAAAAAACATTGCAAGGGTTAATCTGAGACCATGGAAGTTGTAAAATGGTGATCCCTAGGGTTGGAGTAACAAAAAGGAGGCAAGTTCACTGAAAGAGAATGATCAAAACACTATGAGCAAAACAAGGTTACTCTTCTCAAGAAATAGATTTACGTTTGTCATAACAGTTTTGCAATTAGTAAAACAAATGCATGGAGCAATGAAAGTCCGGATCATATGATATATATAAAGAATGAAGCTGATGTACCTGTAAACTGGATCAAGAACAACACCAGTTGCTGCAGCAATTTCCTTAACAAATTTAAGTTCCTCAGATGTGGTAATTGCATAGCCCAAACCTTTGGCCTGTGGGAAGACAAGAAATTGGAAACAAGAATCTTGTTATTTCACATCAAATTTATCAAATTTAACATTGGAGAACTGATTACAATACAGCAGTGTCATCCTCTCAATATATATATACACACACACACACAATCCATTAGCTATCATGAAATGGGCAAGACTTACATGCTACTCAAAAGGTGCTGGTTATCCAGTACCCACATTAAAGACTTTGCAGCATGAATGATTCACAGAACATGCACTGTTAAATCTTAAAAGCTAATTTTATCCCTTATTCTCTTTTCTAATTCAGGAATATGGATTGAGTTCAAATACCAACAAATATGCTTGCCTTGCAATTTCATTGTGGTACTCCAATCAAGAGACATGATAGCGGTCTATTGAACCAACAAAATTACACATTATCCACAAGTTTATTTTGCCCATTCAGGTGTAGAAATCAAGGTAAAAAAGAAGAAACATGAAGCCAGAGCAAACATTTTTGTGAAGTCAATAATCCCTTCACCAATTTTCTCTTCCTAATAGAATCTACAATAATCAGATTTAAAATTCTTTTCAAAAGAAAAAAAAAATCAGATTTAAGAGTATACTACCAAAAAAAAAATTTCTTTAAAACGGTGCAGTGTAAAGGACAGCAACGGTATTGTAGTACTAATTTATTCAACAAATCACATTCTTTTTTGGGAAACCGCAGGACCAGCACTTTGGTACAGTACCTACCTAAATTTTGCCTTCATCAAATATATGCTTACACAAAGGATTAAGGCTAACCAACTGAATACTCACATTTTGAACATCAACGATATCACGTGAGTTCATGCCTGCATTGAGCCCATCAAGTAGACCTTGAGTAAAATCATAGAAGTAATCAGGGTCATCACAAACAGAGAATGCATGAACCTACATAAAAGATCGAATAGATAGATAAATTAATTGACATATCGACAGCAGCAAATATAAATGTAGAGTCACGTACATTTTACCCTCTTGTGGTTTAACCTGTTTTGACTTAATTGTAATTTTGTTTTTGCAAGGGTTGTGTCACAAACAAAACCACAGGGTAGCACATTGAAAAACGGCCAAACCAAAGTGAACTTGATGTATTTGACCCATAAATATGTTGATATGAAAACATACTTTTGCCTTCAACGTTCCCAACCATGATCCCAATGACAAACCAGCAACTGTACCTCCACTGGAAATCAATAAAAAGAAAACATCAATTAGGATAGCATCATAGCAATACAGCACTCAATAGAGTTTCAACATTTAAGTTGTTAGTGTAAAATGTAAGTGCAAAGCCAAAATCAATTTTGTTCAGAAAACAGCCAGAAGTCAAGCCTTTACTAGTTAAGTCCACATGTCAGACCTTCAAAAAGAGGCCCCATAATAATTTCTGAGGGGGTCTAGAGGCTTTCCTTAAGTACATCATCAGATTAAAGGCTTGTTCTAACCTTGTTCAACAATTTAAAGGCTTTACATAGTCTACTTCATATGTTTTATTAGATCTAACAGAAGTCCACTTGATGAGATGATGACAATAACTCCTTTCTTTCACATAATATTTAAGTTAAAAGTAACCGGAAATTGTAACGGAACCGTTCAAAGAGAAGAGAGGAAGAAAAGCCTTTTAGTAAAGTAGTTAACAGATGAGTAGAGTAGAACCTGCCGCATGCTACAACAATGTCATCAAATTTTAATTTGTTGTGTGCAGTCTGAAGCTGCTGCTCGATCTCCCTAATTGCTTCAATATAGCCCCTGAACAGAACTAAAAGTGTGATGTCATAGATAGGAGAAAACCATATATATAATTATATATATATATATATGTATGTACGTATGTATAAGCAACTGTTAGAGGAACAACAAGTGAAACACCTTGAACCTCCTGAATATATATATCAGCTAAAATAAAATAAACAAGATAAAAAAAATATTAATAAAAATATTAATCAATACACATCTTAAAAGGTGTAGAATAGCTCAACTCAAGGCAATGAATAGCTTACAAGAAACAAAATTTGGCAAAAGAAAAGATAGGATGATAATGACCCATATTACCAGGTTCCCAGGGAGTTTGATCCACCAACAGGAATAACATATGGCCTTCTCCCTTCCTTTAGCAACTTTTCTTTTAAAATATCGGTAAGAGTCTGGTATAAAAAAAAATAATAAAAAAAAAATGCAATCAGTATTATGAAATTATGCTTTGATATAAAAAATTTATTTGTATAGAAATATCATAAAAAAGGGTCCTGGATCACAAAAATAACATAGTTGGCAACATACAGTTCAGAATACATCTTTGTTCAATCCATCAACAATCTCATCTCCAAACAGTTTTAGAAAGACAACAAGAGAATGAGAGATGATGTCATTCATCACCTATCTTATGTTTGCATACTTGAATAAGAGGAATCTCTATTAGGATAAGAGCAAACGTTTTGAGTTTGGGGCAAACATTCCTGCAATCTGATATCATTATCTTATTACTACAGAGAGTTGTTTCACTATTGGCCAAAACTTCCTTTTGTATTATTGTTCAACCTCCAGTTTCAAAATATAATGCTCCCAAAAGTATAAACTTGCCACGGTGAAACTAGCAAATTTATAAACCACCCAGAGGAATACTGAATACTAATATATGATTACAAATGCACTAAAGAGTAGAAATTGCCAACGAAAGAGCAATACAACGTACCACACTCCCGATTTTCGCATACTCTTCTTTTGAAATAAGCTCAATATGAGCTCCAACCAAACGCTCAACCAGTAAATTCCCGGTCAATCCAGGATCTTCGTCCACAAGAATCTGCAACATTCATTTTCATTCACATTGTAGCTGCTTAGTAGCAAATTATTTTTATATTAAAAAGAGAGAGAGAGAGAGAGAGAGAGATTCTGAAGCTTAACCTTCGATGTTCGAAGTATAAGATAACAGTCAAGATTGAGATACTTAGCAGCGACAGCAGTAGCTCGACAGTGATTGCTTTGAATGCCTCCAATGGTGATTATACAATCTGCACCTTGTGCCACCGCATCTGCCATCAAAAACTCCAATTTTCTCACCTTGTTACCGCTCAGTTGCATACCAGAAAGATCATCTCTCTATATAACAACAACAAAAAATTTACCAAAAAAATTAAAAACCCTCTTCAGATTCAAATTTAAATAATAATAATGGTCCTGTTTGTATCTGATGATTTACGTAAGGACAAGATTAGACTCTCAAACTTAGTAGTTATCCAGTGCGGATAGCTATATCCGGCAATATGCTTTTTTCTCTTTTAGTGGTTTGTAGAGCTACAAATCCAATTTATAGCAACAAATTCAAAACCAGTGATTTTTGCAACGATACAAAATTAAATTGTAGCCTACAAATCTACTGCCGCATTTTTACCAGAAGAAACTGTCCTCGTTTGAAAAATTACACTCAAACTTACAGAGACTACAAAATTTTGTCATAATGCCAATAATCAGTACCAATAATTGATTTTAAGCATGTTAACACAATCATAATCACCATCATTATGACAATGACGATAAATTAAATAAATATTGAAATTTTATAAATAAATAAATAATAAAAGTATACCTTTAACCAGACCTCTGTGTTGTCGGGCAAATTCGGGAGGTTCCATTTGTGAATTGGAGTAGGAAGCTTAAGAGAGAAATACAAATATAAATGTTTAGTTCCATAAAAAAAAATTAACAAGAATTGAAATCGATAATGGAAAATACTGCGAATTGATTAGATTGATAAGATAGAAGCTTACGTGACCGAGAGAGAAGGCGTGAGAGGGGAGTGGGTTGAGATGCGAAGCCCAGGAAGGTGGAGTGTAGGGTTTTCTGGTGAGGAACGTGAAGGGTGGTGCTGCTGCGTCGTTTTGGTCCATTTTGGCAGAGACTGTGAATTTGATGATTCTCAGAGACCGGAAAATCAAGGGTTTGTTTATTGAAGAAGAAACGATCGTATTCAGATTGAGGAAGCTATTGCTGCTGCACAACATTTCAGATTTTCAGCTCATTTTGCTCTTGTATTTTAACACTCCGCCACTGGACTTCTATTTTGTTTTCTTTAATCAATAAATATATAGATTTGGTTAATTGCATAGACAGCCCCGGGTTTAGGTATAACATTTTACCACATATTACACAAACATAACCTGCCTTAGAAGATAACGGTCCAGGGATAAAAGGGACTTTTGCCATTTTAAATATAAATAGTTATATTATTAATTATTTAAAAATTGAAAAAATTGAATAAAGGAGATCTAATCTCCTCTTAAATGGAAATTTTTATTTTTTTCAAATACCAAATATGCGGAAGTTCTCGAACTTATGACATTATCACACTAAATAAACGATATCACCATCAAACCATATTGGGTAGCATTAAATCAAAAATTATCATTATTCTTATAGAAACTACATATTCACATAAAATACCAAATTTGATTTGAACATTATCCTCATTTACACCATCGGTGACCACCTGACAACAGTCTGTTTTGTAAGAAGAGCCGATCTACTTTGAAAAATGCTAAGCTGGTCCAATTTTCCACATCAACATATATATTGTCAAGCCATGATTTTGAGTAATATTGTATTGATGACTTTATTATTCATACATTGTATCCAACTTGACATGTTAAAAGGACAATGGGGCGAAAATGATTTTTGCTAAAATCAAGATGAACTAAGGACATATGACCCTTAAGATATAATGTTGTAATTTCCATTTTCCACTATCACCAACATTTTATTCAAATATTGTTTTATCGTGATAAAAAAAAATATCAATCATTTGTTAAGTAGTTATATACAGCTCCCACACTGTGAATTTCATATTCTCAATGTAGACCTAATTACATTTAGAAGAAGAAACAATGATTTAAGAGTTATTTATTGTTAAGGTTTAACTACTATACAAAATTGTATAGTTGCTGTGTTGATTTATAATATTTAGATTTCAATTCAATAGTATATATAAATTAAGAGTTTAAAAATTAAAAAAGTTTAAAACAAAAAGAAACGAATTGAACATTTCGAAATACTTGACAATCATTTATTTGTTCATGTCACAAATCTGAGACATGAAAAGAATTATACATACATGGGTATCCTTAATTATGTGATTATAGTTTAATTTTGTTTGTGTGAGTGTGATTTAAAAGGCAGAGTTACAGTTACTCGTGTGTTTCCCAGTCAAGACATCTTTAGCTTCAGTGATCTTGTATGCCAAATAATGGCTGCCGCCGGCATCAGGGTGATTAGCCTTCATCACTCTCAGATAGGCTTCATGGATCTTCTTCGCCACAGCACGCTCCCTATAAAACATAACTCGAAATGGAATACAAATCCGTTAAAATAATTATAGCAAACTACATGCCACATTAATTTAACTTTAGTAAAATATAATTATTCTTTAATCAGTATGATCCTAAAAAAAATCAGAACTTTTTTAGGCTGGGCTACAACTCCCCCCATGCGCCGATTGCTAGCACATCTAGACTCCCCGGCACTGCTGGAGAGGCCTGGCATGATCTGAGAAGTGCAAAATTGGATCCGACCAAATCACCAAAGTATGGGATTTGTTTGATTTTGGGCATAGATCAATTCTAGAAGCAATTTTTATTATATATTTATCTAATTTGTACCCTAATTTTTTAATATTTATATTTTTCTATTGAATTTACTATTGAAGGATACTAGACCCTCGAAATTTGATGAAGCTGGTTTCACCTATGTGACTAAGGAATGACCCTAGGATGATGAATACACATTTTGGACATGGAGAATTTACCTGATTCCAAGAATCAATGCTGCTTCTCTTTTAGACATGGCGTTTTCAAACCCACCATAATAAAATCTCCGTGCACGGGGAATGACCGGACGAGCTTTGAATGCTTGCCACGCCCTGATTAAATATCTTCCACCCATTGCAGCAGCTGCAAGTGCAGTCCCTACCACAAGAGGAGACTCCTGATTATACACAAAATGTACACCAGCAAGAGGTCAATCATATATCCAAGCATGCCAAGTAAATTCATCAACAAACAAGAAACACAGTACTAAAATACACACCAACATAAAAACACAAGGTCATGAATCATATTAAATGAAAAACTACGGTATATATTTATTTCATCTGGGAATATGTATAAATTTGTTTTATATTCAAAGAGTTAATGTTAACGATTTCAATAAACAACAGTAAAGTAAGTGAGTCTGTCAGACGAAAATTAAAGTTAAGTCAGTGGTAAGTCCAATCCACATTCAATGCTAGAAAATAAATAAACTAAATTAAAACAGTATTCAAACCGCTAATGTTTCGGATATAATCATTTTCCCCCAACTATTTTATCTTATTAGACATTTTACCCTATCTAGTTTCAGTAATGGTCATTCTCCCCCCTAAAAACCAAAGTATTAGACACTTTACCCCCTCTAATTTCAATATAGTCATTCTCCCCCTTAAAAATCAAAATATTATATATTTTACCCCCTAACCGTTAGGAATTCTGTTAGTCAACTTCTTTGACCCTCAAAAAATCAATTAAATGACTTTATTACCCTTGAATACATGAGTTATGCCTCCTGATAATACCACTAATAAAAGTATTTTAAGAAACCAAAATTTAAAATTTAAAATTTAAAAATTAAATGTAAAAATAAAATAAACACCACTAGAAGTAGAGAACAAGTGGTCTACAACATCACGTTTGACTATTTGAGTGTGAAGACTAATGTGTCAATCCTGTTTTATATTATGTTAATTTTAACAATCTTTATAATCCACAGTAATTAAGTGATTGACGAAAAGATTATTCTAGTGTTCAATAAGATTTGTGAATCATGTCACTTTCCCTGCCTATTAAATCTGTGACAGTTAAAAAAATAATAGTAAATAAATCATACCCAAAAAAATAATAATAATAGAGAAGAACGAAGTAAAACTCACCATATTAATACTTCAGCGAGCTTTATTGATGGTAGTTTTTTTTTTTTTTTCTGTTCCTGTAACCCTGTGGGTTTGCAAATTGATGAAAAGTAGATATGGTGCGAAGAATATAAATATGAGCTCTTTTCAGGTCCTCAATCCTCAACTTTGGCTTGCGCTTCAAGAAAAGACCCGACAAACTGACTCAGGTTTTTTTTTTTTTTTAAGATTCGTTCGCTCCAAGTAATGTGAATTTTTATCTTCATTAAAAAAAAAATCAACTAAAAACATATGCGAATAAAATACTACTAAATCAACCTAAATTATAGGTCCGAACTCTGATAAACTGCTCCTACTATATTATTAATTTATTACTAGCATAATTAATTTATATATCTATTTTCGCAAGTTGACGTGATTTCATTAACTAAATCGGTCTAAAAATATTATAACTTTTTTTTTTGAATTTTTCTATATCTCACTTATTTTCTGTTGTCTTCATATTTAATAAAATCAAGATAAATAGTTTTAATGTTTGAAAAATTCTCAAATTTTATTCATATGTAGATTTTATTGAACTTATTATAGATAAAAAAATTCAGATCAAAATTCATAAAAATCGATGTGGTTTTATTAAGGTCCTTACCGAAATTAAAATAAAGAATCTCTTATATATATTAATAAATTGAATTTATAAAAAATATAGATCAAAATTCATAAAAATCGAATTTCCTGTAATACTAATAAAAAAAATACCGAGACCCTCCATAAAAAAAACATACATTTGGATTGACAATCCAATATCTTAATCTTTCATTTAAATAAAATAATAACAAAAATTTTAAGATAAATCTCACAGCAGTTTGCTTCTTTTTTTAAAATAGTCAAGAGTTTGGTTTTATACGAGCCTTTTCAACATGATAAAAAAATTGTTAGTTTATATAAATAAGTCATACCATGATAGATAGATGATACCAAACACGTTGAAAAATATTTTGCTGTTAAATAATTTAATAATTCGATCTGATAAATAATTCGATTTGATAAATAATTTGAGGACCCATGGACGAATAATATAATACACATGCACATATAATATAATATAATAAATTGTTTTTGATCTAATATATGAGTAATGTTGGACGTCCTAAATTTCTTTTCCAAATTTTATCCCAAATGATGTGGCACGTGAGGTGTCAACATCTTATAAATCATGATATTATACTGGTAACTGGTGTGATGTTGGCACCTTATGTGCCACATCATTTAAAACATAATTTGAAAAAGAAATTTGGAACGCCTAACATTACTCCTAATATAATATGCGCATGGTGCCATGGTTAGATTCTACTTGTATATCAAATTTAATAAATTTAAAAAAGATAATCTAAAATAGGTCTTATGAAGCAACAAATAGTATTTTACATCCATGTCTACGATGACTCGATCTCGATGAGACTAAAAATTACGTTTGTTTTGATGAAGTTGCCCAGAAGAATCTCAACCGATTAAATTCCAAATTTTATGTTAAACAATTCTTAATTTCTTAGCTAACATTTTAAATTGAGTAGAGAAAAAAAAAAGTATTTCACGTCAAGCTGACTAACGTGGCATAGAATACACCAATAAGCATTGATCACCGTACAATCCAACGTTATATAATAAAGGGTTGAAATCGATTCTTACAAATCGTTGTTTTAATTTGTATCTAACCAATTAAATTGGACTATATCAGGGGCGGACCAATATAGAGATCAGGTGGGGCCTGTGCCCCACCTCAAATTTTCAAAAAAAAAATCATTTTATGTTTATATATATATATATATACCACAAATAACACATCATGACATATGTTGTTACACAGCTGTTGATTTATTATCTTTATTTTTTTAGTTTTAGTTATTGGTTCAATTTTCAGCGTAAGCAAAACAAATACCTTTTAATATCTATTTTTATTTTACACTCGTTTCCAATTCCTTTATCAAATTTCCATTTTCTTCTACAATAAAATAATCTATTTTCTTTTTCCCCTCATTATTAAATTCTTAACTACCTTTAATTTATGGTTTACTTAATTCAATTTTATTATATAGTAAATTATCTTATCTATTATTATTTTGAAATTTTTTTATTTCTAATATTTTTAGTTTGACATACTTAACACATCCAATCAATAAACCCTAAAATCTCAAATTTAAATTTATTATATTAAAATAGTTCATCTATTATTATGATTCATTTTATTTTATCATTTATATTTTTCTTTATTTTATTATTCTAATTTATTTAGAATCAATAATTCACTTTAAATTTATACAAAAATAATTTCTAGTAGTATTTATTAATCAATTATTTTTGTATAAATTTAAAGTGAATTCACTATAAATACAAAACAAAATTTTTTATTATAAAACTATATTTTAATATTTTTTACGAATAAATACTATAATTTTTCATTATTCATTTTGTTTTTCTTGTTATTGTTTATTTTTTTTTTATATTTTGTTTTTATTTTTAGTTCTGTTAAATGTAAGATTATTTAATTCATTTCGAGTAAGTATTCTATTTTTTAATTAAAAATTCATTATACCATCGTTTTTTATATAAAAAAACACATTTTACTATGATTTTAAATTTTCATTCATTTTTTTAAATAATTGATTTTTGTTCAAGTGCCCCACCTCGTTAAAATTTCTGGATCCGCCACTGGACCATATGTACATGTTTAAAAAAAATAATGATTAAATGTAAATAATTGTATACACATAGCCCAATTTAATTGGTTTTCAAATAAGATATTTGTTAAAGTGAAACGAGTCACGTCAGCATATTTGGTTGCAACATACTCTTCAAATGAGATTCTTCAAATAAGATTTTGCTTATCTTTGTTGAAGAACAACTTCTCCCAATTCAATTATTATTATATTATTTTTTATATTATATCATCATTAATATTTAATATTTATATCATTTTCATTTTTTTAATTAAATTTAATTAATATATAATAAGTTTTAATTTATAAATGTTATCATCATAAAAATTATACCATTAAAAATGTTTCATCTAAATCTTTAAAATGAGACTAATATTGAAAATTTAATAATAACATATTAACAATACATAATGTCAGTCAAATGATTTTCTTATTCATTTAAAAATAATACTACTTTCACATGTATTAAAATAGTACATTTGAAAAGTTGAAAACTTTCATTAAAATAATATAAACCTATTTCTAATTGAAAAGTCTTTTGAAAGAGCTATTCTTTTTTCACTTTTAAGCAAATAGACATTTGAAGAGTGAAAATAGAAGAATCTTTTGGTGATATTTTTATACACAAATTGAGACATCATTTTTTGACAGATAATTTAAATCTTGTAATAAAAGACCTGACAAAGGTATTAGTTTATTACTTCATTTGTTTATTGGGTGGCTCTATTGCCACCCATAAAACTACTGGCTACACCTATATTTGAAGAAAAATCTATTATTACCAAATTATCCTTATATGAAATTACTAATAAGAACAAATTAATGTTAATCAATAAGATAAATTTACTCTATACATCAATCTGAATTCTTAACCCTACTTTTTCTTTTCCCTGCAAAACGATGGCTGGTACTATTTTCTTTTTTTAAGATCTAAAAGATCCTGCTGTGATGATGGAAAGAAAAAAAAATTGAATAAAAAAGAAGATTTGATAACGGTGGGTGTCAATAGAATTTTGTTTCATGTGGATATGAGGATATATTATTTTTGGAATTATAAAGGGGTGTGGAGACCGGAGAGTAATATATGATTTGTCTAAAAATATATATATATTTGATTTTAGATAATTGTATTGGAGATGTGAAAATGCATTTCTCTACAAAATTTGTAAAAGTGGGCCAATTTTGAATAGAAATACTGATGTGGTACTATTTAGAAACTCAAAAATGCATAATAACATTGGAGATGCTCTTATTACTACAAATGTTTTTTTTTCTTTAAAAAAAATAATAATTACAGTGGTCATAAGCCTGCCCTAAATACAAATACAATCTATAAATAAATAAATAAATAAATAAATAAATAAGACGATACAAAACGAGTAGAGTTTGTCTTTTTTTTTTATATAATCATTTTATATTATCCGTGCATTGGCCAATCACAATTCAAAACATAAGAAGCCGAGTCAAGCCAGTCTCTATGTTCACAACTGACTTTTCAATGTCTCTCTCTCACAAAGACGGACGTGGTAAAGTCAGCTGTGCCCGAAATTCACTCTTATTCATCTTCTCTCTTTACACTCATAAGCTTCTCTTCATTATCATCACCTCTGCCCTTCTTCTTCATGGTCTCTCTGTGTGTATTTGATTCACTCTTGTGAATTGTGTTTCTTCAAAAAGCAGACATTTTTTTGGAATTCTGGGTTGTTGCTTTGTTGGTTTCACAGTTGGTATCTGACACTCAGAGCTCAGTTTCAACCAGGTTTGTCTCGTTTTGTTTCAGCTTGATAAATTTTGTTTCTGATTTTATTTTCTGGTACCAATTTGAGTAGAGTTTCTTTGTAATTCTGTGCAAATTTTGATGATTTTTTTTTGTATATACTTGTGTTTATGATTGTGAGTGAAGTATGTTTGGTTTTTGTCAAAATGCAGTTACTTTAGAATCAGTAGTTGAGAACATCATAATGGGCTGTGTTAGAATTTGGGGAAGGAGGTAGAAAAATGACAACTTGGGTTGTCTGGTTCTACTGTCAATGGTAGCTTAACAAGAAAAAAAACAAACAAAACAGTGTTTCCACAGCTGCAGATTCTGTCACATTTGTCTGAACTACATATTGATATGTGCTAAGTAACTGATAGACCAGAAGCATATAGGTAACAGCCCAAATAATAGCATATTTAAGCACTTTGAAACACTCTCTCACGTGCAAGATGAACAAGTTTTCATGTAGATTGATTCTAAATTAACTATCTTCCTGACACTCAAGAGTGTATAATTGAGCTTTAGATCGGGGCCTCTTTCGTATTTAGTCTAAACTAAAGTTCCCCCTTATATGGATTCCGATTAGATGAAATATGCTTTATATTGGACTTGCTCTTCTTGGTATCACAACATATAGAAGTCAAGTTTTCTATATTGGTTACTGAAACTGGAGCTTTGCATTATTTTCATGCTTTGTTCTCCGCTTCTTATTTTTAAAATACAGTAGAATTATGTTTATTTATCTCTGTTAATTATTATTTATGACTCTTGAATGCTTAGTGTATTTTATATTCTTTTGCAGGTCCATTTTATCATAAAATGGCTGGTTATGAGAAAGATGAGGTACCAATGCTATCAGATTCCCACCCACAATTATCAGATGAAAGTGTGGATTCTCGATTTCAGATGTTTGCTTCCAGGACCAGGAGTGCATCAATTTCCATTCCTATGAACTCCATGGAATCCTATGGAACTGAAGTTAGCCTTGTTGGCCATACTGGTCCCCTACGGACTGCAAGAAGAACACCATTTATACAGATGAGTGGTCCTTTATATGTTAGCCCTAAACCTGACAACCTTTTCCGCCCACCTCAAGGTGTTCTAAGTCTTAAGACGACAGAACCTAAGGCAGAGAGGTTTCCTTCATTTAATGGAATGGACCAGAATGATTGGCATGATGACAACTATGATGGAAAAAATGAACATTTGTTGAGGTCTGGACAACTGGGAATGTGCAATGATCCTTACTGCACAACCTGCCCAACATATTACAATTTCAAAGGAGTACAACCAAAAAACTCAAAAGGTTCCGGTTTATTTGATCCTAAGGTACTTTTCTTTCAGGCTAGTGGATGATTCTCTCTGATGCTGTTTTCATGTTGCCTTCTATGATGTACTTCCAATGCAAATTCTTGATTGCATCACCAAAGAACGCTACAGCTCGTTGAAAAGATTTCAGTTTGATGGATATTTAGATGGAAGTTCCGGTCATGTTATTTAATGATATTATGATGCTGACTGTCATAAGCGTGGGTGGTAATGGTGGCAATCTTTCAGAACTACATAAATACATATACATGGACGAACACACACAAGTAAATACATATATACACACACACTCACACAAAAAAGGAAAAAGAATTATGAATGTATGTTATGTGAAATAGTATATCTTATTGAAACTAAAAAACTTGGTAGTCTTTTAGAAGATTCCTACATGTTGACAGCCGACTGTGCTGTATGGAATTAGAATTTTCTTCTGTAACTCCTCTCTTAAATGGGTAGCTAGCAGTTTGTAAATAACTTACCTCTGTTAAACAGCATTTGTAATTACTGGCAGTATCTGCAGTATATAAGTATCAAATTTTCTTTTTGCTTTATAACTGCATGTGGTCTCTAGTTTATTTTTTCATTCAACAACTTTGTCTTATGTAATTGTCTGTCTGTTTTGATATCTGGCATGACCTTATGCTAGAACTTAAACTTATTAATGCAGTTTTCCTTATTTTTGCTTGTTTGCAGTTCCACAATGCTCTCTATGGAGATGCCAAAGGTTGTGCCAGGAGATTTATTTCTTTTCTGGGTTCATACGTGCCTGGAATCATGAATCCTCATGCTAAAATTGTTCAGCAGTGGAACAAATTTTTTGCCATTTCTTGCTTGGTGGCAATTTTTGTAGACCCTTTATTTTTCTTCTTGTTGTCTGCACAAGAGGTATAGTTCTATCTATTTTTGGTTATCGAACTATCAAATTTGATTGGTTTTATATTCAGTCTGATATAAGATGTAGCTGAATGTTTCTATAAAAGGGCCTTAAGATTTTCAAAGTCAAGACTTCTTCCACAGGCATTTGGACTTTTTCCTAGCTTGTTCTGCACATAGATGCCATATGACATCAGGAATTTACTCTAGTAACTAGTCTTATTCTGTGATGCACAAATGTACATGTTTGGGGTTCATAGTGGTTACTTTAAGTCATATGTGCCAAACGTCAGTTATGTGTCTAATTACTCCCTGCATGACCTGGTAGGGTTATGACCTTATATAATTAAAAGAAGTAAATTTAGTCATTGAATAAAAGTTGCAGAGAAGTCATGCATCATGGTACCCCTTTGTTTGACATGTTTTTCCCTTTGAGATGGCTGACCTGTGATTACTAGAAAAGTACGGTAAAAAATCTAGCAAGATCAATACCCAGGAAATGAGTTTCACGTTTTCTCTAGGTTGTTTACAGTATCTCCTGTGACTTTAAAAGTTCATTCCACAACCAATCTATGGAGTCCTTTATTCCTGGTCGTCTATGAACATTGAAGAATAACTATTTGATCAACCCTGATAGTATTGTCATTTTATCTAGCTGAATGATTGGGCCTTGTCATTGTTGACTAGTATGCTATTTTGGATTCTATGGTTTTTGTGCTTGTTAAGGTTTGAATGCCCCCAAATTTCATGTACAAATCTTGTTTTTCTTGTTTTGAATTTACAATATGCAGGTATTATTCTTATTCCATTACTTGTATTTTATTCTGAGATTACACAATGCTTCCTTTTCATGCAGAGTAATAAGTGCATAGCCATTAACTGGCCCATGACAATGACAATTGTGGCTTTTAGGAGTGTGCTTGATTTCATATACTTTCTGAACATACTTCTTCAGGTAGATTCTTCACCTTCTTTAGAAGCTCTTTCCTTTTTTGACATTAGAATTGTTAGTTTTTTTTTGTAGTCTTCTTGCTGCTAATGAATTGTCTGGTTATCAGCATCACCGGTAGAACTCCATTAGTATAAATTAGACATCATTGATGAGTTGTACATTCTCTCTCTGGAACTACTTATGTAAGTACTATAGTAGGGCTCAGGCTGCTTATGTTTGGGATGTTCAGTCATGGCTGTGCACTCAGAATTAAAAGAAAAGATAAGAAACATGGTGGCCTGAGGTGCCAACTTAAGTTAGTTTTCTTGGTTCCTAAGGTTGGATAGATTGGATAGATTGGATTTAGCTCAAGTTTTCTTATATTGGACTAAGGCAGATTTAAAATGGGTTGACTTTTCACAGATTTTCTGGTTTAACTGAAGTTATGGCTACAGCATTAACAACATTGTTCTATATGAAGAAAACATTTATTGTATAATTTGATAAACATAACCAATTTATTAACTTATGATACTTTTACTGGCTGGAAAATGCATTGAAACTGCTTTTCTTATTTCTTGACTCAGTACAATCCAAAGTCAAGTTTGCAGATATTTACTGTTTTTCTTTAGCTCAGATTTCCATTCAAAGGTTTCAGAGTGGCTTTTATTTTTTGGTCTTTCTAGTTTTTTTTAACTTCAAAAAGCATATGGCTTGGCATTATCCTGGGTTGCAGAGCAAGCCTATTTGTTTTATGATTTCTTCTTTATAACTATTACTGGTATAATTTAGTTCATGCCGTTGCATTGTTCACACTAAATATATGGTAGGTGTTGTTAATATATATACAATATATAATATTGTGCCACCAACCATTGCATAGGCAACACCGATGGAAGAATCAGAATGCTCTGATTTGTGATTGGATAACTTGATTAGTTTGGCAATCTGAGAAGTATAATTTGTGAAAGATTTCTTTTTTGTTATCCAATGGCAATATATATAATAATAATAATAATAATAATAATAATAATATAATATAATATAGTGCCAGCTGTTGCATGAGCAACACCGATGGAAGAATCAGAATGCTCAGATTTGTGATTGGATAAGTTGATTAGTTTGGCAATCCAAGTGGTATAATTAGTAAAAGATTTCATGTTTGTTATCCAATGGCTGCTCTTGTATGTATTACCAAAGTATTGTATGGTATGGTTGTCCAATTATTCAGTAGGTTTGGTTGAAGCTCTTCTGTAGTCCAGTTTTGGCCATTAACCAATATATATCGTTGAAATTAGCTCCCAATCAGCTGATAGATTGAGCTGTCACTTAGCTTTGATTGATTGAGAATTGATTCTTGATTGATTGTATCACCATTCTCTACTCTAGGACTAGTACTATATATACTTGTACTTTTGAATTTTGATTGAATATTACACAACACAACTCTCTCCCTCTCATTTCTTTGTCTTCTATGTTTTTTATACTCTCTGTTATCATATATGATCTTTGTTACTTATGTGGTTATTTGATTAATATATTTTTATGCAGTTTAGGCTGGCATATGTGGCTCCTGAGTCTAGGGTGGTTGGTGCTGGGGAATTAGTTGACCATCCAAAGAAAATTGCCCTCAATTACATACATAGACACTTTTTTATCGATTTATTCGTCGTATTACCACTTCCTCAAGTGAGTTTATATTATCTCATCCCTGTAGTGACTTTGTATTTGTTTGCTTTCTACTTAATGATTTAAGATGTTACAACTACATGAATAATGTAGAGGAATCTACATGCATAAGGCCCTTAAGCATTGGCCGACAACTCACAACCATGTGAAAACCTTGGTAAATAGAAGTGTGGTGAAGATCAAGTCTTCCATTGTGTAATAAAATGTGTATATGAGCGCAGGCATGTGCACACCTATGAGTGTGTGTGCAAGTTTGTGAGTTGGTGAGAAAGTATATCTTTTGTTATATTGAGTTACTTGTACAAATACGTACATTAGGCCAAGTATCTAGAAAGAAATATGAAGAATGAGAATTTGAAGCTAACATTTAAAAAAAAAAACGGTCGGATAAAATAACCAGGAGCAGCTATGATAGTGTAAGTAATTTTCTTCTTGAATGTACTTATAACCTTCTTTAGCAGATTCCTTTACTGTAGTTTTCCTGATTAAGCTAGAAATTACCACAGAACCGTGCATGTTGTTAAATAGGGAACCACCGAATACACTAGTACACTTTAACAGGTGAGATGGGTAATGCATAATATAACCCAAAGTGGATCCTCGGTTTCTGTATTTTTTTAGCACTAGATTGAAATACTAACTACCGAATCACTATAGAGATAAGATTTATTGGCATACTAATTAATATTAAAATTCGGTTGATAGCAATATTAAATTGCATAGAATCAGAAAATAAGGTGGATTCATTGACATATCAATGATGAAATTTTTTTTGATGAAAAATATACATGTGAGATTACAAAATAATTACCTGTATCCATTTGCATCCATAATTTACAATACAGGCTTCTTTTGATGTTGTTATATTGACTGTTCTCTCCTTGTTATAAATTATTTCCTTCACTTGTTTGCAGATCATGATATTGTTCGTCTTACCGCTGTTTAGGGGATCATCTGGAGCAAATAATGCCAAAAATCTTTTACGTGTAGCAGTTCTTGTTCAGTACATTCCCAGATTATTTAGGTTTCTACCTCTGCTAGCTGGTCAGTCGCCACATAGCTTCATATTTGAGTCGGCATGGGCAAATTTTTTTATAAATCTTCTCACTTTCGTGTTGTCTGGTCATGTTATTGGGTCGTGCTGGTACCTCTTCGGGTTACAGGTAATTATAGGTGCTTATAACATTAAAAAAGCATTTCATATATACAATTTTTTCTGTACTTGTTAACTCTGACCACAATCTTTTGTTTATATGAATTTATATTATTTATCTGAATTTTTATGCATTTCAATTTGTGTTTGTATGAGGGCTTGGTCTATGTTATAAGCTCGTTGGTATTGCACCCAAGAGAGTGTGTTAGAGCTTAATGCTTTAGTTCATGTTTTTAACTGCATACTTAAGTTTTTGGGTTTTGCGGTTACTTCGCACTATATACATGGGATGAACTACTTATCCTCTTTTAATTACTTTGTACTTTTCCTATATTTAAATGATTTTTTTTTTTTTTTTGGTTTTTTTTGTTTCTTAGCACTATATATTAATGTTATATTTTTTAATACTTCAAGCAAGAAATTAGATTCCTTCATTAATTTAATTAGATTGCTTAACATTTTAAACTTAAATGGTTATATCCCGGTGTACTTGTTTTCTTTGTATAGATTTTAGATACTTCAACATGTCAAGCATATGTATGCATCCTCTGTTTGATGTTCTGCTTGCTTCATATTTTTAGTTAACCGGGAAGAAGAAAAGTAAGGAAAGTATTCTTATTTATAAATGCATGCAAAGATGGGATAGAAAAAGTTGTTTATTAACTCTTTCTTTCCCCCTTGTCTTCCTCGTACCAGAGGGTTAATCAATGTCTTCGAGATGCTTGCCATAATTCTCCACTCAATCAGACGTGCACGAGATTTATAGATTGTGGCCATGGGAATGCTGTTGAAAAGTTTGGGAAAGACTTAGAATGGAACCGCTGGAAAAATGATACAAATACAAATGCTACCGCTTGTTTTGAAACTAAAGAAGGTGGTTTTCCTTATGGAATTTACGTCCAAGCCGTCAAGCTTACCACAATCGATAACATCATCACCAGATACATATATTCATTGTTCTGGGGATTCCAGGTAATCTTTTATCGCCTCTACATCCGGCTATTGTTTTGTGTTAACTAAATTGACTTTTAGGTGGATTCACTTGGTTATAAGCCCAGTCAGAAGTAGGTTATCAGCTGTGTTTTTAGTTAATAGAAAATTGGTCTTCTGGCCAGGATTGAATCATTGAAACATACAGAGTTACCTTTTTAGAGGCTTAAATATTGCAGTCTTGCCTCAAGGTAGGAACAGAAATTGAGCAGACCTAACAACTGTGTCTCACATTTTATACTCTGAGGCGTATCGGAGTATCAGTAGCAACCACGGTGATTTATCTGCTGTCTCATGAAGTTGAAAAAATAATGATCTTATTGCCTCAAGATTTTGTTTTGATAATGATCTTATCATTTCTTGTTACTACAGGAAACTATCGTGATTTTTTTTTTTAAAGAGGAAACATATTCATTCACCAAACTAGGAATAAAAATACATGAGATCAAACTAGGAATAAAAATACATGAGATCAGCATCAGCCTAGAGCAGTACTGATATCATTAATAATGTTTGTCCACATCACTCCGTAACTCATAGCACCCATTCCATAATCTGACTACTTTCAGGGCATCTGATCCCACCAACACAGGGGAGAATCCCCTACTGACAGACACCAAAACACCCTCCAAAATTCTTGGGCTTCTGCTATCTCAAAACACTCTCCCCACCTTTGAGCAAAATGCCTAGAGAACTATCTTGATTTGTTATATGTAATTACAAAACTATAAACTTGAACACCTCCTATTGACATTGACATTGTGTTTTCTGTTTTAATTTCTGAAGCAAATCAGTACTCTTGCGGGAAATCAAACCCCAAGCTATTTTGTTTGGGAAGTCATTTTTACTATGGGAATCATAGGACTAGGGCTCTTGCTCTTCGCTTTTCTCATTGGAAATATGCAGAATTTCCTCCAGGCTATTGTAAGGAGGTAAAATTTTATACTAATTCCTTTTCTTTATAAAATTTTGTTCAATGATCTGAAGGGAAGTAATTCCTGCACTTATCTGAATTTTCAAAGGGATTTTTTTGCTTAATAATTTATCCTTTTGCAGGAGGTTAGAAATGTCACTAAGACGCCGTGATGTGGAGCAATGGATGAGCCATCGGCGCTTGCCCGAAGAACTTAGAAGGTATTTTGGTTCCATGTTCCTATATATGTTGTTACTTGTCCAGGAATAATAACTTGCATCCTGATTGTCTTAGCGTGACTCAGGTAATTGTCCATAGAGCACTAGATTTTTGTTTATATATCCTACCCTGTTTAGGATAACATAATACATTAATCCAACCGCAACCAAAAAACCAAGACAATACTTCTTAAATGTCAGCAAAAAGCAAAGTGTGATATGGGATTTGTGAAATATTGTACTACATTTCTCTTTATACAATCTTTGCTTTCAATAGGCTTGTTATGAATTGAATCTGAGCAAATATTTAACATATTTGATTTTAAAAAAATATTAATAATAAGGCTCAGATTATATTTGTGTTTATCGAAACCATATAATCACATCATATGCAGCTTTTTTTCACTTTTGACCCATAAAATTGTTCTACTGAGTAGCCAAGTACGAGCAGCTGAAAGATACAATTGGGCTGCCACCAGAGGGGTGGATGAAGGAATGCTCTTCGAGAATTTGCCTGAAGACCTTCAAAGAGATATAAGACGCCATCTCTTCAAATTTGTTAAGAAAGTGAGTTACAGAATGTCCAAGTACAGTAACAATTAGTTTCTTTGTATGTTTGTTCTTTGGTCACTGTAAAACGTATCAATTATTTCAGATTGTTTATAGAATGAACATGTTTCCACTTCATTGGGATCAAAGCATACCTTAAAGCAATATAACATTCTCTTTTTGAGACACGAAAGACATGTTATATATCTGGCCTGAATTATAACGTAATCTACTTTGGATATACTTTTCATGCATACTCTGAGAATCTGACAATGTGTCATTTTGCAGGTTCGAATTTTCGCTCTCATGGATGAGCCTATATTAGATGCTATTTGTGAGAGATTGAGACAGAAGACATACATTGCGGGAGGCAGAGTCTTGTATCATGGTGGTTTGATAGAGAAGATGGTGTTTATTGTGCGTGGGAAAATGGAGAGCATCGGAGAAGATGGGATTAGAGTTCCCTTATCCGAGGGGGATGTTTGCGGTGAAGAACTTCTTACATGGTGTCTTGAACATTCTTCAGTAAACAGAGGTATATTATGATTATGACCCCTATAATTAACTTCTCTAGACACATGTCATGTTTAAAGATCTGTAAATGTTGGCCAGACAACAAGGTTTTTGGTACTTTAAGATGTCTTGGCACGAAAACTCAAAGCATGATTTTGTTTGGTCTCTGTTACAGATGTAAAGAAAATCAGAATCCCCGGGAAGCGATTGCTCAGTACCAGGATGGTGAAATGCTTAACAAATGTGGAAGCTTTTTCACTCCGAGCTGCAGATCTTGAAGAAGTCACCAGTCTTTTTGCAAGATTCTTGCGTAACCCTCGGGTTCAAGGAGCCATCAGGTTTTAATCCATGTTAATTCATATCCTTGAGTTATCTACAATCAAATATTTTTATGTGTAAAACAGTTTGGTAGTTTTATGTTTGCATTATTGTACATCTAAAAGCAATGATTTTTTTTCAACGAAACTCCATAATTTGGAAAAGCATCAAATCCCAATTAAATTTTTATTCACAAAGGTTGTTTTTCTGGGATGTTTATATTATGATCTTGTTCATTTTCTTCCATGCATTACATAATTATATCATACCGGTTTTGTGATAGGTATGAGTCACCCTACTGGCGAAGCCTTGCCGCTACCCAGATTCAGGTAGCGTGGAGGTACAGAAAGAAACGTCTAAATCGTGCAGATACTTCTTCTCAATCGAATTCGAATCATTCTTCCTCCAGTCTTTCGAATATCTCTCAACAGAACTCGAAGCATTCTTCACGATAGTACGTTAGTAATAGACTAATATCATTTGATAAATATCATGTGTACTAGTATATACATACAGCAGGTACACTCTCATTATGATATGATCACCATTGTAGTTTGTAGAGAACTCCATGTAAAGTATTACCCCGAATGCAAGGTATAGATTGCAACAACAAAAAAATCTTCCCACTATCTGATGTATCATGTATGTACCAATAATGTAATTCTTGCTCAGTATGTATATTAGATTAATTAATGGTGTTTATAATATATTATCATAGCAAACTTTATGAACAAATTTTGTGTTTCAACCGTCACACATAATCGTATTCACATTATTGAATTCTTTATGTAGAATCTGAATATATTCAAACTGTTCGTCCATTTACTAGTCGAGCTACGTTTCTGGAAACATCACATTGACTTATCAAGGATTCTCTCATTTGAAAATTTTACAGGTGCATTTGGATTAATGTCTTACATATTTGAAGTGTTGGAGATATCTACTAAAGTGAAGTATGAATAAAGAAATTTAAATTGGTAAAATATTATTCTATAGTGGATTCGGTGTAATTTACAATAATAAAAAAAAGTAATATGATCATCAAAAATTCAGAATGATGAATTGAAGCATTATTGTTTTTTTTTTTCCTTACAAAATTGTTACCCGATATATGGTTGAATCCAATCTAATTGAATTTGATTAAAATCTAATTTGTTTAAAATTACATTAAATTTGAATTCAAGATTTTATTAATTGAATAAACGTTTTTAATTGATCTATAAAGTACAGTATTTATGGCTTTAGACAAAATATCCTTAAATTTGAGAAAGTCAACAAAAGTATATCATGTTATTAAAGTCAAGCCGATAATTTAGAGGGAGGTTTCAGTAATTTTTTTATTAAAAAAAGTTCAAGGTTTCAAGTTTTTCTCGACGTTTTTCTTTTAAGTTTCACGTTATTCTCTCAGGTTTTACGTTGTTATCGCGTGAATTCTCTAGGTTTCACGTTCTTCACAAATAAAAATAAAAGTAAAAATAAATAAAACGAAGTTATAGGGTACTTTTGTAATTTTGGTTACAAACTGAAGAAAAAAAATTAAATTGTTAACATCAATTTCTCAGAAATCTAGTCGACAGTGTCACATATGCAAATCAGTGCTTGATGCAACTTACGAAATGAGATCAAGTCGCCTCTCCGATATGTGTATAAATTGATGAATAGATAACATACAACAGATGAGTGTAGGAATAATAAAGAAAGAAGTTTGTTTACATGGAAAACCCTTAATACAGGGAAAAACCACGGTCACTGTAACGAGAGATAAAAGATTTTTTTATTATGTAAAAGATAATTTGTGATTACAATTGATGAGTTGCTTCTGTTGTTTTTCTTTTTATTTATGCTTGATACATGTTTTTATATAGGGGTTAAGATGTTGCCCTAGCCCTTGTTGTGCAAGCATGAAATATTATCGGGCGAGATCCTAGAGGATCATATCTTGGCGAGATTTTTGATGAATCGAATCCTCATGCAGTTTACGGTGTTGTGATCTTCATTCCTTATGAGAGTATTTCTTCAGATCTTCGTATTCATTGCTGGGTTTGTCAACTGCCGGATTGTAGAGGGATTGCCTTGCCTAGTGTAAGGTCAAACTTCATGGAGAATATGCTTAAATCTTGTTTCATTAATGATGTTCGTGTTCGTTGTGGGCGAGTTTAGGTCAATTCACTTGTTTGGTAACCCTCCGTCGAGCAACTATTCTTAGCGGGTGAGTTGTTCTCATCTCGATATTGCCATGTGTGGCCTGTCGAGCTGATGTGGTCTGATATTATGGATATTTGGTTATTTGAATCCCGAGCTTTATAATGACATATTGAATCGAGTAAAATTAACCCAACCAAAAATGTAGTTATTAACTTTAAACTTTCGTAACAATTACACTTTTCGTACATAGTTAACATTATATTTTATATTTTTTATATGATCATTTTTTACTAATCTCACTTTTTTTTTAGTGTTCCGTGTCATTTTCCAAGTCAGGAAATATGTGATACAGCTCTTCAAAGAAGTATAATGCCAAATTATCTTTATATCATCTTGTTAGTCGTCAAATGTGATTTCGGATTTAAGTCCATAATATTATATACTAATGGAATCATCTCGACAAGCTCTATGATAAACATTAGGAGACAATCAAATTTTGGAGTTTTTCTAATATATCTTTTTGAGTTTTTATTTTTTTTTAAAATTTATATTAAGATGTCTAAATAAAACAACAGTATATTTTAATAATTTCACAATACCCTTCTAATTTAAAACCCTAATAAATAATTTTTTAACATGTTCTAATTATAACTTCACTACTCCGTATAAGTTTGTAAGTACTCACTTTACACGTTCTTTAATTAATTGCAATTCTTTTTTTAATTATAAATAATAATATTTTCTCATATTTTTGTTATATTTTAAATTCTTTCATATGTCCATTTAGATAATTCTATCATTTAAAATTAATGTAATAAAACGAACTATAACTTAAAAGAGTTTTAAAAAAAAACAAAAAATTTAACAATCAACCGATAAACAACTTTTCTTTAAAAGTAAAATTCTATTTATCTTTTCTTTAAAAATTCTATTTGTCTAAGCTCTCATTCTTAAAGATCTATTTTCTAGAAGCTCTTTCAAATAAACCCTAATCAATTACTCAAATTTGTTATTTTTCTTATAAAAAAAAGTGAGAATTTCCATATTCAAGTCAGTTTAGGAGTTTTTGATTGTTATTATTTATTAATACAATTATTCATTTAGATTAAATATATTATTAGAGTGGATTCGACTATTACAGTATATGGCTTTCACCTCGCCAGCCAAACCAAGATAGGATAAATTTGCACACACGAATTTCAAGAAGGTAGTAATGAGAATTAATTATCTGTATACGAACATTGCTGTAATCCATTGTAAGGATATTCATTTAATTTTTAGAAAAGTTTGTAGATGTTCTCTCACACTTAATTACTTTTTTTTGGCATTTTCTGATCTCCAAACTAAAACCGATCGAGGCTTAAAGTGAGCGAGTGTGAATCCTGTTATGTAATTCAGCTAAAAACAGTAATGGAAGCTACTGATGATCATCAGAAATTAAATTGGACAACAAGGCCACACCCACACAAATAATAATGGATATTTAAATCTGTTAGCTCCTCTATATAAATGCATGGCTACGTTAAAAACCATGCATGCATACACATTATTAATTTTTAATTATTTGCTCATGACAATCACAATAATAACAAGACAAAATCATATATCACGTGACTACATATTTATATTATATAACTGCATATGTATATAATCATGTCTATATATTACTATGAAAAAAATAATAATACTTAAAGTTGATATATATGTATATAGCTAAACTATCAAAGTCAATATATAGTTGAAAGATGGTGACAAATTAATATTAGAATTAATTAAAATCCAATATGGTTGGAGCATATATGCGAATTGTGATATTCATTTGATTCATAATTAAGGCACACGGTGATATCGACCTGCCTTTTATCAATATTTAATTTGGTTGGGTTATAATTATTATTATTTTGCCAGTACAGTACTATATGATTATATCCAACCAATTTTGGATTTTCTTTTAAATATAACTTACACAATTAGTAATTATATCCCACAAATTAGTTGTCGATCGTTCCTCGATGAGCAGGTTTCAGACTCATTATGTTCTTTATAATATGCCTCAAAAAATAACTAGTGTAATCGAAAGTTTAGCTTTAATTTAATTTATTATATCATATTTTTTTGAAGCAAATTAATCTTCAAATTAAACCGTATATGGCTTAATTTTATTATTTACACACACAGGCAATGAAATATTACTTGGCAATTAACTTCAATATATTTTGCCATCATGACAAGCTATATAAATTGGAGTTGTAAGATTATTTTATTTAATTGATTCATGATTCCTAAAAATAAAGAAAATGTTTGATTAGATTGGATTGAAAACCCATTTTTGTTTAAAATATGCATATAAGAAGAGATATAAACCAAAACCCTACAAAATCTTGTGTGAATACAATTCGATCCCAAATTTACTTTATATTTTATATTTTTTTAATCGTATGATCTCATTCATATATATATATATATATATATTTCATTTTCTAATCAAATCGATTCTATCTGAAACAAAATTTCAAATCCAAAATTAGGTAACGTTTATATTATAGATTTGTAAAACTATATTACTACTAAATTATGCAGAAACTAATGGCTATTCATCATTGGACTAATTAATCGGGGAAGCATATATAGCTGTAATAAAATCAGAAAAAAAAAATAGCTTATAAATTTTAAATTGTGAGTCACATGTTATTCCTTTTTTGAAGTTGAATAAATATCGATGAAAATATGGATCACAAAAGGGAATAGTTGACAGATATATATATATATATATATATATATATATATATATATATATATATATATATATGCGTGCATATTTGGTGGCATCAGTCGTGTTCAAGTTAATATCATCTTTAAAGACTATTGAAACTGCCATAATAAAATGCCAACAACCCCTTTTTAATTTATTTTCTGTTACTTTGTAAGCAAGCTATTTCATTTCTAATTATTATAGGAATTTTTTTTTATTATGTACTATTATTAATATTATAGATGCAACGATATATACATAACTTCAAAACAAAAAATTCAGCCATATATTCACAAAGTTTCAAGAGTACGTAGTCTTGTTTTGCTTAAAATATTTTGATGAGTTTATATATATATATATAAGAATTTTCAAGAATTGTCTTCATTTCATTTGGCAACACGATACCCAAAGTTGAACAAAAGAAAAAGGATTTGTGGTCTCCCATCTTAATTAACACTTCTTCGTGTAATTGAAAAAAAATACCAAATAGATGGAAAAATTCTCCGCACATATAGGATTTATACGCGTTGTTGATATGAATGAAAAGCATGAGTTTAATTGATGGACATGAATGATCAAACTTCAAGTTAGATTTGATACATTAACAACTATATTTATGATGAAAAACAATAAATAAATAAATAAATATATATGTGTATGTTTTATTAATGTATAAAGAAGAGAAGAAAGAAATTAAATAAAAGATTAAATTATTTGCACATTACTTTGACTTTTGTTTGTTTTTAACAATTACATTAGTTATGGGCTATACAAGTAATCGATTATTCCAACCCCACATGAGTCATATGATACAAATAAGTGTATATAATTGAAAATGGTTAATTAATTAATGAAGATATATTTTAGAATAAATCAAACTTGTTTAAAGGTGTAAATTTAATATGACATTGTTCTATTTTCTAATAAGATTACATGGATATATTGTCATCCCAATATTAATAGTGTAGAAGGTTTCTTATACAAATAATTTGAATAATTAAACCATCTGGTCCAATGAAATTCTAACATATTGATTGATTTATTATTCATTGATTTAAGTATCGGCGCATCTGTCTGTATAAAACCGACACATTTAATCAAACTTTACTATATTTTCTAATAAGATTACGTGGATAAATTGTCATCGTAAGAATCCAATCATTTTTATACGCATAATCACAAATAATTCGAGTCAATAAATTATCAAACCTAATTATATTTAATGCTGAAAACATATGCTTTAACTATCTCGTTTACTATTGTAGGTTTGTGCACCGCAATGTTCAACCTTCCTTCAACAATAACAATGGTGACAATTAGGGAAGAAATCCGAACTTTTGAGATAAAGATTTTAATAGAACGAGTATATCATGTTATTTTTGTGTATTAAGTTAAATCTTGCTCTTTATACATATGCATGAATTAAGATTCAAAACAACATCGTAATTGGTAATTTTTACAAAACGGTGTATACTTGGCAACATTTTATTGAGCTTTCTAGATTTTTTTTAGTAGGGGAGATTTTTTCTTTTCCATTTGTTGGCATTTTAAACTTTCTTATGGAATTAAGAAAAAAAAGTAGTCGATGACATAAATATTAAGTTAGTTTAATTGTAACTATTTAAAAAAAAAATTAACCCAATGAATTTCAAAAAAAAAAAGGAAGAAAAAATCCATGACTGTTTAAGCCGACTGAGATTTTAAGAGGAATTGAGGAAGTGGTACAACACAATATTCTGAGAATTGTGTTTTATACATTCATTAAATTAAACTATTTCAACTATTTTGCTTCAATCAACTAAATTTTTAACATATTTTTTTTGAAATAATTTGTAATATTTTTTAATGAGCCAAAATATTGCATAATTATTTAATAAACTGTCAAATTTTATTTATTATTTATCTGAGTTACCAATCATAAATTTATATCTTTTCAAATAGAATTTCACGTGATATGATCATGCTTTAATCCCAAAATAGGGATGAGAGACCGGAGAGAAAATTACAATATGTTTGATAATAAACAAAAATAATCATGAGTTAATAAATACAAAGTCTAAGAAAAAAAATAACTGTATGAGGTTAGTTCGGTGGTATTCTGATATGCCTCCACTGCTCCACATTTACAATAAGAGGTCGTGTGTCGGATCGGGTCATCCTTCCCTAAACCCCGTATTTATTGTAATAATTAAAAAAGAGAAAGTAAGTCCAATTAAGAACATAGAGCACAATAAAGGATGCTATGAAAATTAATCCTCAAACATGTATTAATACCAATGATTTTATTGAAGTAGAGCTACGTGAATCATTCTAGTGTGATTAATTTTTGTAATATCATTAAATCTGAAAAAATATTTTGTTTAAATGGGTTACAATCAATATAAAGAACAAGAAGCAACATATATGATTGCAAGAATGGACCAAAGGCAAGAAAGTTTAGTATTAATTTCATAATTTAGGTTCTAATTACTATAAAGATTAATGTATACTTCCATGCGCTTGTATGGTTGTCCAAGAGCTCACCTACCTTTAGATTATTTCTCCACTTGAACTCGTATAATTATGGAGTTTTAAAATAAATTGTCATATATCTATTAAAAACCGACCTATGACCGTAGAACGAAAATTTAATCACTTATTTCATATATTCATAATATAGAAGGTGGTTGCTAACCCACAAAAGACCAACACCATATACATAAAATTTGTGTTGAAACTATGTAGAGTTTCAAGATTTTAGCGTAAAATTGTAACATTCGATAGTGACTCTCTCGAGTGGAAATCAGGTCGGTTAAGGCATAGGTTATAAAATTTGGGGGTTTTTTTTTAAAAAATAAAATCATTAAGGATACATATTGTCATTTTGGGGAGGTTTTGACATTTTTTTTATTTGGGATATAGTTTCAATTCGACCCCTCAAAAATGACATTTTTACTAAAATCTCTTTTAAAAAAATAAATATAACATTGTATTTAGGGGTCGTTTGTTTTTTCACTTAAAACTTAATAGGTCTGAATCATAATTATTAAGTTGTTTCGTTTGTTTTTTTAAGTGGTCAAACAACTTAAAAATACCAAAAAACAATTTAAAATAAAAAGTAAAAAATCCTGATTTTTCACTTAATTGTAAATCACTGAATTGCATTAAATACAATCCAAAATATTTTCTTCCGATACTATCCCCATATATAACATATATCTAATTTCATCATAATTATATATGGTACATAAATCTTTATTTTAATATTGTTTTTTAATATAAATATTTATTATGATATTAGGATGATGTATTTATATATTATTTTAACACATTGTTTTGTATGAGTTTTCTTGCTGCCCCTTTTATTTTTTATTTAAAAAAACATTTTCTTTTCTTAGTAAAAATGAAGTTTATTTGTAATCGAAGAAGAAGATCATGATCATATGTGTTTATATATAATTATTATTTTTGAATCGTTTTTATTTCATATTATATGTATAATTGTTTAACATGGGTATAAATATAAAATTATTTAGTTTCAGACAATTTTACTTTTAAAAAACAAACGTGTTGACAATATATTAAGATGTGTGGAAAAAAAAAACATGTCATTTACGTTCAGATTTCAGTCCATATTCAGTCTTCAGAAAAATTCAAGACTATTCAGTCTTCAAATAAAAAAACAAACGGCCCCTTACTTTTTCAATCTTCAACATCGCCAATAACAATTTTCAAATTATAAAAATTAACGTTTTGAAACTACATGGACTTTATGGATATAATAATTAATACATACATGTTTCATATTTCAGTGTAAATTTTAAGAGTGCGTCAAAAGATTATATATTAAGAATCAAAACTTTGAACAAACAATTTATATTTATTGTTTCATTTTATCAATAGATTCAATACATATATATTTTTTTAAAATAATAAAAATAAAATTACATTTTATTCATGTTTGGTTGTGAAATTGTTGGAAATGAAGAGGGAACATGGACCAACTCTTTAGGATTGATGCCTAACTCATATAAATGAACACCATCCCACTTGCCCAAAAGGCAAAATTGTAGAGAAACCTGTCAAAAGAGAGGATGGGTCCAATGGGGGGCCCACTGACGTAATATTACATACATCATGCATCCATCATCATTGATATTTGATCATCATAATTCATACATCCTATCTCCTTCCATCACTCTCACCACCATCACTATATATGTACCATCGACAAGACATGTATGCTCCTCTACTAGATTCGATCTTCTTCTTTTTTATTATTATTTTACAGATGCTATTTTAATATAATTTGTAATTTTATTGTTTATGTTGTTATGTGTCATGAAATGTAATTATGCGTTATTGCCTTATTGGTATATATTCTGATATTCATATCATAAGGCTTATTTATCAAGAGTTTTTATATTTTGACAAATGGGTCAAACTAAGAAGTCTTATTTATTGAGAACAAATTTAATTATAAAGTATTATAATCAATCACCCATGTATGGTAAATGATGTGTATAAATTAAATGATATTGAATGTTATCAACTGATCAAGTATATTAATAGGGACTAAACATGATATATATAAAATCACTCAAGGTTAATTAATCTACTCATATGGTTGGTGAACTTATGCCTTACTTAAATTGGTATTACATTTTTAAAGCTAATAAAATTGTTCGTTTACATTATACACATTTAGCAAAATGAATGCATGGCATTGATAATCATTTGAAATTTTAAAATTTATAAGAAATCATTCATTGATATTTATGGCATTGAGATTTACAATAAAACTAAAGATTTCATTCAAATAAAAACATTTACAATTTCGTTGTCAATTTGTCATATTAAAGAACAAATAATACAAAACATTTTAATGGCTCACACTAAAATATTAGTTCTTTCTTCTCCTCTTCTTTTTTTAAAAAAAAATTATTCTAACTTTAATCGCTCCTAATTTGAGTATTTTTTTTAACAAATATAAACTTTTGATTTGTATTTAAGAAATAAATACATTTCAACCATGTATTAATAGCACTTATCACATCTTATGAGATACTTCAAACTCAATAATATTAAGATCAGGAGAAGTTCTTATCCATATATATTAACAGACAAACTTAGTCATTGACATTAAAGGGTTGTTATCATATGTCTTGCATTTCAATTCCAACATCCTCTATAAAAATATGTTTACAAAGTTTAAAATGTTAAAAGGATATGTTAACTATATAATAATTTCTCATGTCATACGAATCAAATTGGTATCAATTTATATACCCATCTCGATTGTTATAATTAATAAATAGTATTGAATGCCATAGCCCAAACCCAAGTAACAATTGCATCCTCTTTGCACATTATCTATCTTACTTTCCATTTGCTAGAATATATAGTGTACTAGTTATTAAATGATAATCATTACTTTTTGATCCATTTAAATGTTAATATTTTATGTAAAATCAATATGTTTATTAATTAAATAATCAAATGTAACCAAAAGACTTTTATTTTGTTGATTTCAATTCTATTGAGCTTTAATTAAAAGATATGATAACACATTTATACCATGATAGTGAATGGTTAAGATTCTTCTGTTTTTCTTTTCAGCCTTTTATATTAATTTTCAATAACAACTTTCACTTGTATTAGATAAGCACATAATACAATTTAGAGTTCCATTTGGTAATATGGCTTGCAACTCTTACAAAACAAAGAGGTTAATAACAACTATTTGCGACATTTCGGATTATACTTATAACAATTTATCTCGATAAGTCTCAGTAAACTCTTAATCAGATTGATATCATAAAAAAAAAGAGTTAAATTCATTGTTGTTTAGTACTTATAGAAAAAGATTTTCAAAAGAAGTTAAATTTTATTAAATATATATTATTAACATATCCACTAATGTGTGTGCGTTTGCTTATGTGTATGTGCGTACGTGTTTGTATGTGCGTGTGCATGTACATGCATTCCTGTTCACAATGTACATCAGTAAAGTGTAAGGTAATATCAAATACTATTAGTGAGGGTTGCATTTTGGGTTATGCTTATACCGATTTATCTTGAGTAGACTCTTAATTCGATCAGTATCATCAAAAAAGAAGTCACGATCCCGATCGATAAAAGCATTTATACCGACAAATTTATGGTTGTTTAGTACCTATACAAAAGGAGTTTCAAAAAAAGTTAAATTTTATAAAAGTATTTGTTAACTGTGTGAGCGGATATCTAATGTTTCTAAGCATATATATATATATATATATATACATTTTCAAGTCAGTACGCACTGCTATCACTTCATCAGTGCGTTAGTTATGGACTATTAGATTTACATATTTTGACTCAAAGTGTATGCACTTGTCAAAATTTCTCCATAATCAGTGGTCTTGCACAACGCAGTAATATAAGTTATATCAGTGCACACTGCGGAGAAAATGACTGTATATATATGGTCAAGGTAAATTAACTTAAATTTGTGACTTAAAATTTTGATTTTAATCTCAACCACTCATTTGCTCTTAATCCAATAGTTGAGATTTAAATGCATTTACAACTATTGAGTTAAGAGCACATGACTGGTTGCAACGTAGAAGTCAAAATTTTAAGTTTTAAATTTGAGTTGGTTTAATATAACCCATATATAGATATATATATATATATATATATATATATATATATAAAGATTAAGAGTATGTTAATTTCGTTTTTATCAAAATTGAAACAATTGAATTCTCTTTTAAAGTTATTAATGTTATTGAGGTATCTCACTATCTTCAAAAGTTTAGTAAGTTGCGAATTATATCGTAAAGGACTGGAAATTGGTAGAGTAGGCGTAAAAACGATTCTACTTTCTTAACTAAGGGCATGTGGTGGGACTTGGGAGTTGCTCCGCCATGCAACCACCAAAAATGAATCCCCCCACCAGTTCATGCAGCGTTGTATTAAAATAACCCACAAATTCAATTTTTATTTTTCCAACAAAAAAAAAGAAAAAGAAAAATTGGTACACAATCCATTTCACTAGGACATAGATAGACAGTAGATTTTTAAGAGTAGGGGGTCCACCAATGTAAAATCTTTTCCATGTTGACGTGTACTTAAAAAAAGAGTTAATGGATGTGCCATATAAAGAGGTACCACATCTTCCTAACTTTGACCTTCCATCATATTATTCGTTTCATCTCATTTTATTGTGGTAAATATAATAAAGGGTAAATTGTACAAACATGCCTTGACTTTAGGTGTAATTGCAACTATATTCAACTTTTATCCAGAATTACATAAACATACCCCTCCTGTTTGTAAGACACCGTTATAATTTAACTACTAAGGAGTAAAACAGTCTTTTGATATATTAATAAGATAAAATTATTATTACTTATATATATATATATAAGTTTATGATTTTCTTAGAAGAAAAAAAAAAGAAAAAAAAAATGGATGGGCACCTTCTGATCTTTCTCAATTAAAAAATAATCTTTAAAAAATAAAAAATAAACGATCAAATCACTTAGACTTTCCCAAAAGATAAAATCGTTTTGTGTTTTCAATTCCTCACCAGCTTCGTCTCCTTTATTCGAAGACCCAGAGTGCAGTATCATTCCCATTAATATGTTATCAATTAATCTCATTAGATCTCCTCCAAGCTTCCTATCTAGCCTTAGATTTCTTCATCATCAACCTTAAACACCATTTGGTCTCTTCCCAACCCGAGAAACTTAGTATTGTAGAGCTTCTTCATGAACTTCTAATGAGGTCCATAAATCAGATGAACCGTAGGTCAGATAATAGAGGTCAGTCGATTTGGGACGAATTAGGAAGTTGGATCCAGATCTACGCTGGATCTCCATCTAGCCACATTGGAGGAGCATTGAACTCCTCTAGTCAGAGGAGATTGGCAATCTCTTCTGTCTGGAGGGGACCGACTGGAAAAGGTGAACTCATCGGCGGGCTTCACCGCTGATGAATATCAACTTTTCGTTTTATATAAGCAACTATTCAATTCGTTGATTTCAAAAAAGAAAAAAATTTGAATGGAAAAAAGAAAAAGAAATTGTTCCTATTCATTTGTGTGTTTAACTTTTTTAATTTTTAATTTTCAATTATTTTTAGTATATTACTCATTTGCTTGATTAAATTCCTTTGAAAGACAATATAATTGATAATATATTTTCAGAATAAATAAATAAATAAATGATAAAGTAATAGTAAAATAAATGATAAAAAAAATAATTAGGGGCATTTTAGACTTTTCCAACCAACTAGACAGGTAGAGGTTCAAAACTAACCGTTGATCACTAACTGTAGAGTAAGTTTATGTAATTTTGGACATAAGTTGAATATATCTGCAATTATACCTAAAGTCAAGGATGTTTGTGCAATTTACCCTATAATAAAATCCTCAAGTTTAACGTAAATGGAGATGGAGAGCAAGTATACATTTATTTCTTCAAACATTTTATACTTTTAAAATTAAAATAATAAAAAGTTCAGATTGCTTTAGTTATTAAATTTTAAAATTGAAAATAATATTTTCATAAAAAAAATTAAATTAAATTAATTGAAGATTTTCCTTTAATGAAATATAAATTAAAAAACAACTTTAAAATGTAAAACCTATTTTAAAATTTAAATTATCTTCGTTTTTAATTTTTTTAAGTAAATATAAAAGTTTTAATTTTTTCAATTATCTTCATTTTCAAAAAAAATTTACTTTTTTAAAATTTATAATTGTTAATAATAAATTGTTTCTAAATTTTAAATAATATATAATAGCCTTTACCTTTTCTTATAAAAAAAAGATTATCTTCATTTTTGAATTTTAATAACTGTACTACTACAGACAGTTTGGTCTTTTTATCAGTTTAATTTCAACAGTATGAAAGGTCCAAATAGCTAAATATATACTTGCTATCTAACTGCATTTATACCAAACTTTAGGGGAGGTCAATGTATTTAATCATATTTAAATTATGAAAATCAACTTGTCTACATGTGTGTTTAAAAAATTATTAATAAAAATGATAATATGAAGTTGACTAAGTGGTAAACCCCCCACATCTACTCCAATAGGTTGTGGGTTCGAGTTATGAATTTGAATCCTCTCATCACCTCATCTTGTCCTCACCTAAATCAATTGTATTGATTAATTCTGTTTTTGATTGAGTGAAAACATAAAATTAATAAAAATAATTAAACCATTGACTTGTTATATTAGGCTAGTGGTAATAGATTATAGATGTGAAGACAATGTGATGACAATTAAGGTGAGAAGAGGATCCAGATCTTCAAGTCATACTCATTCCTTCAATCGTGAAATATTATAATAGTTCAAGAAATAAATTATTAATAAACATAAGAGAAATTTGAACTAATTTGACTTGTATATATATAAAATAGGGTAAATTATACTGAACCCCTTGAGGTTTGGTCAAGTTACACTTAGATGGAAAATTTTCTTTATTATACACTAACACCCCCAAAACTTAAATTTGACTTTTAAAATACCTAAAATGCCCCTAGTTATATTATTTTATACTTTATTTTTATTTTTTACCTTTTAACCAAAAACTTTATAAACTTTAATAAAAATAAAAAACTAAATAAAAATATCATTCATTAAATAAACAAATAGTTTAAAAAAATTAAATAAGTAGATAGTTTTAAAAAATTAAATAAATAAATGGTTTAAAAAAATTAAATAAATAAATAGTTTAAAAAAAATTAAGTAAATAAATAATTAAAAAATTAAATAAATAAGTATTAAAAAATCAAATAAATAAATAGTTTTAAATAAATAAATATTTAAAAAATGAATTAAAAATTTTAAAACATTAATTTTTAAGAATATTCATTAATAGGGACGAGATAAGCTCTAAATATCCAAGGAGTGTTGAGAACCTTGAAGCTTCTATTACCATCATCTTTACCATAAAATTTTGGATATTTAGAGTTTTTCTTGTCTCTATTAATGAATATCCTTAAAAAAATTTGTTTTTGAATTTTTTTCATTTATTTATTTACATTTTAAAACTATTTATTTATTTGTTTAAAACTATTTATTTATTTTATTTTTAAAACTATTTATTTACTTTATTTTTTAAACTATTTATTTATTTTATTTATTTGAACTATTTAATTATTTTATTTATTAAAACTATTTATTTATTTTATTTTTTAAAACTATTTATTTATTTTATTTTTTAAAACTATTTATTTATTTTATTTTTTAAAACTATTTATTTATTTTATTTTTTAAAACTATTTATTTATTTTATTTTTTTAACCATTTATTGATTTAATTTTTTAAAACTATCTACTTATTTAATTTTTTAAAACTATTTGTTTATTAAATTTTTTAAAACTATCTACTTATTTAATTTTTTTTAACTATTTATTTATTTAATGAATCATATTTTTATTTTTATTAAAGTTTAAAAGTTTTTGGTTAAAAGGTAAAAAAAATAACGTATAAAATAATATAACTAGGGGCATTTTAGGCATTTTAAAAGTCAAATTTAAGTTTTGGGGGTGTTAGTGTATAATAAAGAAACTTTTCCATTTAAGTGTAATTTGTCCAAACCTCAAGGAATTCAGTGTAATTTACCCTATAAAATATTGCACTCGCCGACAGTTAATTTGCTAATTACACAAACATCTTTTGGACTCCTGTAATTAACAACGTCGTTCACAAATCAACTAATAATTAAAAACAAACGAAATTCTGAACAACACCAAATATTTTAATAATTACGAATTTAATAAAAATATAAAATTATAAAACTATAAAACGACCCCTACAAATTTTTAAATTAAAAAGTCCCATAAATTAAGACCCAAAACAATTCGACAAATAAAAAAAACTAAATACTAATTAAAAAAAACTAAAATTAATTAATTATTTTAAAAATAATGTTCATATTAAATATTTTCCCATTTAAAAAAAATCAACAAATAATTTTTATTTTTTTATTTTTTAAATAGATATATCTTAAATTCATGGGATGTGTTAAATTATTGTTCATATTTAGTTGTGGTGTCTCAAATCCTGTAGTAATACAATATCATGATAGTAAATAGTAATACAGTCTCATGACTCATGTTATATTTCAAAATACATTAAAATGATGTAAAATTCCAAATTTTAATATCAGATAGATTGAATCATAAATTAATATATATATATATATATGTACTGTTATTCTAATATATTACACTCATACCTAACTATTGGTTCGTATCGTGTCGTGCTCGTACATATCTAATTGACAGTAGAATGTTTAGTAAAAAATACGAATCATGATACCAAAAACTCAACAAAGAAAAAAATACAAAAACTTAATCAATATTTGCATCTCAAAAATAAGAATATATAAATTTTAAATAATCTATTTCGACAATTGATTTAATATTTTTTACATTACACATTCAATGTCTCATTTTAAATTTTCGTTTAAGGCCCCTGATACCCTTGAACCGCCCCTGGTTAGTTTATCTTAATACTAATGTTATAAATGTTTATGATATTTTTAAAAGTAAGTTTATTATAATTTTTATAATTCCATAAAATAATGAATTTGCTTCAATAAAATTAGTTTTCACAAGACACAATTGTATCAGTTGCTTTTTTTTTTAGATATATCACTAGTAAGTATGACGATTCGAATTTATAGACATTTTCAAACTGAATGAGCACTCTTTATTACAAAACTATATTGGACGGCGGTTAACATCCCATAAAAGAGAAGTTTCTAATATACTGATTTTCAAATCAATAATGTTAAATATCTTAATTTTTATGAAACAATTTAATTTATATAACATATAACAAGTGAGTTAAATCATGGTTAACCTGGTATTTATGTGTCGATGTACATACAACAATTAAGATATAAGTTATACTCTCCAATATTATAGTTTTCAGAATTTGTGATGAAGTGAGAAGATGTATGCTAAGGCATATAAGGAATTAGTATATTTAAGGTAAAAGAGTAAAAAGGGGAGGGATCAAGTGAAATTAAGTAGAAGAGTACAAAGTCATCGGTAATAAGCCCGTCATAGTAAAAGCATTTTTTGTTTCCTCTCGCTAAAAGATTTTTATTTTTATTTTTATAAAACACTTATATTTTATTGAAAAAAAAAAACACTTATATTTTGTGTGCAGTGTGTAGACGTGACCACAGTTCGGTTCGAACCGTGGAACTAAACCGTAACTGTGGTAAAAAATCGGAACCGGAATCGTAACTGTGGGCTTAAGGTTCCGGTTCGGTGGTTAAAAAAAACCCTGGACTGGAACCGCCGGTTCCAGCCCATTTTTTTATTTTTTTTATTTTTTTGTTTTCTCATTTTTTTTCCTATAAATACCCCCATCTCATTCATTTATCCTCACCAATTCTCTCCCAATTCTCTCTAATACTCTTCAATTCTCTTTCAGCTATCAATTATTCAATTGTTTATATTTATTTTCTTTCAATTTAGTTTTTTAGTTTTCTTAAATTTTTATTTTATTTTAATTTTGGCATATCTAATAAACTTCATTTACAAATTACAATTTCACATCATTACATATTTACATGTCTATTAATTTTTTTAGTTAGTAGATTAAAAAAAAAAAGAACTAAATCGCCCGGAACTGTAGAACCGGACCGGAACCGGAACCGGTGCTAGGCGGTTCCAATTCCGGTTCCGGTTCCACATCCCTCTAGAACCGGAACCGACGGTTCGAAACCGGAACCGAACCGCGGTCATTAGTGGCAGTGTGTACAGTTTTTATATATATATAAATGACAGTTTAATTTAAATTGTATTTTTAATATATTTTTTAAAATATCTAAAAGAAAGTCTGAATCTAATATGAAAATATCCATATACATATCTGAATCTGAATCCGAATCCGAAATCGAAACCGGCCTGAATCGGATATATCCAAATCCAAATCAGATATTTCAAAAAAAAAACGATATATAATTATTATTATTTAAAAAAAAACTCACATTACACACTTTTTTTTAATTTTGTTTTTTTTTTATAAAAATGACAGTTTAATTTAAATTGTATTTTTAATATGTTTTTTTTAAATCCAAAAAAGGTCTAAATCCAATCCGAAAAATATCAATATACATATCCGGACTCGAATCCGAATTTAGTCTAAATCCGAAAATGTCCATATCCATATCCATATCTCGTATGAATTATCCAATTAGGAGGTTTTTTAGGAAAAATCCGATACCAATCCAACTCGGAAATTTTCAGAACAAAACTTCCAAAATGAAAAATTCAGAAAAACCGAAAACAAAAAATTGGATTCCGAATCCGATCCGATTGACACATGTAATTGATGATTAACCATATTAAAACTCTATGCTTTTCTTAAAACTAATTTAAATTTCTGGATTTCATGCTATTATAATAAAAGGAAATATCCCTATAAAAATTAAATTTATGCTATAAAAAGTAAAAATTGATTTGACTGAAAATTGAAAATGAGAGGTTGACAAAAAATATAAAAGGACGAAATGGAGGAGAGGTAATCGCATAGAAATGCTCTGTTCAAAAAGGTATCAGCTTTGACTTTTGAATAAAAAAACAAAGACAGCAAAAAGGTTAGTTTTACCATTACATGGTGTCTCTTATTGGGAAATAATGCAACGGGCCCGGCCGAATTTCGATATAAAAGTTAAATTATCAGCAGTACCCTTATAGTTTATCTAAATACTAATTTTAGAAAAGTGTATTAAAAGAAAATTTATTATAATTTTTATAATTTCATAAAAGAATGGATTCATGTAAAAATGTTTTGGGCATGTTCAAGTTTACCTTAAGTACAATTAGTTTTCACAAGTCACAAATGTATCAATTGTTTTTTAGATATACCACAAGTAGATATGTCGACTTGAATTTGGAATTTTTCCTAACTAAATAAGTACTTTTTACCTCAAAACCATTTGGACAGTTGTTAACAGCCCATAAAAGAAAAGTTTCTAATATTTTTTTGCAAAAATTCATGAATGACATGATTTCTAAATGGTTGTTTGTCATTAAGGGTTGTCCAATAAAAATAACAAATTTTAGATTTTAAAAGAAAAACCAAATATAAAAATTTGATGGGTTTATTTACTTTAACATACCATATGATTCTCACATGTTTTAAAATTGGTCACAAACATCCTTATAAGAGTATTTCAAATAAATTAGTAAAATTTTAAGAAACGTTTCCGGCTTTTTTTTCTTCGTAAAAGTCACAATAATTTTCAAATCAATAATATTAGATAGTTTAGCTTTTATGTTGACAATTTAATTCATAATTCAATATAGCATATAAGAAATGAGTTAAACCATGATTAACATATATTTATTTGCCAAATTATATATAACAATTAAGATATATATATATATATATTAGAGCATCTAATATTATCGTTTTCATAATTTTAGATTAAGTTTGAAGATGTATACAAAAGCATATTGGGAATTAGTGTATTTAAGGTAAAAGAGTAAAGAGTGGAGGAATGCAAGTGAAATTAAACCTAAGAATCCAAAATCACTAGCAACAATCCCGTCCTAATAAAAGCACTCCTTTTTTTTAGTCACTAAAAGTTTCTGTTGTGTACACATCTGGCCGTGTGTGTAGTCTGACCCTCTCTCGACTCTAGCAAGAGAGAAAAGAAAACATTAAATTTTAGAGAAGAGAGAGAGTACCCAAGAAGAGCCTTCTCTCTCTCTCTCTCTCTCGAATTTGGTGAGTGAAGATTTTAAAGCCTCCACCACTCTCGAATTTAAAGCTCATCTTCGGTTACACATTTTTTCACATAGAGAAAGAGAGATGGAGAGTTCAGAGTTGGTGTTTTGTTTTAGTATTTGGTAGTAGTGGCTTATTATTAGTTATGGTCAGTGTAGTAGTGAAGTTATATATATAGAGAGAGAGAGGAGTTTGTGGGCTGGTCCTCTGTTTCTCGATCTCTCTCTATCTATATATCTTAATTACAGCCTAAATTTTTCTGAATATCTCTCATTTTAAGCCTTAACTCTCTCTCTTTCAACTCTAAAATCATGCTATTTCTTTCTTTGTTTTCTCTCATATATTCTCAACCCATCTCTCTTTCAAATGCTACTTTTAATATCATCATCGTCTCTATCTATTCCTTTCACTCATAAGCGAATGTTTTTCTCTTAAAAAATCTCTCCTTTTCCTGTTTGTTTGTTGTCTTTGGTTTGTACAAGTAATGAGAACTGTTCTTGTTCAATCGAAGACACTGTGAATACTCTGGGCTCTGAAGGAGAAGACTGTACACACACACGCACGCATAACATATTTAAATATGGAGTTTGGAAGTGGAGGCGGTGGAGGAAGTGGGTCTGGTGGGGACCACGATGCTTCCGATTCCCAGAGAAGAAAGAAGCGTTACCATCGCCACACAGCCCACCAGATTCAGAGACTTGAATCGTAAGACTAATTGCATTACACTAAAACCTTTGTTCTCTCTCTTCATGTGTGTGTTTTTGGTCTTTTCTTGTCCATTTCTGTATTTGGGTGTTTTTCTTTTTTATTCAAAGAATGATTTTTGACGTTTTGGGTTTTTTGTTGTTGTTTTGTTTTGTACAATGAAGAATGTTCAAGGAGTGTCCACACCCAGATGAAAAACAGAGGTTGCAGCTTAGCAGAGAATTGGCCTTGGCTCCTCGCCAGATCAAGTTTTGGTTTCAAAACAGGAGGACCCAAATGAAGGTATGTATATGTGAACTCTTTTTTATACTTTTGTTCTTGACTATTTCATGGAGGCTTTTCTTCTTATTACCAAAAAAAAAAAAATTTGAGTCTTTTCACTTTATATAGGCACAACATGAGAGAGCAGACAACTGTGCTCTTCGAGCAGAGAACGACAAGATCCGATGTGAAAACATAGCAATCAGAGAAGCACTTAAAAATGTCATTTGCCCTTCTTGTGGTGGTCCTCCTGTCACTGAAGATTCTTATTTTGATGAACAGAAGTTGAGAATGGAAAATGTCCAGTTGAAAGAGGAGGTTTGTTTGTTAATTGATTTTTTTTTTGGGGGCTAGTAATTGCAATTATATATATGTTGCACCTATAATTCTGTTTGTGTTTTGTGTTTTGTTTATGTAATTCAGCTTGATAGAGTTTCAAGTATTGCTGCTAAGTACATAGGGAGGCCTATTTCACAGCTCCCACCAGTGCAGCCTATTCATGTTTCTTCATTGGATTTAACGATGGGGAGCTTTGGGGGCCCATCTGGGTTGAGTGGTGGTCCTTCACTTGATCTTGATCTTCTTCATGGAAGTTCCTCAACCATGCCAAATTTGCCATTTCAACAGATAGTTTTATCAGAAATGGACAAGTCTTTGATGACAGATATAGCAGCAAATGCAATGGAGGAATTGCTCAGACTCTTGCAGACCAATGACCCCTTGTGGTTGAAGTCATCGACAGACGGTAGAGATGTTCTTAATCTTGATAACTATGAGAGGATGTTTCCAAGAGGTAGTGGTCACTTGAAAAATCCCAATATCAGAATAGAGTCATCCAGAGAATCTGGGGTTGTGATCATGAATGCTTTGGCTTTGGTTGACATGTTTACTGATTCTGTGAGTTCTTTTGTTATAATCTCATCCTTTGAATGCTTAGTTAAAATTATAAAAGTACTCTAATTGTCTTGACTGATTGCTGATTTTATTTTCTTCGTAGAACAAATGGGTGGAGCTATTTCCAACTATTGTTTCAATGGCAAAGACAATTGAAGTGATAACATCTGGCATGATGGGTAGTAGCCATAGCGGTTCTCTGCAATTGGTAACTCCTAACTGGATAGCACAAGAACTTGGTCACTTCCTATGATTTTTCATTTTCTGTTTGAGTGAGTGATTTCTTACATGAAATTTGTGTCGTTGCAGATGTATGAGGAGTTGCAGGTGCTTTCGCCACTGGTACCAACACGGGAATTTTACATCCTCCGTTATTGTCAGCAGATTGAACAAGGCTTGTGGGCAATTGTCAATGTTTCTTATGATTTTCCCCAATTTGCTTCCCAAGGTCGATGTCACAGGTTTCCTTCCGGATGCTTGATTCAGGACATGCCTAATGGATACTCTAAGGTTGTCAATTGAATTGAATTGAATTGAATTATTTGCATTCTCTGTTAAATTCCCATTTGTTATATGGTTGTATGTACCCAAGGATTAGTAAGATTATTGTCCTTAACTTTCATTTTATCATTTCCCAATATAGGTTA
Organism: Dipteronia sinensis; assembly: GCA_033220585.1. Taxonomy (NCBI): domain Eukaryota; kingdom Viridiplantae; phylum Streptophyta; class Magnoliopsida; order Sapindales; family Sapindaceae; genus Dipteronia; species Dipteronia sinensis. Next base: position 10,420,489 of record CM065637.1, on the reverse strand, counting down.
CTTGGATGGAACATGTTGAGATTGAAGACAGAACTCCCATTCATCAGCTTTATAGAGATCTGATTCACAGTGGTATGGCATTTGGAGCTGATCGCTGGCTTGCCAGTCTCCAGAGAATGTGTGAGAGGATTGCTTGTCTAATGGTGTCAGGGGGTCCAGGTCGTGATCTTGGAGGAGGCAAGTCTTTTTAGCATTTTAGTTGGACATTAGTTTTCGATTCAAAGGTCTTAAAAATGTTCATGTTCATACTTTTTTCAGTAATTCCATCGCCCGATGGCAAAAGGAGCATGATGAAACTTGCACAAAGAATGGTAAACAGTTTCTGTACAAGCATTAGCACATCAAACAGCCATCGCTGGACCACTCTTTCTGGGATGAATGACGTAGGTGTTCGTGTCACTCTTCACAAGAGCACGGATTCTGGCCAACCCAATGGTGTGGTTCTTAATGCAGCAACAACATTTTGGCTTCCCGTTTCTCCGCAAAATGTCTTCAATTTCTTCAGGGATGAAAGAACCAGATCTCAGGTATATACAACATATCTTGATTCGAATAATGACTTATATTATGATCGGATCAATGCATTGTTTGTCACCATTCTTACTCTGCTTATTTTCAGTGGGACGTTCTCTCCAATGGAAATGCAGTGCAAGAAGTTGCTCATATTGCAAATGGGTCACATCCCGGGAGCTGCATATCAGTTCTTCGAGTAAGATCATTGAATTCGTTTTCTTTCATTTTTCTCCTGAATTCCTTGTTGGTTTGACTAACATTCATAGTTGGTGTGTTTCTTTTATATTCTCGCGAAATAGGCCTTCAACACTAGTCAAAACAACATGTTAATACTCCAGGAGAGTTGTATAGACAATTCGGGGTCATTGGTTGTCTACTGTCCGGTTGACTTACCTGCCATCAACATAGCAATGAGCGGCGAGGATCCCTCCTACATTCCGCTACTTCCATCCGGTTTCACCATCTGTCCTGATGGCCGTCCTGACCAAGTAGGAGGAGGAGGAGGAGACGGGGCATCAACCAGTTCGAACACACACGGGAACATTGGCACTAGGTCAAGTGGCTCACTGATCACAGTAGCATTTCAGATACTGGTGAGTAGCTTGCCATCTGCAAAGCTAAATATGGAGTCAGTGACGACTGTTAATAACCTTATCAGCACCACTGTCCAGCAAATTAAGGCTTCTTTGAATTATCCTGGTTCTTGATGAATCAATCAGCTCCAGCTTCTGTTATTGCCAATACTGCTACACAACTGTTTTGGGTCTCTCTCTATCTTTTTTCTCTGCCATCCTTAAATATCATCAATCAGAGAAAAGTTCAGAGTCTCTCTAGTGTGCTGCTGGCGGTAATCAATGTTTGAAGAACAAGTATTTTGGGTTAGTTGGGGTGCTTTGAATGCTATTCCATCAACACCCCTGAAGCTGCTTATTTACTGCCTTTCTGTTTTTGGCTGCCAAACTTCATTACAATCCACACCAACTTATTCAATTCTTTTTCTTTTTCTACAAAATCCCCACTTTTGGTTTCTTGCAAATTTTACCTTTTGGAACATTAGAGCCTTAAAAAGAGGGAGTCAAGAACGCACCATACGTGTCTTTTCTTGCCATTTCAGCCATTTTTTTCTATCATTCCACACCTCACAATTCACAAACACAGCTTGAAAAAAAAATTTGTATGGTTCGGGTATTGACTTCTCTGTTCATGGACTTTTGAATTTATATCTATCTATCTATCTATGAATTTATGAATTATTTACTGTTTCTTGTAATCACTTTTTTTTTTTTTTTATAATCTAGCTTTGCAATTATATGACATTCCTGGTACAAGTGATCTTAACAACTAAGCTAAAGCTGGTACCACATTCAGACTTTTTATTTTTTACGAGAAGTCTGAATGTGGATCCCCATGTGTGTATTGAAGATGACCAGGACCTTTGAAAGTCAGGAGAGGGAAGTAGGGCCAGAAATTGACAGTTTAATTTGGATAGCTATGGAGGTTTTATGTCTATTAGGGCTCCACCACCCATATGATCATTCATACTATAAATAATTCAACTTCAAATTTTAAATTTACTTCATTTGGCTCTTGATATTTTCTGGGCAAAAAAATCCTTTTTCAATTGACTGATATGACTTCAATCAACCCCTCACCTGATGTGTATATTACCTGAAAAAAAATAATACATTATGATAGATTTCAATGGCCATCTGCCCTACACGATCACCATTTTCAAACCACTTATCTCCTGTGCCCTGCCTAGATGTAGCTTCAATGTTGATGAGACTTTTTCTGTGCAAAAATCTTATAGACAAAGTTCAATATAAGATCATATTAGTGTATTATCATATATATAACAAGGACTAACAATTTAGTCACAACACCACAACCCGACACAAACACAAACGCTCGTAAATGTGAAACAAATTATCGGGTTCAACTGTTAAGTAGTTTTAATCGTGTCAAGTCTATAATTGTGTCGATCCTTTTGATATGTTATGTAATTAAATTGATTAAAACATATATACAGTTTTAATCGTGTCAAGTCTATAATTATGTCAACCCGTTTAATATGTTATGTAATTAAATTGAATAAAACATATATGCGCACTTGATGCAATATTTAGCTTATTCTTTCCTTGATTAATATTAGAAGTATTTATTTCAAAATCACCATTTGTCTACATAATTTAACTCAACTTTTGAAAGTTGAACTATTAGTTGTCATAGAATTAGTGCCACCATTGTCAGCCTTAACAATGACTATGCAACTTATTATTATTAGGATTTGTACTTTTTAGAAGCAACTTGAACTTAAAAGACACAGATCGAAACTTGTCTTTAACTCTACCATATTAACATGTAAGGACATTTAAAACTTCCTATAGGGTATTTAACAAACACTCTAGCACATGATTTTCTTTTAGCCATCAGAAATTCTCTTAAATTTTAAAGGCTCTTGTGATTTTCCCATGATAAATTGATCTTGAAATGTCCGGCAGAACCCTATCCAGTTTGCGTCAAATTTAAAAAAGAAGAAAAGAAGTCATTATTAAAAAAGATATATGAGAGTAATTGATGCTGTACATGGCTTCAATTGAATTGTTTGATGAAGCACAATAAATGGAGGAGCATTAAAGCATGTAAGAAGGTACATCTATGGTGTGTCTATAATGATATCTCTCCTTTGTATGGCCTTCAAGTTGGGGTTTCAATTTGATATATACATGAACATTATGGTTGCCATTGTCCAATTAATGAACCTCACGTGGTGAAATTGTAGCAGCTTGGGAAAATTCATCCCAATTCGGTCCATCAAACTTGTATAATTCTTTTGACTCCAAACAAATTTGCTTTGTGTAAAATGGAAACATTGGCAACACTTTTTTGTTTTCCTTTTTTCAAAATATTTAATTTTTGCCTTGATTGGGGGACAGAAAAACATTATTAATTTATTATTATGAATGTAGAAGTAGAACAAGTAAGTACTAAGTAGTGGGGAACCCTAAAAAAATCTCTATCAATTTCATTCAAAAGAGAGGGAGGGAAAGAGGAGATGGGCATGGGTCCTATAGAGTTACAGAAACCAAACTCTAAAACCTTATTACAATAAATTTATTTTATTTTTATTTTTAATTTTATTCGTGTTCTTTTTTTCTTAGAAATAAAAAGAAATATTGTGTTCATGCAATAAAATTAAAATATATGGTGAAAATTAATTTTGGTTTCTTCCTTATAAATTAACTAACTATTCTTTTCATATCAAAGGAAAAAGAACTAGGTATTAACCGAAACAATAACTATTCATAATTCCTATAATTGAATCAATTACATATCAATTCAAAGCTAGAAAAATATCTACTTGAAAGTTTACGTCCAAAATACCTTAAGTTTACTCTTTCACGCTTATAATCAATTGTTGAGAAGCAAAATTAGGCAACAAAAGAGTCAAATTGGCATGGAAAAATGGGGGTTGATTAGTCAAACAAAATAAGGTTTAAATATGTAGTGTTTGTATAAGGTATGGGTCCGTCAGGAGTCAGGACTGACGACAGTGGCTCTAGGGATCCTTTTCCTTTGTATGAGTTTGCAATTGTATAAGAATGAAAGAAAAAGGAACTGGAAGCGCCGACTGTTGTTGACGTTTATACTACGATGTTCAAGTCAATATCAGATCTAGAGAGATTGTCTCGCTTATTTATAGGGAGGTTGCCTCCTTGATTGGTACAAAGCAAGGGTTAAGCTCGAATGTGATTGGTCCATATTCAATTTGCTTGAAAACTTGAGTATTATTTGTCTACATTCAGATTTTGGCTTTGGGTCGCTCTATGTGACTATTGTATGTGTGACACATACCTCTAGTAGCATGTGATAGGACATTCATAGTCCATAGATGGCATATGTTTGTAACCACTTACCACTTACCAACAACCAACTGCCCTACTTTACCCATAGCCCTTAGCCCATAGGTTTTATAGCCTAACCTAACCCAAGTATTTTGTGAAGTGTCTCGACTACAGTTAAAAGGCTCGAGCCCTTTTGCTTTGTCAATGGGCTCGCTAAAACTTTGATCCTCAAATCCGTTTTACAATTGGTTTGATGTATGATGTATCCCATAACATGGGTTTCTAAATGTACCTTCGTGTGGTATCTTCCCCTATTCATGGGCCGAACCTATATGAGCCTAGTGTAGGGTTGGCAATTTGAGGGCCCAAGCCCGCACTTGACCCAAGCCCTCAAAAAACCCTCTTAAATTAGAAGGGTTTAAACCCAGCCCACATAAGAATATTATGTAAGTGGGTAGGGTTGGAACCAAGCCCACGAAAAACAGGGTAAAGCCCAAGCCCGCCCTTTTACCCTCATTATTACCAAAGTGTGAGTTTGTGACCCAGTTTGGATCCGAATGTTGATCCATATTATTTGACCCAGATTTTTAACACATTTTGACCTGGATTTAGATTCGATTTTTGACCCGAATTTTTAACTCATATATTTTTGACCCGGATTTTGGATCCAATTTTGACCCGGATTTTGACCCGAATTTTTAACACATATTTTTTTTGACCCAGATTTAAAAGTCAAACAATAATGACAAGAGAAACCATTGTTAGTTTTTAAATAAATTGATTATGAATGTAAAAATAAAACCCTAGGTTGGTTTGGTGTAATTTCTTCATCTTTTTAGCAGTGTAAATATCAAATCTTGATTCAGAGCTAAACAAATATCGGTTTGGATGGATAAGATATCCAAATTTATGATGATGTCAGTAAAAATATCAATGCCACTTGAAATCTAAAAATATCACTGAATTTTATAAATATTACCTATAATTAGTTATTATTATTTTTTGAAAAAATCGATAATAAATTCTTGATTATAGTATATTGAGTGGCATTATTTTGTCAAATCTATAGAGATCAGACGTATCAGGACAATATTTAAGAGCATTTCCAATGCAAAAACAGTTTGCATATGAATAATTGTTGATATGGCAACAATGTCAAGACACTTGTTTTCTATGTGGTATAAATATGGACTAGATAGACAATCAATTTAAAATTTGGTCTCCAATGTTTCCGTTTAAAATACATTTTGTTTTAATGATGTGTCCAATTTTATTTTCTTTTTTCTTTTTTCTTTTATTTCCTTACCAAAAATAGATGAAAAATTAATGTCAAGTTTAAATGTTTGTTGAGTCAATCTAAAAAATGGCTATGTAACAGGCCGTCTGAAAATGAATAGTCATATTGACAATGTCTATTATTTTTTTTGCCATGTCAGTTTAAGGTTGAATATGCACGGTTGCATTGGACACAATTATTAACAGAATATCTATTTATCCTACGTGACATCTTTTTTTTCTTCACAAATCACGTTTGTATTGGAGATGCTCTAATATGTCTTTGAATCAGATTCCCATCACCGATATATTTCTACTGTGTTTCAGTGCTTGTGACCACTTACCACACTGTCAACCATATTCAAACTCAAAAAGCATAGAATTACACATAGAAGCGGGGTCGGATTTTTTTTTTTAAGGTATCTATTTATCACCTATTTAGATTATGTATTGTTTTTAAAGTTTTTTATCATTAATAGGATTTTGGATTCGAACTTCTGGTTTGAAAGTCATTTATCCATATCTCAAACTCATTCATCTATCTGCTGAGCTACGATTATAGAGACTGAATTGGATTTTTCTACCACACGTACATTGTGGTAAAAAATTAAATCCACAAAAACAACATTAAAATGTTCGAAAATTAGACGGAATGGAGAGGGACAGAGAAAGTGAATTAAGAAAATAAATGAAAAATAAGATTATAAAGGTCCCATTAAAGAGCACCTACGGTACATTGTTACAAATATAAAAATTAAATTAAGAAAAATCTTTATTATTTTAGGACATTAATACACAAATACGATTTCCAAAAAATTTCAAAAATACCACCGCTAAACAACTAAACAACTATAATTTTTTTTTCTTTCAAAAACTCTATTTCTAATAGATCTACTTGTACTAATAGAAATTTTTCAAAAGCCCAGCAAAACAAACTCTTAATCTAAAAATATCTTAGATGAAAGTCTTCGTATGTGTTATATATGAGTAGTGCTATTGACTACACCCACTACTGAATTATTTATACCCCATTTTTTAAATTATCTAGGGCCTGTTTGATTTTCCACTTAATACTTAATACACTTAATATGTGTCATTAAATTGTTTTGTTTGATTTTTAAGTGATAAAATCACTGAATTGGCTCTTAAAATACTGGTTATGAAAAGTGAATTTTTTTTACTTTTCAACTAATAGCAAATCAACTGAATATATATCAATTTATTACCTCCAAATTTATCTTCACAAATCTTATCTAATTTTCTGTATTATATTATCTCACAATCCTTAACTATATTAATATTTTTTTTTCTCACAATTTAAATAATTTTAGCAACCATAAAACCTAGTTTTTTCAAGACTCCAAAATCTCCATTTGAATCCAACATTTTTTTAATTGTATTCAAACCTATTTCGACTTCTATTCATATTTCGGTAAGGACTTTTTTTTTCTCATAATTTGATTAATTTTATATTATGTGATTGGGGAAAATTAGCACTTTAAAAAAAAATTAACTGGTTTTACAAACAAACTTAAACCAACTTAACCATAAACTACATGCACTTTACATTTGTCTCAAGCACCATGATATCATCTCGATATGCCTAGATTATATACTCCCAAATTCGACACTAATTTTGTTAATTTACATATATAATTGAATTATGTCTGTTTGTGGCATATTTATATGGTATGTTCCACATTAACAGAGCATATATATTTCATTACAAATGTATAATTATATTAATATAATTCCACATATACACATTGAACACATTAAAATATAAATATATAACAAATAATAGTTGAAAGGGTATAGATGTAAAAGTATTTATTTTCAGATATTTGTAACTTAAAAAAATAAACAACTTATCACTTATATTCGGTTTTCGGTGAAAACAATGAACATGTTATTCGGTTTTCAGTTTTCAGTCATTAGTATAATTTAGCACTATTCAGTCTTCAGACGAAAAATCAAACGCAACATTAGTATTCTTTTTTCCCTTTAACAAATTACTTAAAGAGACAAACCATTTTAATTAAAAAAATTGTACAAAATAAAACTAATAAAACTCCACTTTCCTTATATAAAAACCCTAATGACATAGATTATTTCAAATCGCTGAATGTATACTATTTTTGTTTATATTTTTTTTTTTCAGATCTCGGTCTCATGTTTCCCATGTTTAGTATTTATTGATTTTATTGTTTCATATGTTTGTTTTGTTTGAGTAATGCTAGGCTTCCCAAAAATTTTCCCAAATTCCTTCCCAAATGGTGTTGGCACGTGACGTGTCAACATCTTATAAATCATGAGATTATGTGGTGAGAGAGATGATGTTGACACGTCACGTCCCAACACCATTTGGGAAAGAATTTGGAAAAAAAAGTTGGGAAGCCTAGCATTGTTCGTTATGTTTTTCCTTTCAAATTCTAGATCCATGCTTACTATTTTTTTTCCTCTAAGTTTTTTTTTCTTTCAAATCTTCTAAGTATACTATGATTTGTACCAATTCTGTTGTAGATTTTATTTCAGATCTTTTAAAGTTAGTTTAATGTTATTTACAAAAAAAACAACAACAACGAAATCACACCAAGAATCGCGACTAAGAAAATCTAATATCTGACAAAACGAAACCACACAAAAACTTTAACTCAATCGCTCAAAAAAATCATCATACGATCGATATCGCACTCATAATCTACCACCAATAATCCAATCGACTCCAGAAAAAAAATCGCATCTAATAAGGATGGTTTACCATGAAATTAGAAGAAAAAACAAGTTATGCGAATGAATGTGAGAAAACTGTATAATTTAGGGGTGTGCGTTTTCGGTTTGGTTGGACGGAAGCTCAATATCAACCCAAATTAATATGGATCGGTTTGACTATATTTCAACCCAAATTAAACCAATGTGATTTTTCAAACCGATTCAAACCAAACCAGAAAAGGTCGGGTTGGTTTGGATAGATTTATCGGTTTATATTTAAATTCAAAAATAAATTTGGTATTATATTATATAAAATATTTAAACAAAAAAATCATAACATAAAATATTATATATATATATATATATAAAGGAAATACATAAAAGTCGAACGAGTAATTACTGTATATATATGTATATATACCCTGATTAAATGCATGCTTGACAATATCTATGTTTTCAAAATCCTAATACATCAATCAATCAGAAGAATTGTATTAAAACAAATAAATAAACTATAAAAGTTTATAATAATTGGTAAAAGTTATAAAACCTGAACTGAATAGAAAACGTATATAAATTTTATATTTTAGTTTTACTTTCTAAAATATGTAGTTTGGTTTGGGTCGGTGAATTATTTCACTCAACCCCAAACCGAACCACCTTTAATCGGTTTATCCAAAAGATAAACCGAACCACCATTTATTTATATTTGTAATCGAACCAACCCAAATTTTATGGGTTGGGTTGGTCGGTTTGACTGTTTTTTGCACACCCCTACTGTGTATAAAAATTAAAGATGAAGTGTATTTTTATTTTTATTTTTTTAAAACAGATACGGGGAGTATTAAGTTTGAAAAATAAGTAAAATGGTAATTATGGAAATAAATCAAAAAAATTAATAAAACCATTTAATTTTATATCATTAAATCAATTTTTTTTAAATAAACATAAATATGGAGTTCATTAGTGGGGTACCAAATATATATATATATATATATATATATAAACTTCAAAAAATAGGTATGAGTTTGTTTTTTTCACTTTTAATCATTATTCATTAATATGTGCCCTAAGACTAACTCGAGTTCAACTAACTTCCTGGTACATATTAATATTACTGGAAAAATTGTTTTTTATCATTAGATTCGGACAAATATAATTAAATACTAACCTAATAATCTCTAATGTTGGATGGTCTGATACCCTATAAGATAGCAACCATAATTTAAAAGGAAATTATATAATTGCCAGTGATTTGATCCAATACAACCCACAAGAACACATATTAATAACACAAAAAATAAGAAACAACTACAAAGTCAACCAACTTTACAAGTTAGGTGTGTCCAGTGGGCAGTGCCAGTGGGTTCTAAAAGTCAAAAAGCAAGTGATGATGAGAAACTTACAGCTTACAAGTTACGGCCATTCCGCGTTCAAGTTGACTTTGTCTGCTTCCCAAAGTCAAGGTCTTCCTCTTGGAAAAATTTTGATTGGTGCACGATGCGTACATGCACATCATCATCCGTTCCAATCATGCCACGTAGCAAATTAATTTTTTACATCATGGCACGATCGTAATAAGATGGACTAATCATATGCTCTTAATTAATATAATAACACGCTACTCTACGCATCAATCTCTCGATCTTCATTTCATTTTCATTTCTAGGTTTTCCCTAGAAAGTGAGAGAACAAAAAATGGGAAGGCTAGAACACCAACCATCGATCCAACACTTGAGCCATCCTCATCTCCTGCATCTGACCAACCCACAAACCCTAACCCTTGCCACTCCATGTTCAGGCTGCGAGCTCCAATCCTCTGGTTGGATGTACACTTGCACTCCCTGCAACTTCACTCTCCACCTGGCATGTACCCAGATGCCCCACCTCATCAACCACCCCTCCCACCCTACCACCCTCTCAGCCTCCTCCCAACGCCGCCCTACCCCGGCGGCCTGTTCAACTGCGACGGCTGCGGCCACCATGGCCGCGGATTCAGTTACCACTGCAACCAATGTGACTTTGATATTCATATCCTTTGTGCCTCGAAACCACTCTCTTTAATGCACCATTTGCATGCTCATAAACTCGAGCTCACGTTTGATCCTCCTTATCAAACCAAGGGTTTTTCTTGTGATATTTGTAGCAAAATTGGGTCTAATCATTGGTTGTATCGTTGTAACTTTTGTGAGTTTGATGCACATCTCGATTGTGCATCAAATTCTAAAAGCGCACCGCAAGCTCAGGCTCAGGTTCAAGCTCAAACACATATTCAGATGCAACATTATAATTCATTTCCCGGAGAAAATCAGATTCAAAATGGGAATAATTTGGCACATAGTCAAAGTATGGGAACGCTACAGAATTCTCAGGTCGGGATGTCCGGTAGAATGAATAATAACGTTAATGGAACTTATCCTCCATTGAACAATAATTTTGTTCATAGTCAAAGTACGGGAAGGCTTCAGAATTCTCAGGTTGGGAGGCCAGCTGCGCCGCCGCCGAATAATAATAACGTTTTGGTGAACGCGATGGTTCAAGGGTTTGTGCAAGGAGCAGCTGAGCAAGCTGGTCAGACTTTGATGCAAAATGTGATGAATGATGGCGGCGGCGGTGATGGTGGTGGTGGAAATGATGGCGATCCTGGTTTTGGGTCTTCGATGTTAAGTGGCATCTTCAGCGACTCATCAGAAACACAAAGTTAAAATTTGGGATGATGTTCATGAATGGATTAATGAAGAAGAAATAAAAGGAATTGTGAGTAAAATTATCATTATCATTTTCATTTTCTTTTTCTTTTAAATTTGTTTTTCGTGTACCCTTCTTGTGCTACATTATGTAATACGTTTTATTTGTTCTTGCATATAATAAAGGTGTGGTTGAGAATATGCTTTGGTAGAAAACCTTTTTTGCAATAAAATGTTATATATATATATATATATTTGTAAAAAGAATTAATACAAATTAACGTTTTTCTGATTTTGAAAACATGTCTAATAATTTAAACAATCTATGAAAAGTTTCCTTTGCAATTATCAAACTCTACTTTAAGTTCATTTTTGTTTTATTGAAAAATCTCCTTTTATATATTTAAAAGCAATGAGAAAATGGTTTATCAAAAACAATCTTGATGATATAAAAATTATATATTCTCAAACACAAAGTTATAAAGAATTGGTCAAGCATGACATTTTTACTATCTTGTTTTCTTGCTAATTTTCATCATTGTCATGTTGGGGTGTGTGCCTAGCAATGCCAACACCAAATTGAACTTGTCAAAGTTGATTTTTCACTCACAAGAATGTTTATATTAAAAGTCTACTCTCTTCGTCATGAATCTAAGTCCAAAATTCAAACCAAACGATATGTTAAGTAGGTTGTTCTCATCGTACAAATCATGAAATAATATGATTAATGAAAAAAAATCAATTTCACTTGATTTAGGTTAAGGGTCGTTTGTTTTTTCTATTTAAAACTTAATGGGTCTGAATCATAATTATTAAGTTGTTTTGTTTGTTTTTTTAAGTTGTCAAACAATTAAAAATATCAAAAAACAACTTTAAATAAAAAATAAAAAATCATGACTTTTCAATTAACTGCAAATCACTGAATTGTATTAAATGCAATCCAAATTTTTTTCTTCCGATACTATCCACATAGATAACATATTTTCAATTTCATCATAATTATATATGGTATAAAAATATTTATTTTAATATATTATTTATTTTAAATAGCCTTAAAATAAAAAAACTATAATTACTTCTCATATTGGTGTTTAATATCAATACTTTATTATGGTATTATGATGGTGTATTTATATATTATTTTTTTAGAGTGTTTTGTGTTGGTTTTCATGCTGCCCCTTTTATTTTTTGAAAAAAAAAGTTTCTTTTCTTAATAAAAATGATGTTTGTTTGTAATCGAAGAAGAAGAACTATGAACAAATGTGTTCATATATAATTATTATTTTTGGATTGTTTTTATTCCATATTAAATGTATGATTGTTTAACATAGGTATAAATGTAAAATTACTTATTTTCAGACAACTTTATTTTTAAAAAAACAAACGTGTTGACAGTACATTCAGATGTGAGGAAAGAAACAAACAAACATGTCATTCAAGTTCAGATTTCAGTCCCTATTCAGTTTTTAGAAAAATTCAAGATTGTTCAGTATTCAGACAAAAAAACAAACAACCCCTTAGTTTTTGGACTAATATTTTGTATATAAAGACATGATATGGTATCTATTTATACTTGGATAAATAATGAACTAGATCTAAGAGGAAAAAAACCATAAATTTTGAATAAGAGATCTTTTGTTTTTTTTTTTGGTTTTTTTTTTTAAAGATATGTATACCAATAAGAGACCTTTGATTTCTTTGTCATATATGTTTTTTGGATGCTGATATTAACACCTCTAAAACTTATCAGGTACACCCAAATTTTATTAAAAATTTTAATTATAAAAATATCTCAATAAAAATGTATCAATAAGGACAAATTACTTTAATTAAAAATAAATCAAATATTATATACACTCATTAATTATACCCATATATTCAGCTATATTTCTTCATTAAAAAAAACGTACATTTTAAAAAAAAGCTTATGATGAACCCTAACATATGATAAACCATAATTTTTATGATAAATCCTAATTAAACTCTAATTTTATTTCAAGTATCAAACTTATCATCATCACAAGATTATTATATTGTTTTTGTCTTTCTCTTTATGTATAGTTATGATCCTTATCAATAAACAAACTTGTTTTAAAGATAGCTGTAGATATCAACAATTATTTTTAAAGATAGTCTTAGATATCAATAATTTTGTTGTTGTTGTTGTTAAAATAGCTGTATAAATAAAAGAATTCAAGATTGAAAATCTCTTGACCTCATATACGGTTCCATATATTCTTTTTTTATAATGCTTCAACATATGAGATATTTCCGAAAGTAAATTGGACTATTATTAAAAGATGATTTGATTTCAAAAATAATATGATTATATATATATATATGTATATATATATATATATATAAATTGGATGTGATAATAATTCAAGAGTGTTTATAAATATATTTATGGTTTAATTGCACAAGCATCCCCTAAGTTTAGATGAAATTGCACTCATATACAACCTTTCTGTTTATTGCATGAACATCCCCTGTAAAACGTTGACCAAAAGTTGACCAAAATGGAATGACGAATTTACCTTTACACAAAATTATCAATTCTGATCCCTCTATTTTCTATAATAGCAGGTCAACCATTGAAAACCTTTTACCTTTAATTAAAAAATTTGGATTAAAAAAAAACAAGCCTTAACCAACTGAGCTACTCGAACTCATTAGAAATTTGTTGATTTAAATGTATATATCTAGTTATTTAATGTATATATGTATATGTAGATATATGTAAACATATGTATATGTATATATATATATATATTGTTATATAATTATATTTTAGAGCTTAATTGACAAAATAATTTAAATTTGTTTATTTCCAAAATTTTAACAAATTTAAAATAATTATTTTCCTTTTTTTCCTTATTTTGTCATTTTAATAAATCCATATTTTATATATTATTATTAAATATGAGTTTATTTTAAATATATATTATATGTATGAGTTCATTTTAAATTATATAAACAGATTTAAATTATTTTAAACAAGTTATTTAACTATATATATTACATTTAAAATAAACTCATATATACATATATAAGAAACATATTTAAATTATTTTAATAAATTTATGAAACATATTTAGACAATTTAAAAAATATTTATCAATTTAAAAAATAAATTATTATATAATATTTAGATAGGGGAGATATGATCTCTCCCACCTTTTTTTTAATAAACAATTGATAAATCTTATATAAATAAATAATAATAATTTTGTACATTGGCCATTCAAATTAATATAATAAATTAAGCCTTAAAATAATTTAAATCTTTTTATATAATTAAAATAAACTTATATATATTATATGTTTTAAATAAATTCATATTTAATAATAGTATATAAAAAACATATTTATGAAAAAGAAAAAGAAAATAAGAAAACAAAAGAAAAATAATTATTTTAAATCTGTTAAAATGATGGAAAGAAACAGATTTAAATTATTTTGTCAATTAAGCTTTAAAATATAATTATATAACTATATACATATATTTATATATATATATATATACACATATTTGATCATTTTCACCTTTGTGCGCACTGTTAAATATTTATCAGTGCATTGCATGTGGGTACCATTAGATTCAATTGCTTTGACCCAGTCTGTATGCACTTGTCGGTGGTTATCCATAATCAATGGTTCACATGCAATGCACTAATATATTTTATATTAGTGCGCACTGAGGAGAAAAGTATTATACACATATACATGTATACATTATATAACAAGATATATACATTTAAGTCAACAAACTTGTATTTATGTGTTTGAGTAGCTCAGTTGGTTAAGGCTTGTGGTATCTAATTATAAGGTTGGAGGTTCTATACTAATAATTTTAATTAAAGGTCAAAGGTTTTCAATGGTTGACCTGCTATTATAGAAAATTGAGGGACCAGAATTGATAATTTTGTGTAAGGGTTAATTCGTCATTCCATTTTGGTCAACTTTTGGTCAACACTTTACATGGGATGTTTGTGCAATAAACGGAAATGTTGAATATGAGTGCAATTTCATCTAAACTTAGGGGATATTTGTGCAATTAAACCTATATTTATTTTAATGAAGGTACTATTGGTATTAGAGTGAGTGTTTATAGTAATATTTATTTTTTAAATTTTAGTTACAAGTGTACTTATAAAAATAAGTTTATTAATAGGTTTTATGGGTATCAATATCTATACCCATATTTTTTTTATTATATAAATTATTTTATCAACTATCAATCACAAAATTTTATTTTTCTTAAAAGCACAAACCACATAAGAATATAAGAAAATCCTTGTCCTTGCAAGTCGGCATTGTTGTCTATCTATATTAACAAAAAAATAAAAATAAAATTAAAAGTCAACCATAACGGTATGATTTATCCTTACCGTATAAATCATAAATAATACGGTGAATGACATAACAAAAATAAATCACTTCCCACACATCAAATCTTAGCAGAGCTGATAGTGCACCTTCCTTCCACATATGTGGTAAGGGGTTCAAATCCCACAATTCACATTTTACAAGTATGTATGAGGAGTTTTCTTCCCAGATTGTGGAGTAATTATCTCCCGTTATAGGAGTAGATATCCGGGCCGCACATGTAATGTTTTATCTCATCAGTTCTATCGTAATAGTTCTTGTAACACTTCAAAAAAAAATCACTTGCCATTTTATTTTGATGCTTACCACTCTACCAAGGGATTTGAGTTTCACCTTGTTTCCTACCATGGTAGCAGGGGAGTTCACTTTCTGTTTGGTTTGGATTGAAGTTTAATGTCAAACTAAACCAATATGTATCAGTTTGACTATATTTCAACCCAAACCAAATCCAAATCAATGTGATTTGTCAAACCGATTCAAATCAAACCAAAAACTATCGGGTTGGTTTGAGCGGATTTATCGGTTTATGTTTGAACCCATCATTTTTTGGATTATTATAAAAAAAATTAAATATAAAAATTATAATTAATATAGGTGTTATTTTATTAGTTTGGAAATTAAGAAAATATTATATAATTAACATATTAACTATTACAAGTAGTATTATAACAGAAAATAAAAAATAAAACATAATCTAACTAAAAAAAAATAAGATCAAGTCAAAGTATCAAGCATGGAGAAAAAAAAACACTTAAATCATAAAACTCATATTCTAAAAATCATAAGAAGATAAGAGTAATTATATTTCATTTATTAAATAAAAGAGTAGTTTGCAATTCAAATGGTGTACACTGTACAGTAATGAATGAGAAGAAAAATAAAACTTATTTATATGAATTAAAATGTCATGTCGGCAATTGCATTATCTTATTAGGATATGAGTTGTGCTGAAGAATACTAAGGTAACATAATAAAATAAATTAAAAAATGAAGAAGTATAAATAAAAGTTATAAAATCTGAGAAATGTGGATTTGACTTTTATTAAATATATAAGTTGATATGAATTGTATAAATTTTATTTTAAACAATCTAAATTAGATCAAACTTTGACCAGTTTGTTAAATCGATTAATAATATTGCTATATATATATATAACCAAATCAACTCATAAAGTTTAGGCTGGGTGGGTTAAATATGCGGTGCCTGATCTAAAGACATTCTGGAAATATCCAAATCTTGATTCACTCTCAAAAGTCAAGTCTCAGCCCTAAATAAAATAAAATAAAATAAAATGACTATGCCATAAGATGATGGAGCAAGGACACGATGTGTCATGGAAAATTGAAAGAGTCCAATTAGCAATTTAACGGACTATGAGCAAGTTCTGTTGAGCCCGAATTGAATTAATAAAAAAGCCCATTACTTCAAGCTTAAAAATCATTACTTACAATCAAGACTCAAGAGCCTACTAACTAAAGAGTAAAGACACTAAATAAACATGTCTCTGAAAACCAGCGTCCCTCCTCTATTGGAAAAACAGTTGTTTTCCTTTCTTGGTGGGAATAAATGAAATTCTCAATAAAGTAAAGTAGGACCCTAAACAATCAGAATACTTTGTGTTTGGCCATCCACCTAGGCAAGCTCCAATAAAAACAACACCGATCTTTGGATCAAGATCCTTTCCTTGTCTTATTTTTCCTTGACTTTTCATAATCAAATGACACCTAAGCAAAATAAAAAATACATGGTCAATATTTGATCACTCATTTCTCTTTCATGCAACTTGATGTTTTAATTACACTTGAAAAATTCCAAGGAAAAACAAGGATCAATGAGAGGATTCTGATCCCCAATCTTACACCAATCTGAAAATATTCTCACACCAATTTTTTTTTTTTTTTCTAATGTTTCGATATTAAAAAAGCATCTTTAAAAAATATTCTTATATTATTTATTATAAAAGTTTTATATTTATTTTGCTTTTTGAACTATTATTATAAAGTTAATGACTTATGGGTTGGATGAAAGGTACATGTGACCTGAACTCACATTCTCATTGAATTGTACAAATAGATAAGTTTAATATTAATATATAAGTAAATAAAATAAATTATATATATCAATATTGATACCATTTTAAAGATCTTAAAGAAATCTTTCCAATATAATATTTTGTGTGAGTATATATTTATTTTAATTAAGTATAAAAGGGTTCAATTAGGAATTAAAAAAATATGATAATTTGATTGATGTAACTGTTTAAAAAAAAGACCAGGATCATCTCCTCACCTTACCTTTTTTCTTACATTTTAAAAGTATGTATGTGATTGGTTGTTGATTTTCTTACATTTTTAAAGTATGTATGTGATTGGTTGTTGATTTTCTTACATTTTTAAAGTATGTATGTGATTGGTTGTTGATAAAATGTCATCTTAACTATTCATTCATTGCAATGATTATATGTTATGAGATTAAGTGATGTGATGATAAAATGATGTGACGACAGAATTCAAATCCTTAAAAAAAAAAGAAATAAAAAAAAATATAGAGTTTGGCCATGTGGCAGTGTTCGAATCTCTCACAAAACCAATAAATTCCAGAATGATTATTACAAATTCAATATCTAATTTTAAAAACCCAACTTAGGGAAAGTTCTAGAAAGGTATGTGTAGATATGATCACATGCTTGAAATTGATCGAATCAAATGGCATATTTTATTATTTTTAACAGAAAAAAGAAATGGAGATGAGATGGATTAGTTAAGCAGTAACATAGCATTAGCATGCCATGTGAAGTTTGTTTGAAATACCCGATATTTTAGGTATTTGTTCTATTTCCAAGGCGTACAAAATAGAGGCCATAAATCACTTGGTCGAATCGAATCCTGATCTGGAAAAGAATCAAAATCATGGGTCGCTTTTGCACAATCACAATTCACATTCACATGTGTTCTGATGCACAACTGCACACGCACGGGCTTCGCCTTGTGTTGTGGGTTGTGGCCAATCTGTCCTTCTTGCATGCAACTAACAAAAACCCATCATCTATAGCCAACGTTCAGATATTTCTTCTCAATTTAGATATTAATTGTAGCCGTCCGATGCATTTGATAGGTATAATTGTTGTTTTACTCTTTACTAAATCTTTAGTCCGTACACTTTATTTAATAAGAGAAAGTCTTTAATGTACCGGATGGCCACTAAAATACTAACACATAATAACATTTATATAACTTGACGGATGTGAACCTTTATATTTATTTATCAAAATTACTCCATAATCAGTTATAAACCATATATGACGCACTAATTTATAGGTATGAGATCTAATTAGATAGATAATTTTGTATCAATGTTTTATAAGGGTATCTCCGATGGGAGCGCCAATCTCCATTTTTAAGCAAAATTTCTCAGGGTATCTCCATTTTTGAGCAAAATTTCTCTCCAACCCATGCGTTATTTGTTGCGCCGGATTGCAGCACCCAAGCTTCATGCGCCAGATCAAGCGCACCTCACTCCTCTGCGCTACTTTGCTGCTTTTCTTTTTTAATTTTATTTTTTTTACTCCTTCAATTTTTACTTATGGATCAATATCGATTACAAACACTGTCGTCATGACCGATGATAGCGGTGGATGAGAGATAATTGGACTCAATATCGCACATCAGATGATCATCGACATAAGCTTGCCACGACATCTTCTTCTTCTTTGAGAGTTTCTTAGATTTCTCTGTGTTTTATATTGTTGTTGATGAATTTACAAGTTTTGTGTGTTTTGAAGCTGAGAAATTGAGACTTGGACACAGAGATATAGCGTTGAAACAACGAGATCTGGTTACGCTACATCTTTTTTTTCATTATTTATTATCTTTTATCTGTAGATTGCCACGTATTTTTCTTGTCTTTTTTTGACCGACTGAATTTAAAACAAATACATTTATCGTTTTTATTATGTAATTTGACTACAAAGAAAATTATTTAAGCATTCCTCTAAACAAGATTTTTAGGAGTAGACAATAGACATTATAATTTTAATACAAATTATCAATATAATCTAAAAAAAATCTTAATTTGTTAATTTCTTAACTTACCGTAATACTATATTAATTTTAATTTTAAAATGAAATGTTAATCGTTGATAAATAATAAAAAAATAAATATTTAGATAATATTTTTTTTTAAGTAAAATTTTATACAATGGTTTGAAACTGTTAGTATAGAAGTTACTGTATTTTACTGAAAAGTTGAAATAAACTAGTGCAATAAGATGGAGATCATCTGAACCAAACATGTCACGTGATAAGTGGTTTAAATAAATCATAAATTATACCTAGAAAGAAGAAGATAATGTGGACTAATGATCCATGATCTAGAAAGGGAATATCTTAGAGAAAGATCAACCTCTCATTTCATTTTCTTGGTATATATCTTTTGACTTGAAAGTTCCACAAACAAAACACGTGGCAGAAACCCTTTTAGTTAAGTTCAATCCAACTAACAGCCTCTCAAGTCTCAGCCCAAAAGCTATCAAAAAAATAACTTGTGGTTCCTAATTTTTCTTGATTTTAAATTAAAATAACTTGGCCCAAAAAGCTTATCTTTTTGTATTGGGTAAGCATTTAAAAGAGTGGGTCCACATATTACCACCTCATTATGTTCTGGATGGATCCTCTGTGGTCACTAGAAGTGTGTGATTTCATCTGGTCCGTCCATTACAGATAGTTGTTAAGGATCAGAAAAGTGTGATATGGAATACAATGCCAAATCCAAAAAGTACGAAAAATATGTGTATGTGCATTAAGGAAGAAACACAAGTTACTATTTATAGAAACTAAAATATCTAAATATTGGATCTCCTCTCCTTGAAAAGGAAAAAGGTCGGTATATATATATATATATATATATAATTATTATAAGTAATTAAAAAATTTATTGGTTTATTGTTTTTAGCCATCAATTTATATTTTATTATACTTATCACATTTAACTTCAACTAGATAAGATTGTTCTCCATTTTGTTTTTACTTCACTCATCTAAAAATTTAGAAATCAACTAATATGTAACTTGAAAATCATTGACATGTAAGTTGAAAGCTAATTAGCATGTAATTTTAAATTTAATTGACATGTAACTTGAAAAATCAACTCTCGTGTAACTTGGAATTAAATGGTATGTAATCAAGTTATATGTTATGCGAAGTAAAATTTAGAGGTAATTTTATCAAAAAGTGGTCAAAAGTGGATCAAAACAATAAAATATAAAATTGTGGCCAAAAACAGTAAACCAACAATTCTTTTGGCTCTTTATGAATTCAGTTATATATATAATCATTTTATGTTCAGTGCGCACTGATATAAAGTACATCAGTGCATTACATGTAGATCCTATATTATGGATAGACATCGACAAGTGCATGCAAACTGAATTAAAACAATTGAATCTAATGATCTATATACAAGACACTAATATATATTTATTGGTACACCCCGAAAAGGAAAGTTATATATATACATATAAACTCCTAATATTCTCCTAAATGTAATAATTAATATTGTTTGAATTGATTGATAGAAGAAAAGGGGGAAGAAAGGAGATGAGAGGAAAGGATATGGTTAGTTCAGAGAGATAATGAAAAAAAAAATCATTAACTTTGGATTCCTTTAGCGTTTTTTTTTCACTAAATTGAGTAAAATAAGAAGATACCATTCCATCCTTATTTTTTTAATTAACAATCCAAACATAGGATAAGAAATTGATCAATATCTTTTCTTTTTTTGTTTCTCTCATAATCCATCAAACCAAACAATCAAACATGGTGTAAATAAAAACAATAACATATATGGGCTTGACATGTACAATTTGATATCTTTTTATTACAACAATATTAAGAATTTACGAGATAATGTTGTTCCGGTAGTAGAACTCCTCATACTTGTATGACGAGGTTGTGGGTTCAAGTTCACCTTTCTGTCCAAAAAAACTCCAAATTATATAATAGTGTAAGATTAAAAAAATGTTAAGAATTCCATATTTCCATGTTTATAATGCTTATGTTGGTTTATAGATTAATTTAAAAAAAGTTGGTTTATAGATACATATTATGTATTTATGGTATGAAGTAAATTGTAATTGCAATATTAGGAGTTGTGATATGAATTAATTTATATATAGATATATAAATTTACTAGTATTAGTGTTATCATTATCGATTATCACATATAAATAATTAGTGATATACATATATTTTTGAAGCTTCTTAATAATAATAAAAAAGATTTAGAAATCTAATTCCACTACCTTAGTTTGCAAAATATGTTATCATTGTAAATGAGATTTTGTGATCAAACCTCCAATATCTTTATTATTATTTGAGTTGTGCAAATTATATATTAAATATTAATAAAATAATAGAAAAATAAGTTTTTTTCTTTCAAAATTTAAATTAAAACTAATTTTAAAAAGGATATATATTAAAAAATTTAATTGTTAGGTATCTTATGATGGATATATGACTATGACTACAAACAATTTAGTACATAATCAAGCATTGGTGATCCCAACTTGTAAGTTGTGAGTAATAAAAAAAAACAATTAACATAAGAAATTAATATTATTGTTTGGTAGGTTATTATTAATATTATCATTATATGTATATAAATAAAAAGGGCAGTGCGTGAAATAGGTAGGCGTGGCTTTTAGGGTGCGTTTGGTACGCGGGACGGGACGGGACAGGACGGGATAACTTTTTGTTGTCCCGCGTTTGGCGCGCCATAAGCTTGGGACGGGACGGGACAAGATGAGACAAAAACCATAAAAAGTTGTCCCACCCCAGACCCTAGGCCAGACTTGTCCCATGCATGGGACAAGTCTGGAAAAGACAATTTTGCCCTCAAAAGTTCAAAAAATTACAAAAATACCTAATATAAATTAAAAACAATCTTCATCAGTTTTCATTTCATCTCTTCCTCAGCTGCTTCACCCTTCTCTCTCTCTCTCACGCCGCATCATATCGTCGCCAACACCGCCATCAGATCGCTGACATCGCCTGCCGACGACGACCGCCGCTGCAGCTCGACGACGCCCGCCAGCTGCTGCTCCTCGCCGACGCCCGCCGCAGCTGCTCCTCGACGACGCCCGCCGCTGCTGCTCCTTGCCGACGCCAGCCGCAGCTGCTCCTCGACGAAGCCCGCCGCTGCTGCTCCTCGCCGACGCCCGCCGCAGCTGCTCCTCGACGATCCCCGCCGCAGCTGCTCCTCGCCGACGCCCCTCTCTCTCTTTCTCACAATTTTTTGATTTGTTTTCAGATTTGTGTTGGTTTGGTGTTGATGAACTACCAAATTTGTGGAATTTATTTGTTATTTTTGTATGTGGAATTTCATTGGAATTTCATTTTGTGGTGTTTGGGAAGTGAGAAAGAAAGTATTAATTTTTAATGATTTTTAATTAGTTTTAATTCAATAATATTTGAAATTTTTTTTGGTACAAAAGAGGGCAATTTGGTCATTTGAACCTCTTGTCCCGTCCTGTCCCAGCCATACCAAACACATAACAGTACAATTAACAGTTCTGTCCCATGCATTCCAAACACAATATGGAACAGCTGTCCCGTCCTGTCCCGTCCCGTCCCGTCCCATCCAGATGCCAAACGCACCCTTACGGTAATGAAGAAAAAAGAGTGCTGAGGTGGCAAAAAGCGCAGTGGAAATCTCGTGGGGACCAGCTCACCTCATCACTCCTTCTCTTTTCGGACCAGACCAAAACACCACAACCACAACTTCTTCCACTTGGCCACCCGGCTTTGTCTCTCTGTTTTTTTTTTAATTTTTTTTTATTATGAGGTCAGATATTTTCCTCGATTTTTCTTTTGGCTGGGCCCACAATCACATGACATTATTTCTATTATTGGTTTATATCCACTCGCTCTATTTGCAGACAGCATATTCTACTCTCCTTTAAAAAAAAAAAAAATTGAAGCTAAAATAGTCAACTGATAATCACTGATCAGATTGTGATTTCAAGTAATTTTCTTTTCTTAAACTCTTAAATTTGTCTCATATATATATATATATATATATATATATATATATATATATGTGTCTTTAACACAATAAATGATACTATAAATAAAACCTAGACAATATATTTAATCTCTACATTTATTGTCTGATTTCTTTTTACAGTAACATTTATTGTGTTAACATGTGCCTTAAGAGCACAGATTAATACTACTATATATATATATATATATATATATGAGTAGTGAACATATAATAATAACCATTTTATTTTCATTAAAGAAAATAAGAATACTGTATTTATTGTAACAAGACAATAAATAAACTAATTGATTTGTGTTTTATTTCTTTTAATGAAAATAAAGTTATTATCTTATAAGAAATATGTTAACACTACCGTATATATATATGTATTATACTTGCAGGATAAATGTATCAAAAATTTCAAAAAGATCTAGTGTTATATTGATGAAAGCTGTATTGAACTTTGAAAAATTATATAAAAAGTGATTATTTTCCTGGTTTACAATCGCAATTTTATTATTTATTTTAAAAAATATCAACTTATTATTTTAAATTATTACACAAATACCTATTTTTAAGTTAGCAAGTTAAAAAAAAAGTTTATATTTGAAGAAATTCCTTATCCATTGCACTCTACCTTCCTTATCCGGTTATCCTAAAATATGTCTTTGACCACGTCAAAATAATTTTTGTCATTTAATAAATGTTATTATCATTGATTTGTAGTCACAATTTTATTATTTTTCAATTTCATATTTTAGATATCACATAAAATCCTATATTCACTCTAGCTTGTGTGTGTGTGTATATATATATATATATATATATATATATATATATATATATATATATATATAAAATAACAATAATAAAATTTAAAAAATATTATTAATTAATACTTCATTTTCTTACAACCATATAATGTTCAAGTACACGGAAAATATTGTAGTCGCGCGAGTGGGTATAATATGTAAGAAAAATATCTAATTTATATCCACCAAAAATAAAATAAAAAAGTGGGGCCAAATAAATAGCAATTTATCCATCCGTGACCCAATAATTTTCAATTAGATCTTATCTATCTTACAACCAAATAAAAGAAACACGAGACTACCAGAGTGTGCGAAACAGAGCGAGACACCACCACAACACGCCGCGTGTCATCTCTTCTAGCGATTCTCAGCCACTAGATTCCACGCCTCCTTCTCGAATTTTCCATGAATTTTTTTAATTAAAAAAAAAACAAAAAATCGAGTCTGACGTGGCACCTCCTACTCTGTTTTTAACCTCTCTGTTTCCATTTGAATTGTTTTCTCTTCTATCTATCAAAACCTATCTGTATCTATCTATCCATTAAAACTCTTCTCTTTCGATTCTCGATTCTCGATTCTCGAATTTTCTTTTCTTCCAAACAGACCCGGTTCGAATCTGAAACTAGTAAACATTTGGTTCCGTTAAAAACAGAAAAAAGAAAAGAATCTGGGTTTCTGTCGCTGTTTTTCGCTTCTTCTTCAAAAGAGTCTAGTCTTAGACAAAAGATTTGTTTTTAGTAGGTGAGTTTCTGATCTGCTTATTATATACCACTAATTTGTTTTTTCATTTACTTTAGATTTTCAATTTTGTTGTAGAAAAAACACGGGAACTGTAGAATTTAGTGTTGTAAGTAGAAATAAAAATTTCCTGATTTGTTGTTTGTATTTATGTTTCCTTTACTGGCAATTCATGTTATTTGTATCGGATATGAGTTGAATTAATTATTTAATAATTAATTATATTGGTACAAACTTGTTGAATGAAAAAGAAGAAATGACTTCACTAATTATTCTTCCATTTAAAGCTATAGATGATTAGATTCGTTTCAAGCAGATACTTTTAAAGAGTTGACGATTTTAACTGTTTAAACAAATCACGTTATTTATGCTAATTTTACTGTGTTTATTGTTCGAAGTTTAATTTATTAGATATTTGTGTTTTTGTTGGTGGGTGCGTCTCTGAATTGAAGATTTGATTTGGGTTTTGGGAGGAAAATTGTTATCTAATTTGTTCGATTGTCGATATATATAGGGTCGTAATTGGGATCGAAAAAAATGTCAAGCAACTCTGCTACAGCTGCTGGTGATTGTGGTTCGAAATCGGAGAGTTCGATGGGTCTTACGGAGTTGTATTCGTTTGAGAATGATCAGATGCCCAAGGTTTCATTTTTTCCATAACTTGTCAATTCGAATTCGTTTTTTTAGGTATTTTTAAAGGAGTGTCAATGTTCTATGTGTTAATGGTCTCAGTGGTTGTCCTTTGGTTTAACAGATCAGGAAACCCTACACTATCACGAAACAAAGAGAAAAATGGACCGAAGAAGAGCATCAAAGGTTCCTTGAAGCCTTGAAATTGTATGGCCGCAGCTGGCGTCAGATAGAAGGTAAGCTACTAATATAAAGAAATTCTTGAAACTCTTTTGAGTATGTGGTTTGAACCGATCAGGTGAAGTTACTCTTATTTTCGTGCAGAACATGTAGGCACGAAAACTGCTGTCCAAATCCGAAGCCATGCTCAAAAGTTTTTCTCTAAGGTTGAATTTTCGTTCTTAATATAAATTTTGATCAACTTACAAACGCTCAAATGTACTTAGCAGGGTTTATCTGGCTTGTAATTCTCTTGTATTTACAGATATTCTCTTAATGATTTCAGGTTGCTCGGGAATCAAATGGTAGTAGCACTGAGAGCTCTATCAAACCAATTGAGATACCTCCTCCTCGACCTAAGAGAAAACCAGTGCATCCTTATCCGCGTAAATCAGTTGATTCATTCAAAGGGACCTCAGTTTCAAATAAACCGGATAGGACACCATCTCCAAAGGCATCGGTTTTTGACGACCGATCTCCCACCTCGGTGTTATCTGTATTTGCTTCTGATGGTTTAGGATCTGGGGTGGTCTCAGATCAACAAAATGGATGCTCTTCACCTACTTCTTGTACCACTGAGAATGAATACATGACATTCAACTCAACTCAGCAGGAAGAGAAAGCTTCCGTGTTACCAACCCAATTATCAGGCAATTCAACTAGGGAGGACTCTCTGTCCATGGTAAAACTCTCTTTTGAATTTCGGCTTGGTTGATTTCTGTACATTTTCATATGAGTTTGAATTCTCACTTTGGTTCGCCTTTTGTTATCGAATTATCCAGAAATGTAAACCTCAGTCCAAGGACACTGTCTGTGTTAATGGAAGTGCAACCTCGGTACAACCTTGCACGAGTATTAAGCTTTTCGGAAGAACAGTTTTGGTAACAGACTTCCAGAGACCATGTTCACCGGGTGTTGACACTGACAATAAAAGTTTAGTTCAGACATTACCATCAAAACAATTGGACACACATTTGTCACTTGGAATGTTGTCTAGTAATTGGAACACTTCCCTATCTGGATCCCCCGCTAATATGGAGCTCCCGAAAGATAAGACCGAAACTGCAGAAGCTTGTTCTAGTGCTTCCCTGTCATTGTTGGCTTCGCATCAAGGCCTACCCTTGAGTTGCGTCGTGTCGAATAACCAAAACTCAGCTGTTACACTGATAGAGTCGTCAAGTGTAAATGATTCGAATAACCAAAACTCAGCTGTTACACTGATAGAGTCGTCAAGTGTAAATGAAAGATCGAAAGAGAAGGATATTATTAATGAAAGATCTTGCACTGGTTCAAGTACCGGGTCAGTTAGTGAACTGGAAACTAGGGAGAGAAATTCAGACACAGCTGTTGATTCTCAATGTCGACAACAACCATTTTCTTCAGCGAGAACAAATTCCAGCAAGCGCACGAAAGGGTTTGTGCCATACAAAAGATGTTTAGCAGAGGAGGGAGAGATGAACTCCTCCATGTTTGCATCAGAAGAACGAGAGAGGCAGCGAGCACGGGTATGCTCATAGCATGACTCTTGCGCCATCATGATTCTACTGATTTAGATAGCATAATCGATGGCAAATAACACTAGAGGAGAAATCATTCGAATATCAACCATATTTGTTTCGTTTTTCCGCAAGTTGAATTACCCAGAAATATAGGGAAATAGCAGGCATTGCAAATTGAGCTTAACAGCTCTCATCTGGTTTTTCCCTTTGTATCATTATATATGGTTCATGACACTTTTTTTTTGTTTTTGTTTTTAATTTTTTTTTACTTTTTTGCGAAGTAGCTAATATGCTACTTCGTTTTAGTGTAAGTTCTTTTTATAGATCAGTGGTTTGTCAACAAATGTGTAGTTTTATATAAAGAAGTTGTCGATAATGTATTTGATTCTTATGGATATGCTTTTGATACCATAAACTCAATTTTGATATTTGGTTACAAATAAAGAGAATTGTTTTTCAATTATTTTTAGACAAGATCTTCTGAAGTTAGTAAAATGTTTCAAGTGCTTACTAAAACATACTTGCATGTGCTTTTTATCTTCATTTCCAGGCAATCAACTGGACATTAATGAATATGACAATTTGAAAAATTAAGTGAATAACAATGATCCATTTGAAATCCTGATATAATGATGCCTTTGTAATTAACATGAAAAACAAGGACACATGTCATGACATCAAAAATCAGTAATGTACCAGTGTTTTTAACATTAATTTTTCTTTCTGTTTTTTTTTTTTAAGATATTCTATCTGCTTTCAAACTTTTAATTTCTTAATGGGTTTAATTTCTTAATGATCCTCAGATATGATGAATGAATTATTGTCACCTTCTAAACTAATAATCGATAAACAAAAGAATATGTTTTCCGTGGCCTTTTAGAGCGAGTTAATTTCGTAGAAGTCCTTTGGTGCGTCGACTCACTGTTTTAGCTCGAGTATTCTCTTTATACAATTAGAAATAACAAGAGAATTGGTTAACCGATAAGAATCACATTACATCTAATTAATAGTCCCAACCACACAATATCGTCCAACAAAAGCCAGCTACAGCCAACACAATCTAGATGAACCTTGACACAAGATATAACCAAAGCTTCCAAAGACATAATTTATTTCCTCAACTAAGTAGTCATGGTCATGAATCATGATCATGAACATCATCAGATTTTCCGGAGGAAATCCTGATCACAGATTGATGGAATTCGAATAACAGGTTCAAAGTGAAAGGTGCGACCACATCGGAGCCTCCATCCCACATAGAATAATCTGTATGTTTTCAAATGCAGACCAACAGTCAGCCATCAACTTAATAGTATAAGAAAGCACATCACAGACACAAAGTCAGACTGGAGCTTTCGTTATAACGTCAAAAAGGATCCTCACTGCATGAGGATGGAGATAGAGAGAGATGTGAATATTGGATTAACAGGACACACCAGCTTTTTGTAAGCAGACAATGGAGAACTGACCTAGTGAGTTTAGCTCCGTATTGGTTGTATTTTGTGAAACAATGTTGTCATCTCTTGTTCTTCAAATTTGTCTTGGGTTTCGTTGAAGGCCCTGACGAAGTTCTGCTCTCGGTTTTGCGAATTCAACAAATATTACCCTGCCATCCAAGAACTGAAAGGAAACAGTTGGTGCTGTAAACAATGTAAAACTATTTGAATTGTTAATTAAATTAAGAAGGCGTAAATAATTAGAGGGTATTATACTCACAAATATCCCAATTCAATAGTTTGAAAGGGAACCCAGATTCATAGATTTACACACTACCCAGTACAACTACACATTCTTGTGACCCAACCATATATGTGCTCAACCTAAGAAGATTTTAAGTTGCAGAAAAGAAAGAATGACTTGAAAATCATGTATCATTAGATTTCATTTATTAGTTCTTTAGTACTAGAAAATTCAACAAGACCTAGAGAAAGCGTAAATATAGATAATGTTAGGATAAGGTATAATTGTAATTATTTTTCATCCAAATCCTTCACATCATTCAGCCTAAACAAGTTAACATTTCCCCACAAAATTGAAATAATTCCATAAGACGCTTTAAATTTTCCTTGTACTACTACAATTATTTAATCTATACATGCATTGTGCCTGTGGAATCTCTTATAGCCTTTTATACGCAAATTCCAAAACAAGGAGAACAAAAGAAGAGTATAATTTCACCAAGATTTCTTTTTTCCCTTTTTCCTTTCTTTTTTTTTTTGTGATATATTCAGATGCATATTTTTCTGCTGAATTTTAAATCACCTGGAATGGTTCTTTCTGTTTTGCTCAAGCAATGGGCAAAACAATATTTTCATCGATTACTAATTTTTAATGGTTTTGATTCATTTCAGGATGTGTCATCTAAAGGGCCTTAAGCTTGCAATGTTGGCATTGTAAGAACTGTAGTTGACACAAAGTTTGTGTTACTTATAATGCTAGAAGTATTCTCATAGGCGTCAGGCTTCTTTCTATCAAATAACCATGGACCCAACAGTATTATAACCATCCTATGAGGGAGAACAAACATAACAGCATACACTATCAATTAACACTCCAGATTAAGTGGATTAGCAATCACCTTTCACACCATTAATATTATCCAGTACATACCTTCCCATGCATTCCTTCAATAGCTTTTTGAGATTCCTCCTCAGTTGCATAACGGAGGAAAGCAAAGCCTCTTGGTCTATTTGCAATTTTATCCATCACCAGATTAACTGTGAGATAGAAATTTAATCTTTTAAAAACACAAAATTATTCTAAATAAACAACAACAATAAGCATTAAGTCTAAAAAACATTCCTTGGAACAAAGGATACATTCACTGTTCTCACCATCTACAAGTTGTCCGAAGTCTTGAAAAGTATTTCGCAAACCTTCTTCAGTGGTTCGGAAAGAGAGCCCTGCAACAAGTATCACATGAAACTCAGTAACTTAATCATTAAAGACCTAGGCGAGAAATGGGGAAATAGACATTGGTCCCAAGATGAGCTGCACCCAATCACTTTAATGAAAAGCTTATCAGAGTAAGAGTTTTAGCATTGTAGTGAAAGGAAAAGCTTGGTGTTCATCTAGATGATTAGGCATGGCAAGGAGTCAAAAATTGTATTCAATGCCTCTATATGAGGTAACATCAATAGGGCACACATCTTCTGTGCTTAAGCAACCACCTCTGTAGAGGTATGATTTGCCTAAATGAGTGCCTTGCAAATAAATTGCAGTTTTAATATCAACAGACACAAATATGACTGTCAAGATGTATTGCCATCTTGAAAAAAAATAAACTTATATACCTATAATGATTTGTGAGAACAAGGAAGAAACAACATGAAGATGTTAATGGTTGAAACCCTTTGCTCCTTCCCATGCTAAATCCAAAGCCTTAATCCAAAATTATATTTGTCCTTAAAACAATTTGAAACTTTACGCTTCTATCTGATGATCAAAGTAGGCACTAGATCAAGTCAGAAGTTGTCTAAGACACGTTCTCTAATAACATGTCCGACATATAGCGATAACAGTATCTATCATCTTAACTTTGATAGTGTTTGCAATTGTTTCAAATATATAAACTTTTGTTGGTGTATATAAACTTGACTGAAGAACTTGAACTAGTGTTAGTGACTTTTAAGTTGGAACTATAGTTATACAGCTTTCTGCTTCTGTAACCAACACCAATCTATTCCCTTCGAAAAGTAAAGATTTCTGAGAAAGGCATGACACAATTGTTGCTAATTGGTTTCATAAGAGTCTAATTGCTTCCTCTTCACTAAACACTAACAGTTAAAAGTACAAGACTATTTTCTTCTCGTGTTAATGAAATTAATATCGAAAGCAAATTCATAAACAACAAACTCTACCTAATTGCACAGCACTATTTTCATTATCAAATTCTACAAATAAAGCCGAAGATCATAAACAACATACTCTACACACAACAATGTAGTAATTGCAAAGCGCTATTTCAATTTTCATCATCAAATTCTACAAATAAAACCAAAAATCATAAAACTTTGATTATAAGGAATAGAGAGAGAGAGAGAGAGAGAGAGAAAGCGAACTAACCACTCACGTAAAGTCTGGTTTTCGGCCGAGGAGGCGGAGGCGGAGGCGGCGTAGAAGGCTGCTGTGGAAGACACGCCGAGACTAAGCAACCTCCGCGTCTGAGATTAAACGAAGAATTGGAGCGCCGTGTAAATGTGAAGGTAGAAGCAGAAGAGCAGCTGAAGTGATATAATGGCATTTTGGTAATATTATTGTGAGAAATCGTAGCTGGAATTATCGCCAAAACGGAGGTCGCTGCCATTTCTGTTTTGAAGAAAGATAGAAGACGTTTTGGGGAATATTTGCGAAAATGTCCTGTATTTATTGAAACTATCAAAACTTTTAGATATAGTGACAAACATACCCTTGTACAGTTGTACGCAACAATCGAAGATAATTAAGAAACCAACGGCACCACAGTTCCTCCTACACTCTCCATCATGATCATCAAGAGTTAACGGCTGCGATATTTTAAATGAATTTTTCAGAGGTAAATATCGGTTTTGGTTAAATTCCGGAGATTTAAACTTTAAAAATTTTGATTTTGATTAAAATATTACCGATATCCTTAAAAATATCAAAGAGATTTTTTGTATTAATAATTCTATTTTATCTAAATTTAATATGCAAATCTGATTCTTAAATAATGTGACAACATTATAATCTATTCATTTAAATTATATTAAATTTATATGAATGATTTAGAGTATTATCATATCATTTAAGTAAAGTAGCGTTATTCTTTTTTATGTTAGTTATTTCATTATGAAAATCATGAAGTATATTTCAATTTAAAAATAAATATTGACTTTGTTGGACACATAATTAACAAAACAAGTCCAGACTCCTGAGCCTTCTAGTAAACCCCACCAAGTTACTAGAAAACTCCGACCACCGAATCAATTGCGCGCGAAAATACTATAAATCTCAAACGCTCCTTATAAATACCAATCACTTGTCGCATTCAAAGTCATCAACAGCAAGTCAGCAGCAACCAATCAACAAAGAAAAGCTTCCATTAAACGAGAATATCTTCAGTGGAATTTCAATTTTGTTTATAATAATTTGTTATTTTTATTTTAACTGATATTGCTTTCTAAGTTGTGAAATATTGGACTCATCATCATCTTGTTCTGCCCATTTTCTTGCATTTGATCTCGGTTTCTGTTTATACATTTAATGTCAGACTTCTTTTTATTTTTATAAAAAATAAATTAATTTAATTGAGGTGTCTAGTGTTATTATTGACTGATTTCCAATTACATAAAAATTTTGTTTTAAATTTTAATACAGGAATATTCTGAATTAAATTTCAATTTAGTTTTAAGGACTTAATTTTTAAAGTTAATTATTATTTTATTTCCATTTACAAAAACTAAGAGCTATGTATTCAATCTAGAGTTTTGGAGTGTTGTTGACTCTATAAATTCCATACAAATTTTGTCAAAAATTATGTATAGAGTTTGTTGAAACTATAGTGTCACATGAAATTTGATAGATTTTTAATAATTTTATTGTACATCACATATTAATTTAAAAATCTATCAATTACCAGCAGGTCTTAATAAGTTGGAATTGAATTCTGTAGACTTTTAATTATATTCATCACATAAATGAATTTTAATATCATACAAACGATTTTTTAATAATTTTTTAATTTTTGATGGAGATTTTTATAAAATTTTAATTCTTAAGGTTTGGATATAAAAAAAATTACTAATTTCAATAAATTATAAAATTTTTGTTACAGTATGAGCCATAATAATTATAATTCTCATTTCAAATTTTATCAATTAAACAAAATTTGTAATTCAATAATTTTTTGAATACAATGTACTTATTTGAACTTATTAAAATTCTGATCGAATACAACTCGATTTTATTAGAATTTTTAAAATTGTGGATTGCATACTGCAAATCTGAATTCGAATACGATCATATTTTTGAATCTTTTAAATTTCAACCAAAATCAATCGGAGATGACAGCTCTCACTCTACTATCAGCTCTCACTCTACTATCAAACACGATGAAGAACTCCCTCCAAAAGCTTCTTGACTATGTCGGTCCCCCTGGTTTTGTCCATGAAATCTCCTACAAAGTCTCCAGGTCACTATAACCATTATTTTTTTTCACTGTAATGTGATTTTATTTATATGTTTGTTTATTGAACTTAACTAGTTTTTTTTTTTTTCAGTGTTATTGTGCTTGACCACCTTAAAACGGCACTGAAGCTTCAATGGAGGAGGGAGAGAATGTGAGCAAAGTGATAGATATGAAGAGGAGTGGAGTGTTGTGATAAAATTTTGAAAATAAATACTCGCAAGCGCACGAGTCTATTGTAAAATAGCTTATGCGGAGTACGAGGTCGATCCCACGAGGATTGATGAAAAACTAATTAAATCTAAATTTAATCTAATTCTAATCTAGTTAATGAAAGGTGAATTTTTGAATTAATTAAAACTAAAAACTAAATTAACGTGCAGCTAAATTCAAAACTAAATTAAAAAACTAAAATTGTAAAGTTTACTCAATGAAAGAAAAGTCCGAGGTTCGGAATCCACCGTTATCAACAAGGCAACGTTTTACTATTCAAATTATTAATTCCCAAGATTCTGAGCAGCAATTTAGAAATCAATCTAATGCTTTCTCAAGATTTATCAATTAAGTGCTTAAAAATTAATCTTATGTAAATTCTTTATTCCAATTGACTTAATATATAAGACCCAAGTATTGCATATATCCAATATCTGAAAAACATATAATCAAGGCTCTTAATTCAAGCATTAAAACACAAAGCCTGATTAATAAAATCAATCATAACTACCCAAAATACTTGATATTAAGGGTGAAACAATTTAATTAATATCAATCAATGAAAAATAAGAATTATAAACATTAAAAACAATTTGGGAATTATAATAAATAGTCAAAAC
The DNA here is from genome assembly GCA_033220585.1 of Dipteronia sinensis. Classification (NCBI taxonomy): domain Eukaryota; kingdom Viridiplantae; phylum Streptophyta; class Magnoliopsida; order Sapindales; family Sapindaceae; genus Dipteronia; species Dipteronia sinensis. The sequence goes on along the minus strand of CM065637.1, from coordinate 10,386,151 downwards.
AATCACATTGTCAATAAGGTTTCAGTCCTACACCTCAGAAATAAAATTAGAAACACATAGTAAAATCAAGAACAGAAATTGGATTAAATTCCGGCATGACGACAACTGCGAGTTTGATATGAATCCGAGCCAAGTCAGAACCAATGTTTGCATACAAGAATCCCCGACAGCTCACTCTTTTTCTTCTTCACGGCTCATGCACAAAAAAATTCCTCTTTTCTTCCTCCGGCTGCTGCGCACCGAGCCACCAAACGATGCCCCCTCTATGTATATTTTTTTTTGCTTTTTTTTCTTTCTTTTATATCCTAGGTGGTCCTCTCTCTTTGACCTAGTTACTTTTTTTTAATAATTTTTTATATTTCCTTTTTTTCAAAATGCACACCAATTTTCTTCCTTTCTTTATGGACTTGGGCTCCACTTGTGGTCTTTGAATTGGGCTTGATTTAGATTTGCTTTTGGTCCCCAAAAAATATTCTTTTGATCCAAGTTAATTTAATATTTCAAAATGCTTCAATTAACTCCAATTCCACACTCAATTGCTTTTTATTCCTGTTTCACCAAAATGAATCTAATTAAAATAAAACTAATATAAAATTGGACTATTAAATCTGTTTTTAAGAGCAATAAATATATATAAAAATTTTATATTCTCAAATTGACATTTCTTATATACATTAAAATAGATGTTCCTAAAATCATAAACAAAAACATATGTTTAACTTTATCTGTCTGCTTGTAAGATGTCGATACAGATTCTTTACGACAGCTCATTATATGATATGCTCATACATGAAACTTATGTACTATATGCTTTGCCTCCCTTGTAAATTTGACAAGAATAAGATTCGTGATTCCAAATTCCCATCCAATTTGATGATTGATTAATTATATTCAAATTCTCATTCAAATTATCATTATAACAATACATAGTTAAGTTCATAGCATGAATGGCACATTGGATTACATTCATTTAGATCTTTGAGGTCTTGCTCTTGCTGAGTCAAAATGTGATTCCAGGTATATTCTGACATTTATTAATTATTTTTATTACATTTTATTTCTATATGACTCTCCTTCTTTGTTTCTTCAATACTTTACCCATGGACTTGGGCTCCACTTGTGGTCTTTGAATTGGGCTTGCTTTAGATTTGCTTTTGGTCCCCAAAAAATCTTCTTTTGATCCAAGTTAATTTAGTATTTCAAAATGCTTCAATTAACTCCAATTCCACACTCAATTGCTTTTTATTCTTGTTTCACCAAAATGAATCTAATTAAAATAAAACTAATATAAAATTGGACTATTAAATCTATTTTTAAGAGCAATAAATATATATAAAAATATGCTCATCAAATACCCCCAAACCTAGATTTTGTTAGTCCTCGAGCAAAATAAAAACAAAAACTAAAAACTAAAAATTAAAATCCTAACTAAACCTAAGCTAAGCAACTTCCTAAGATTTTGTCTCTTGAGGGTTTACCAGCTATGATACCCACAAACATATTTCTGCAAAAAACCAATTAGACCAAGATGCAACTCAAGATGCGAATAAAGACAAATGCATGCTAAAACCACTGAATAAAAACTAAAATTATGTCACTTATTTGAATGTATCACTAGTTTGATGAAAAGCCCATACTCAAGACACTCTAGCTTCAAAAACACAGTCGTCAAATGTCATCGATGTAATTCTCACAAGATGTCACTCATATTTCACACAGAACCTAGGCAAATACACTCATCAAGCATATGCGAATGGAGTTTATGCAAAAGAAATTTCAAATCATTATCGCATATGAATATATAATATAGAAAAACGCTTGAATTTATGTACAGGATCTCATGAACGGAATCAGACATTAAGAACAAGATAGAGCACATGTTTCCTTTACACTTAACCTAGTATTCCCAAAAGATCAATTAGGACTTTAATTTGGTTGTAATGGGGCCATTGGGTGAAGGTTAAGAAGAATGGGAAAAAGGTAAGCAATAAAACCTGGGACCATATTGAGAAATTCTTCTGAAAATCTTCAATACTCGGTTGAATTTCTTCGATTTGTCTTCATTTAACTTGCATCCAAGCTTCTTGAACCATTCACGAACATACATTTTCCCTTTTCCACTTTCATTTGATTCATCATCTCATTCATTTTTTTTTCTTTTTTATTTTCTTTTTTTTCACTTGTTTTTCAATTTTTTTTTTGAATGAGATGAGAATTTATACATCAATTTCATAATTTCCAACACCTCTCATACATTGCTTAAGTATAGCTTCTTTCTTTTGCCCAATATGTACATTTCACGATTCACTAATTTTTTTAATTCATGTGTCTTCGAACCATCTTCACTCTTCTTCATCACTTCCTCAATATAATCCCAAGCTATAAGGTATGGCTAAATATTAGGGCTTATGGGTTTTCAGTTATCGTAGATGATGAAAGAAAAATGCTTATAGTGTTTGGCTTCAAAATTGGCTATGGAGCATACACACAAGGTAAGAAATATTTAAGGTCCTTTTTAAGTGAGTTTAAGCACACATTGCCTATATCACTTCTAATGGTTCAACAAAATCAAGAGCAATTCCACATGTGATATCTTTTTATGATGGATGTTCTTTAATATCCAATGCATAACCTATTGAGATCGATTTCTAATTCTAAGAACCTGATAAGTGTTTAGGAGTATAAACAAATAAACCCTCTAATACGTACGCTTTTTTTATTTTCTTTTTATTTTCCTTTTTTTCACTTGTTTTTCAATTTTTTTTTTGAATGAGATGAGAATTTATACATCAATTTCATAATTTCCAACACCTCTCATACATTGCTTAAGTATAGCTTCTTTCTTTTGCCCTATATGTACATTTCACGATTCACCAATTTTTTTAATTCATGTGTCTTCGAACCATCTTCACTCTTCTTCATCACTTCCTCAATATAATCCCAAGCTATAAGGTATGGCTAAATATTAGTGCTTATGGGTTTTCAGTTATCGTGGATGATGAAAGAAAAAGGCTTATAGTGTTTGGCTTCAAAATTGGCTATGGAGCAGACACACAGGGTAAGAAATATTTAAGGCCTTTTTAAGTGAGTTTAAGCACACATTGCCTATATCACTTCTAATGGTTCAATAAAATCAAGAGCAATTCCACATGTGATATCTTTTTATGATGGATGTTCTTTAATATCCAATGCATAACCTATTGAGATCGATTTCTAATTCTAAGAACCTGATAAGTGTTTAGGAGTATAAACAAATAAACCCTCTAATATGTACGCTTTTTGGATTAGTAAACTCACAAGGGTAGTTTCCACTATTAATCATGGCAATTCAACTAAGCATCCTATCTACCATCACATCAAGAGCATGTCATAATTTTGTAAAAATGCAATGCAATACTCTAAGTGGCAAGACATTAGTCTAAACTCAGTGATTAAAGCATACACTTACGTCTCTAAAGGCAAACCTAAGAGCATCTCAAACTTGGTTATTTTGCAGAAGACAGACTCAATAAAAAAGAAAAATGACTTTTTTTTTTTTTTGGAAACCAACTTCTGTTGAAAATTATATCCCCACCCCCAAATCTATTGTAAACAGTGCCCTCAATGTTTCCTGAACATAACAACTACAAATGCACATGCACATGCATATAACAAAAGATACAAGAAATAATAGACAATATCAAATAGTAAGGGAGAGATCACACCTGGTTGGTTTCGTAATGCCTTCTAACCAAAAGAATAGGAGATCAAGAACACACGTTAGAAAAGCTTGGATACTCGAAAAAGAAAAGAAAATAAAATAAAATCGGAAAAAAATAATAATAATATATGAAAAAGAAAATACCACGCTTACATATACCAGATAAATAATATTGGACACAAACCAAAAAAAAAGACACAAATAAATAAAGAAAGAAAAAGAAAAAGAAATCAAACAAAAGAACAATAAAGTCAATGGAAAAAAATGGCAAGTGCCTTGATGCACAGTAATAATAATAATAAAAAAACAAACAAAACAATATAAATATCTTTTGAAAGCAAACGAGACAGCACTTCTAAAAGGGAAATGCACAGCAAACAATTAAAAAAAATTAAATTAAAATAAAATAAAACCTAAACTATCAGACACGAAAAAAAAAAACTAAAAACCTAAACTAAGCACAAAGGCAATCCTGATAAACAGGATCCTCCAACAATGTTTCCTCCACTTCCCGACTCCTCAACTCTAAGAACGGTTTCAACCTTTGGCCATTGACTTTAAGAACATCATTGTTCTCAGGATTCCTTATTTCAACAGCTCCATGAGGGAAAACAGTGTGAACAATAAATGGATCTGACCACCTAGAACGTAACTTTCCAGGAAATAGATGCAAACGAGAATTGTATAACAAAACTTTTTGACCGGGTATAAAGGACTCCCTAAGAATATTCCTATCATGAAAAACTTTCATTCAGTCCTTGTACCGTTTAGCAATTTCGTAAGCATCATTCTTAATTTCCTCCAACTCATTGAGTTGTAATTTCCTGAGAGTACCTGTTTTGTCAGAATCAAAATTCAATTTCTTAATAGCCCAATAGGCTCTATGCTCCAACTCTACAGGTAAGTGACATGCCTTGCCATAAACAAGTCGATAAGGAGACATTCCAATAGGGGTTTTGATGTAGGACAAAGAAGAAGGAACCGCGGTCCAGACCACGATCTGAAACCAGCGGGTCACACTGGATTTGGGCAATTTCTTTATTTTCTTATTTTTTCAATTTGGGTCTTTTCTTGTTTAGCAAGTTTATTTATTTTAGTTTGATTAGGAATTAAATTTAGGTTTTGGAAATAAATCAAACTTACCTTTTAGGTAAGATTTGATCTTTGTTTTCCAGTCAAGTTAGGAGTCATGAATTGTAACAGATTCTGATTAGTTTTGATATTTTCCTGTTTTAGTCTTTTTTTTGGAATATCGTATTCAAGTCGTATTAGGATTAGTTTATTATAAATAGTATTATTAATTCCAATTATTGTAACTTTTTAAACCTTTTGATTGATTTTAATAAAATCGTTCTTTTGGAACATTTATCTGTCGTGGATTCGACATGCTCTTTGAGGATTAGAGAGCACCATTTTCTAACGAAGATTAGGGAATGATGGCCCCTGCATGGCGGTCCATGCTTGGGTAACTACCGGTCGCTACGTTAAGGTTCATCTGAGTGTGCCTCAGGGTTCGACGAAGTGATCATTCTTATTTTCGCCATACACCGCTGCGTCAGGTTTTGAAAGCAGTAAGGTAAGCCTACAATGCATCAAAAAGTTTTAAAGACCAATCTTTTCTTGTCGGGTTAACCGTTTTTTGAAGAATATTTTTAATCTCCCTATTAGAAATCTCAACTTGTCCACTTGTTTGTGGATGGTAAGGTGTGGCAACTTTATGCGTAATGCCATATTTTTTCATTAACTTCTCAAAAGGCCTATTACAAAAGTGTTTTCCTCTATCACTAATGATTGCACGAGGTATACCAAAACGGGAAAGTATGTTTTCTTTCAAAAAATTTACCACTACTTTGTGATCATTAGTTCTACAGGAAATTGCCTCTACCCATTTGGAAACATAATCTACAGCAACAAGGATGTATAAATTGCCAAAAGAATTAGGAAATGGACCCATAAAATCAATACCACACACATCAAATAATTCAACAATAAGAATTGGATGTAAATGCATCATATTTCTACGAGTAATACTCCATAATTTTTGACATCTCTCACAAGAACTACAATATGCATGTGTATCTTTGAATAAATTGGGTCAATAGAAACCACATTGCAGAATTTTTACAGCGGTTTTCTTTGGACTGAAGTGACCTCCACATGCATGATCATGACAAAAAGACATAATATCTCTCTGCTCACTCTCAGAAACACATCTCCTAATTATCTGACCAGGACAATACTTAAACAAGTATGGATCATCCCAAAAGAAATACTTAACCCTGGATAAAAATTTGACACGATCTTGTTTAGTCCAATGCATAGGCATTTGACCAATAACAAGATAGTTAACAATATCGGCATACCAAGGTGGCTGGGAAACAACCATAAGCTGCTCATCAGGAAAAGACTCTCTAATAGGCATGGACTCATCTATGGACTCAACAATCAACCTTGACAAATGGTCAGCTACAACATTCTCAGAACCTTTTTTATCTCTAATCTCAAGGTCAAACTCCTGTAACAACAAAATCCATCTAATGAGGCGAGGTTTGGCATCTTTCTTAGACAAAAGATATTTCAATGCAGCATGATCTGAATAAACTATCACCCTAGACCCAATCAAGTAAGACCTAAACTTATCTAGTGCAAAAACAACTGCCAACAACTCTTTTTCCGTGGTGGAATAATTGAGTTGTGCATCATTAAGGGTCTTACTAGCATAATAAATCACATGGGGGAGTCTATCAATGCACTGCCCCAAAACAACCCCAATGGCATAATCGGAGGCATCACACATAATCTCAAATGGAACACTCCAATCATGTGGTCTAATGATGGGTACAGAAGTCAACAAGGTCTTAAGCTTGTCAAAAGCTTGTAGACATTCACTATCAAAGTGAAAAGAGGCATCTTTGGCAAGCAAATTGCACAAAGGCCTCGAAATCTTACTAAAGTCCTTAATGAACCTACGATAAAACCCTGCATGACCTAGAAAAGATCTAATTTCTTTCACTGTCCTAGGAGGTGGGAGACTAGAAATCAAATCAACTTTTGCCTTATCTACCTCAATTCCCTCATGCGAGACAACATGCCCTAGAACTATCCCTCTCCTAACCATGAAATGACATTTTTCCCAGTTAAGCACAAGATTTTTTTCTTTACACCTCATTAATACTAAAGCTAAGTGGTGTAGACACTCATCAAAACTAGATCCAAACACTGAAAAGTCATCCATGAACACCTCTAAGAAACGCTCTACCATGTTAGAAAATATGCTCATCATACACCGCTGAAAAGTAGCAGGTGCATTGCATAACCCAAAGGGCATGCGACGGTAGGCAAAGGTACCAAAAAGATAAGTGAATGTTGTCTTCTCTTGGTCCTCAAGTGCTATGGGAATCTGGTTATAACCGGAATAACCATCAAGAAAACAATAAAATGCATGACCGGCTAACCTTTCTAACATCTGATCTATGAAGGGAAGAGGAAAATGATCTTTCCTAGTGGAGGCATTCAACTTACGGTAGTCAATGCAAACACGCCACCCAGTTTGCATTCGGGTGGGGACTAACTCATTATTATTGTTCTTGACTACTGTAATGCCAGACTTTTTGGGCACAACTTGAACATGACTCACCCAGGCACTATCAGAGATTGGGTAAATGACACCCACATCTAAGAGCTTAATTACTTCAGCTCTCATAACCTCTTTCATGTTAGGGTTGAGTCTCCTTTGGGACTCACGGGAGGGTTTGACATTATCTTCTAAATGAATCCTATGCATGCACACTGATGGACTAATACCTTTTATGTCGGCTATTGTCCAACCTATGGCTTCTCTATGCTCCCTAAGTACACTAATGAGCTTAACTTCCTGTTCTTTTTCTAAATCAGATGCTATGATAACAGGAAATGTCTCAGAATTCCCTAAAAACACATATTTCAATGTATCAGGGAGAGGTTTCAATTCTAACTTGGGTGATTTCTCTACAGATGGGAGAGGTATGGACTCAGAAGGTGGAAGAGGTTCTATTTTGGCTTTCCATTTGTCAGTATTTATCAGTGAGGCAGATTCTAATAAAGAATTCACCTCACTAACTATACTGTCATCATTGAAATCCATGCCAAAATGAGCTAGACATCTCTTCAAAGGATCATCATAGGATGAATGCCTAAAGGAATCATGGACAACACTATCAATAAAATTAACCTCACATAGATCATCATGATCTGGAGGTTGTTGACACACATTGAACACATTGAGTTCTACAGTCATATTCCTAAAAGAAAGTTTCATGACTCCATTGCGATAATTAATTATCGCGTTGGAGGTGGCCAAGAAAGGTCGCCCTAAAATCACAGGAATCTGAGCACTAACATCCTCTACGGGCTGAGTGTCTATAATAATAAAGTCCGCAGGAAAGTAAAACTTATCAACCTTGATCAAAACATCTTCTATGGTACCCATAGGAATTTTGACAGACCTATCAACTAGCTGAAGTCTGACAGGGGTGGGTCTAAGATCTCCTAATCCTAATTGCACATGCACAGAATATGGCAATAAATTAACGCTTGCACCTAAGTCAAGTAAGGCCCTATCAATCACATGGTCACCTATAACACAAGAAATAGTAGGACATCCAGGATCCTTATACTTGACAGGAGTTTTCATTTGGAGAATGGAACTAACCTGCTCAGTCAAACATGATGTTCTAGGAACATTAGTTTTTCTTTTAACTGTACAGAGATCTTTCAAGAATTTAGCATAAGCAGGCACCTGCTGAATAGCATCAAGAAATGGGATGTTTATGCGAACTTGCTTAAACACTTCCAAAACATCACTATATGGTATGCCTTTCTTTAATAAGGAAAGTCTCTGTAGGAAAGGGGCCCTAGGGATATAAGGTGCAGCAGGTAAATCTGGCTCTAGTGACTCTCTAGAAGTGGGTTTCTCAACTATTTTCTCCGCACTAGGCTCACAATCTAATTCAGACCTCTCAACATTTTTCCTCTTTTTAGATACACTCACATGATTGTCTATTTTCCGACCAGATCTAAGGGTGGTAATGGATTTGGCTTCCTCATGACTCCTATCAGAAATGGATTCTATCTCAAACTGACCCTTAGGGTTAGGAACTGGCTGACTGGGTAACTTCCCTTTCTCTCTCTCCCCTATGACAGTGGCTAACTAACCCACTTGAGTTTCAAGTTTCAGAATAGATTGCTGGGTTGTTTGCATAAATTGTTGCAAAGTGTCCTCTAAGGAAGGTTTCCTTTGAGGGGCAGCAAAATTGGGAGAGGACTGAAAACCTGGAGGATGTGATGCATTAGGGGCAGCAAGTTGTTGCCCTCCATGACTCGTTAGAGGTTGGTTTTGCCTCCAAAAAAGTTTGGGTGATTCCTCCAATTAGGGTTGTAAGTGGTAGAAAATGGGCTATCAGATGATCTCCCATAAGAATTGAGAGCATTTGCTTGATCAACATAGCTCTCTGGGCATGTGGGGGATGGGTTGACATATGAAGCACACCCCTTATTCCTAGCACTCATTGCAGAATTCATAGTTTGACTTAAAGCTAGGGCTTCTACCTTCCTAGTGAGGTTTCCTAAGACACTTTTCACATCTACATCATCTCTCACCTCATACAACCCCCATTTCCTAGGCTTTTCTCTCTCATTGGAAAAATTCCATTGCTGAGAATTTCCAGGCAAAGTTTCAAGGAATTGCCAAGCATCAGTACTATTCAAGTTCAAGAATGCCCTACTATTCATTGACTCAATCATATGACGGTTAGACATGGTCAAACCGTTATAAAAATACTGCACGAGTCTCCACACTTCAAAACCATGGTGGGGACACCTTAAAAGTAAGTCTTTAAATCTCTCCCAGCACACATAAAAATGCTCACCCTCAGTTTGCCTAAAATCTGAAATTTCTCTTCTAAGGGCATTTGTTTTTGACATTGGGAAAAATTTAGCCAAGAACTTAATAATTAATTGGTCCCAACTAATGATTGAATTAGGGGGAAGTGAATTCAACCATTCTTTAGCCTTATCTTTTAAAGAGAATGGAAACAAGCGAAGCCTGACAGACTCATCTGAGAAATTTTGGAACCTAAAGGTTGAACATATGTCTACGAATTCCTTAACATGCATGTAAGGGTCCTCTCTACCTAGTGCATGGAATGATGGGATGAGCTGTATAACACTAGGTTTAAGCTCAAAGTGTGTCGCCCTAGTCCGGGGCAACATAATGCAATAAGGGTGATTAGGTGTGACCGGTAAAAAGTACTCCCTAAGAGGTCTCTCCTCGGGTGCTACAGGTTCCCCTACTTGATTGTTGTCATTGTTTCCATCATTTTCAGCCATATTAAATGCAGAGTTATTAATCCTAATCAAATGATTATGTGAATCTCGTCCCCAAGCACGCATAAACAAGCACAGATCTTAGCCACAAATCTCTAGTCCTAAATTCAATAATATTCTCAAGCAAAGGAAATCAAAAATTGACACAGAAAATAGCAAACAATGAAATAGATAAATTAAATAGACTAATAAAATATAAATTAAAAAAATGAACCGATAGTTTGATACCAAAACAAACAAAGTTAGTGATGCTATTCTAACACAAAAATTCCTAACAACTAACAGCTAGAGGTGTCCACGGTTTGGTTAAACCGGAGGTTAAAAACGGAAACCGAAATTGGAAAACCGAAACCGAAAACCAAACCGGCGGTTACAAAACCGGTTGAAGCCGGTTCGGTTTCGGTTTCGGTTTGGCCTTACGAAAAACCGACCAAAACCGGACAAAAACCGCCCGAAACCGGCGGTTTAACAGCCGGTTTTAACTGCCAGTTTACAATAAATTTTTTTTTTAAAAAAAATGAACCAATTACAAGACGACACGTGTCCTTCAATTTGAAAAAACTTATCAAAATTTGACCGTTGGGTTGAACCGTTGGACACCAACGATTAAAAAGTTTAAAATATATATATATATATGTCACCCAATGAGAAGCCGACACGTGTCACTATAATTGTGAAAAAAAAATCGGCCGAAACCGAACCGGAACCGGCCAGTTTTGAAACCGAAACCGAACTCAAACCGCCAAACCGCCGGTTAAAACCGAACCAAAACCGAAAATTACCGGTTCGGTTTCGGTTTGCCCTCTCCACGGAACCGGAACCTCCGGTTTCGAACCGAAACCGGACCCAGAACCGAACCGTGGACAGGTCTACTAACAGCTAACAAATTAATTAATGACTAACTCACGAATAGTAAAAAGCAAACAAATAACAAATTGACACTGACAACACACTAACAATTAAACTAACACTGCTAACATTAACTATAAAAGTAAAGACCAATAGAAAAACAAAACAACTAACACTAAAATTATTATTTTTTTTCGTTTTTTTAAAAGCAAAAATAACAAAATAAATCCTAAACTACAACCAGTAGAAGAATCAAATAAAATCTAGATTAACTAATCTTTCAATCAGATCCCTGGCAGCAGCGCCAAAAACTTGTTGTGATAAAATTTTGAAAATAAATACTCGCAAGCGCACGAGTCTATTGTAAAATAGCTTATGCAGAGCACGAGGTCGATCCCACGAGGATTGATGAAAAACTAATTAAATATAAATTTAATCTAATTCTAATCTAGTTAACGAAATGTGAATTTTTGAATTAATTAAAACTAAAAACTAAATTAACATGCAGCTAAATTCAAAACTAAATTAAAGAACTAAAATTGTAAACGTTACTCAATGGAAGAAAAGTCTGAGGTTCGGAATCCACCGTTATCAACAATGCAACGTTTTACTATTCAAATTATTAATTCCCAAGATTCTGAGCAGCAATTTAGAAATCAATCCAATGCTTTCTCAAGATTTATCAATTAAGTGCTTAAAAATTAATCTTATGTAAATTCTTTATTCCAATTGACTTAATATATAAGACCCAAGTATTACATGTATCCAATATCTGAAAAACATATAATCAAGGCTCTTAATTCAAGCATTAAAACACAAAGCCTGATTAATAAAATCAATCATAACTATCCAAAATACTTGATATTAAGGGTGAAACAATTTAATTAATATCAATCAATAAAAAATAAGAATTATAAACATTAAAAACAATTTAGGAATTATAATAAATAGCCAAAACAATCACATTGTCAATAAGGTTTCATCCTACACCTCAGAAATAAAATTAGAAACACATAGTAAAATCAAGAACAGAAATTGGATTAAAACCCGGCATGACGACAACTGGAAGTTTGATATGAATCTGAGCCAAGTCAGAACCAATGTTTGCACACAAGAATCCCCGACAGCTCACTCTTTTTCTTCTTCACGGCTCATGTACAAAAAAATTCCTCTTTTCTTCCTCCGGCTGCTACGCACCCCTCACCTATTCTCTTTCTCTTGCTGCTGCGCACCAAGCCACCAAACGATGCCCCCTCTATGTATTATTTTTTGCTCTTTTTTTTTTTTCTTTTATATCCTAGGTGGTCCCCTCTCTTTGACCTAGTTACTTTTTTTTTTCTAATTTTTTATATTTCCTTTTTTTCAAAATGCACACCAATTTTCTTCCTTTCTTTATGGACTTGGGCTCCACTTGTGGTCTTTGACTTGGGCTTGATTTAGATTTGCTTTTGGTCCCCAAAAAATCTTCTTTTGATCCAAGTTAATTTAATATTTCAAAATGCTTCAATTAACTCCAATTCCACACTCAATTGCTTTTTATTCCTCTTTTACCAAAATGAATCTAATTAAAATAAAATTAATATAAAATTGGACTATTAAATCTATTTTTAAGAGCAATATATATATAAAAATATGCTCATCATGGAGCAATTTGGGACAATTACTTTCTTTGGATCTGGAGTCTGTCATATTCAATCGGGGCATGGCAAGCCTAGCACACAAGCAGAAGTTGATCGAAGAAACCCTCAACCAATCATATGAAATCACACTTGGAGGTACGTGGACGCTGCTTGGTATTGTAATTGTACATTCTTTTTCATTTGTTTCCCTTTATTTATAATCTATAGCTTGCTCTAACCAAATAACACAATGCGGCTTAGAGTTGTTATATGGTGGACTAATGGTACTAAAATGTAAAACAATCCATGGTCCTTTTCGTTTTAAGAAAAGACGGGGGTTATGATGCTTATTTATTGGGTGCAGTCATAATGCATGGGGTTTGACCTATTAAAAGTTTCAGAAATCGATGAATTAGATGCAAAATCTTCTTCTTTATATCCATTGTTTATTAATATGCTGTTTCAACTTACAATTTCTTATAAATCAGGACAATAAGAATAGCAAACTGTTAGGTTTTGGTTCGTATTCTCAAGTGAACCCAATGTGAACCAAATAAGACTCAACTAATGTTGGAACTTCCTGAAGATGTGGGATACGTTTGGAAGTTAGAGTTGGTGTTTGAGGGAGCTTGAAGACCGAAGAAGAACTGAAGAAACGGATTCTGGAAGAAACTGCGGCGTGGACCGAGATGCGGACATGCGCATGGATCGTGGCACAGGGAGCGGTCAATTCCAGTATGTATAGCGCGGTGTAGACCGCGGCGGAGGCAAAGGCACTAACCGTGGTATTCTGAGCGGTGGACTTCAGTGGCTTTTCCGCGGTGTAGGGAGCGGTGTGCACACCGCAACCTAGACCGCAGTAATAGCAGATTTTGCCCAGATCATGAATGTTGGGCGAAAAAGGAAAGGTTTTCTTCTGGAAAGTTCTTGTGCTTATTGGAAAAGGAAAAAGAGTTTGTCTTCATGAAGAATAGGAAAGTCTTATGCTTGAAGGAAAAGATTTCTACTTACAAGAAGACTTGTCATAAATAGGAAATAGTATTTATATGGAACAAGTAATTCTTGTATGTTTAGGAGTAGGATTTCCTTTTATCTTAAACTCCCTATACCTATTATAAATAGACCTTGTAATTAGGTTATTTGGTGTGGAGTCAATAAACACCATGTAACATCAGAGAGTGGTGAGATCCGGGTGAGAGAACCCAAGGGAATATCCGGGGAGGGATCTAAGGGAATATCAGTGGATCAAGGTAGAGATCCGTGGGTGATATTCATGGGAGACCTATGGGATATTGGGGGGGTTCTTGGTGAGGATCTTGTGAGCGTTGGAGCATGGTTTGGGGTTAAGGTGTGAGAGAGAATCCTAGAGTATATGGTTGTAACAATTTATCATATAGTGAAACTTTCTCTGTCGTCGTGACGGCCCGTGGTTTTTTACCCGATTTGGGTTTTCCACGTATATCTTGTATTGTGATTGGTTTATTTTTTCTCATCTTATTTTTCTGCTATTGACGTTATTAATTGCTATGAGTTATGGGCGTATATTAGGCATGACGCTTCCGCGATCATCGGTTCAAATCCCTAACAATTGGTATCAGAGCATCATGGTTTGGCGATGGCATTTTTTTTTCTTCAAGTCTTTACGGGAGATCGTATGGAGGACTTGGTGGTATTGGGATGATGATGATGGTTGCCTAATTTTGGTTTAGCAATGGAGATACGTCTTGAAAGCGGTTTCGAACTTGGTAGGGTTTGATGAAAAGGAGAATATAGATGGAGGAGAATTTTGGCTTGCGGTGTAGGTACAAATCATGGAGGTCCAATCTGGGTTACACAAGGCGATTAAAAAAAAAACTCCTGAATGCGATAATAAAAAAAAGGAAGGAGGAGGAACGCTCGAAGTCTCTGGTGTGGTATGGGGCTTATCTGGCAAAGCACTCCCGGTTCTAGTAGCAAGTCTTTCACCAGGTATGTGATGCAAGGACAAAAGGTCTTTCACAAGGTTGGGTGATGTAAGGACATGGTTATCCTTTTGGCAGTTTTCCCCACTGGCCATGGAAGAGGATATGTTGCTGCTAGTGGTCCATAATTGTGCACAAGGCATTGGTCAGAAGATGATGCAAGGTGTATGGTGGACAAAGATGTCGATAGCTGACGAACTCCCTGGTAATCTGACGTGAGGAGTTGCACCACAATTTCAGCAGGTTATTTTTGACATGGTGCCGGAACAACGAACACAAAAAATAGAAAGAAAAAAAAATCTTAGGATGGTTCGTTCCTAAGTGGTTATACCTTGTGGTGGGGTATGATGATTCTCGGTATGGAGAATTGTGGTTGTGGACAAAGGACTTGAGAATTCAAGCCAAAGGGGAGAATTGTTAGGTTTTGGCTCGTATTCTCAAGTGAACCCAATGTGAACCAAACGAGACTCAACTGATGTTGGAACTTCCTGAAGACGTGGGATACGTTTGGAAGTTAGAGTTGGTGTTTGAGGGAGCTTAAAGACCGAAGAAGAACTGAAGAAACGGATTCTGGAAGAAACCGCGGCGTGGACCGCGATGCGGACAAGCTCATGGATCGCGGTACAGGGAGCGGTCAATTCCAGTATGTATAGCGCGGTGTAGATCGCGGCGGAGGCAAAGGCACCAACCGCGGTATTCTGAGCGGTGGACTTCAGTGGCTTTTCCGCGGTGTAGGGAGCGGGGTGCACACCGCGACCTAGACCGCGGTAATAGCGGATTTTGCCCAGATCATGAATGTTGCGCGAAAAAGGAAAGGTTTTCTTCTGGAAAGTTCTTGTGCTTATTGGAAAAGGAAAAAGAGTTTGTCTTCATGAAGAATAGGAAAGTCTTATGCTTGAAGGAAAAAATTTCTACTTACAAGAAGACTTGTCATAAATAGGAAATAGTATTTATATGGAACAAGTAATTCTTGTATGTTTAGGAATATGATTTCTTTTTATCTTAAACTCCCTATAGCTAGTATAAATAGACATTGTAATTAGGTTATTTGGTGTGGAGTCAAGAAACACCATGTAACATCAGAGAGTGGTGAGATCCGGGTGAGAGAACCCAAGGGAATATCCGAGGAGGGATCTAAGGGAATATCGGTGGATCAAGTTAGAGATCCGTGGGTGATATTCAGGGGAGACCTAGGGGATATTGGGGGGGTTCTTGGTGAGGATCTTGTGAGCGTTGGAGCATGGTTTGGGGTTAAGGTGTGAGAGATAATCCTAGAGTATATGGTTGTAACAATTTATCATATAGTGAAACTTTCTCTGTCGTCGTGACGGCCCGTGGTTTTTTACCCGATTTGGGTTTTCCACGTATATCTTGTGTTGTGATTGGTTTATTTTCTCTCATCTTATTTTTCTGCTATTGACGTTATTAATTGCTATGAGTTATAGGCGTATATTAGGCATGACGCTTCCGCGATCATCGGTTCAAATCCCTAACACAAACATGTTCAAGTGTATTTAGATTTCATGTAAATTCAAATTTATTCGATTTGCAGATAAGAAAACAACTTTAACCTTAGTCATATTTCTAATTTTACAATATGCTTTCTCATCCTAATATTAGAATATTATAATGAAAAACTCTTTTATTATTATTATTATTATTATTTTGCTATTAGGTATACCTTCTTTTTATTGACATTTCAAAATTTTATGACAATAGAGTAGTTTGGTACTTCATTTAGTTGATATGATCATAAATTTTATATTCTTTGTTTGACACGTAACAACCGTCCCTCAAATTTTCTGATTTTATCTGTCTATATGTAGGCTGCAAATTCTATTGCAGAGTTGAGGAGTGAACCATGACACTAGTTGGCTACTATGAGCCGTAATTTGAAGTTGAGGTTTGTGACAAGTCATTATATGATATGCTTGGGACTCTCATTTTGCCCACTAGGTTACATACATGAAACATTCAAGAAATTCTTTTTTCTTTCCCTCTTCTATGTAGTTAAATGCAAGTATGTCATAAGATGATCTAAAATTGAAATATATGTTGCACTTGATGAAAATTTACCGCTGTCCTTTAAAAAAAAGATAAAAATGCAAACAATAATTGAATAATTTGTTTATGGAATGAATTATTTTAAAGATATGAAAGAAGTTACTAGCGTCTAACAACTCTAATAGAACAATTATGTTGGTAGCATTTTATTAACTCACATAGTATGATATGTGTTCACTTGTAAATTAGGATCGGATATAGAGGTGAACTCTAATCAACAAATTAAATATGTCCTTATTTAGTTAGGTTTCGAGCTTCGTAATAAAGATAGGGTTTCAGATAATTATACAATGTATCAAATCCTGCTTGATTTTTCAAATAAATTTTGTCATTGAGTTATCTTCTTTTATATACTTCCTTTTCAGATATTTTACTGTTTTCCATAAAATAAAAAGAATATTATTATTCTCTTAAGGGCATTGGAGCTATTGTTTATAAAGTTCTAGAGCTTGAAAATGATCAGTTGCTGAAATTAAGCCTTAGAAGTATAGAGAGTGAAGATACAAGCCTATTTCACATGTTTTTCCTGTTAACTCTTTTTTGATTTCTACATATATTTTACTGCATGATAATAAGGTGATATGACAAAAAGTGCTGAAACGTGTCATACAATTCCTTTTAGGAATTTGGAGGCGGCAGACATAGAAATGCTAGTTTCTTCTTGTTAAGTGCTGCAAAATTTGTGCAGTGGAAGGTTGCTCAAATGCTTTAGCATAACTTCTTGTACTTTCTTTACACAACTCTTCGCCGACAGATAGGTGTCTATTTATTTTTTGAAGTAGAGAAAAGAAGAATAAGAAAAGAGGTTGCCGTCCTGATTGTATTAGCATTTTCTTGTATCTCTTTTGGTTTCTTTGGGTGAAGATTGTACGAGCTAAAACTATTTATTTGTTCGGGGCTCATAAATGTTCAGTTCATGGTAGAAGCTCAGCTCAGGTGACAAAAATAAGGGAATGGATTCTTATAGCTGTTATGTATTTTTATGTGTCTACTTATTGTGGTGCAGTTTGCTAGTTTAGGAACAAAACTTGTATGTACTATATGCTAATAGGTCGTTTGTTTTTTTGTTGAAGACTGAACATTCATGAATTTTACTGAAAACTGGATCTTGAATTTGAATGACATGATTGTTTTTTATTTTTATCACCTCTGATTGGAATGTCAACTTGCTTATTTTTTTTAATATAAAATGGTTTAAAAACAAGTAATTTGACATTTATACCCTTATTGTTATTAATTGTTATATATTTTCATTTTATATGATACAAACAACTAAATAAAAATAATTTATCAAATTTTAAACCATTTTTATGTAATAATTGCAATATATTATTCATGACTAAGATATGATAAATATGTTTTTTTTTTAAAACAAATAGGATAAAATGATTTAGAAATGATTTTGATTTAAAAAAAATAGAATTGAAGGTTCGATGGTGTTGAAAGTTACAATGTGATTAATGTTTTTTTAGATGTTTATCATAAGTAATATGTTAAAAGAAATAAATTTGTATAATATAAAATTATGATAAAATTAGAAATATGCTATCTTTGGTAGGATAATCTTGGAAGAAAATATATAAATGCAATCTAGTGATTTTGAATTAAGTTAAAAGTCAGGATTTCTTACTTTTTATTTTAAATTGTTTTTTTTTGTATTTTTAAGTTGTTTGACCACTTTAAAAACAAATAAAACAACTTATAATTTCAATTCAGATCAATTAAGTTTTAAGTGCAAAAAACAAACTACCCCTTAGCCTCCCTTATAAATTTGGCAAAAATAAGATTATTGATTCCCAACCCCCATTCAATTTGATGATTGATTAATTATATTCAAATTCTCATTCAAATTATCATCATAACAATACATAGTTAAGTTCACAACACCTACTCATAGGTCATAGGACAAATGGCACGCACTAATTTTATGAGTTTTCTTCCAATTATTTGTTTCAAATTCTCTAATTTAAGATAAATGTTTTTTTTTCATGGAATGAGTTTGTGTTTAGTAATATCAAGTTCTAGAGTGATAAATCATAAATTTTTAATGGTATTTACTTGTTTAAATATTAATGTTTTATTAGACTTTAAATATATTTTTCAAGTTAGTCATCTTCTCGCCCCTTGTTTATAACGTGATACATAATTACAATTTTAATGGACTGTCACTGAACATATATACTCATTATTTGATCCCTTCATTCGGTTCAAGTATATATATCACATATATTTGTGATTTTTATATTTGTGATTTTTCTTACTTTCTTTCTTTAAATATCTTCATTTCTTCCCATTGTTCCAGCTCTATAGCAGAAGCTACTATTGTCCAATTATAACTTTCTTTTTTGTTTTTGTTTTGTTTTTATTATACCTTAATCGGTTCATCCTTTATATCTCTCTTCCCACACTCAGTTGGCTCTTCACATCTACTTATATAGTTATTTCTTTGTTCCAATGTAACATATTTTTATTGGGAAAGAATTTATTATACAGATATGTCCTCTATTGCTTTCATTGAGCAACTGAAAGTAATTGAATTTGTGGCTCAACTAGTTACATTCTCATTGGGAAAAAAAATTATTATGCAGATATGTCTTCTATTGCTTTCATTGAGCCACTAAAAATAATTGAATTTGTGGCTCAATTACTTAATTAAGACGTTTCTGCAAGACCATTGTCTGATGCTGATCGTGTGTGAAAATACACAAAGTGATTCTAGACCACAAGCTTGTGCACTAACCCACTTAGTTTACACAAAGTGAAAATACACAAAGTGACGTTTCTACTTGGTCACTAACCCTTTCACTCTACCCAACGGGCCTTTAATAGTGATTCTAGACCACAAGTTTGTGCACTAACCCACTTAGTCACAAAGCTTAACAATCAATAAAGAAGTTAAACAACCTATGTGAATATGTAAAAAATATTCAAACATCCAATTAATGCTAGACAACACTAAATGCTTATCTAAGGATTTAAAGATGTCAATGAATGCAAATCATAGATATCAATATCTAAATACAAATGCATGAAGATTTAGCTAGAAGGGTAAAATCGTCCTAAATGCTAGCTATCAATGAACAAAGCTCTCAACCAACAAACAACAACTCAAACATGTTATAAATGCCATTAAACATAAATATATGCAATAAATTCGTATAAAGGAGCTAACCCTAGGCAAACAAGAACATAAATAAATACAAAGAGATTTATGGCATGTTCAAATTACCTAGTCAATGAAAGCAAGAAGAATCCATGATGAGATGATGCTTGTAAGATGTCAAATGCACATGGATTTGTGTTTGGTTGAGTAAAGATGAGTTCTTTTGAGTTTCTCTCTCTAAAGGAAGCTTGGCCTCTCAAAAATGTCTTCTTGAACTCACAAAAACTAGCAAGGAAGAAGAGAGAATATATATATGGGAGTCCATAGTCAAAACTGCATCGTTTTGAACTTAGGGTACAAAAACCCGTCAATACCGCTTGATGGACCACGTCGCAGGCAAGTATCCAGACAGTGGTACACACAGCAGTGCACCGTCTGGACAACAACGTGGTGTAGGGCGCTGTGCATGCAGGTGCACAGGCCGCGGTATAGGCAACAGTGGCCTACTGGACAACACCGCTACTTGGATCGCTGTGCGTGCAAGAGTACAGGAAGCATGACCCTACTGAGGTATACCACTCTGTATGCCGCGGTGCAAGCATGTCTTGCCAAGCGGTCTAGGCCGCGCTAAGAGAAGAAATTCTCTTTTCGGGGCAAACTCAACACACTAAGTGATGTGCAAAAAGTGCAAGTGTGGAGTGTGAAAAGTGGCATACAATACATCATTCAAATACATGAAGATAAGAACATAATGCATTCAAGTGAGTGTGTGCAACTATATCTCTTCAAAGAAAGTTAAACAAGTGAGATACCTTTGAAGAGCTCTTGAAAGAGATGATGTCCTTGAAGCTTGATCACACCCAAGAGGCCTAATTTACCTTTAAAAAAATAATCCCCAATGTGGTTTGTCAACAAAATAAGCCAATCAAAATATGAGGAACTTACAGTGTGAATGTTTGATTTTGTTATTTCTTTTTTTGCTAGTGATTGTTTCTCAGCACATTGTATTTATAACATATAAAAATTGTGTAATATATTGTTTACTCTAAGACTGTTTCTTAACTTATGGAAGTTGTCTCCTAAAATGATTTATTCAGTTTCATTTCTTATATTTGATTTTGATTAGTCTGTATGCATTTTTAACAAACCATACTTAGTTAATTAGAATCTTTGTAGTAGATGATTTTTAATCAACAAAAATTACTTTTAGTAATTAATATGTTATGTGATATAAGTACTATAGTTTTACTTGTGTCTCAACAGAATAGAAAACTCATTATTATTATTATTATTATTATTATTTTGCTATTACCTACTTTTTATATACATTTCAAAATCTTATGACAAGGGAGTAGTTTGGTGATTCATTTATTTGACATGACTATAAATTTTATATTCTCAACTTGACATTTCTTATATACATTAAAATAGATGTTCCTAAAATCATAAACAAAAACATATGTTTAACTTTATCTGTCTGCTTTTAGGATGTCGATACAGATTCTTTACGATAGCTCATTATATGATATGCTCATACATGAATCTTATGTACTATATGTTTTGCCTCCCTTGTAAATTTGACAAGAATAAGATTCGTGATTCCAAATTCCCATCCAATTTGATGATTGATTAATTATATTCAAATTCTCATTCAAATTATCATTATAACAATACATAGTTAAGTTCATAGCACGAATGGCACATTGGATTACATTCATTTAGATCTTTGAGGTCTTGCTCTTGCTGAATCAAAATGTGATTCCAGGTATATTCTGACATTTATTAATTATTTTTATTACATTTTATTTCTATATGGCTCTCCTTCTTTGTTTCTGCAATACTTTACCCGTGGTCGTGTTAGAATTTTGTGAACTTCTGAATTATGTCAAGATATTGAATCTTCCCTTATTCTACTTAATTTAGGCATGTGCAACATTGGAACCCAACTATCAGCCTCCAATGACTTTAGTAGTGGTTCAGAAGTGTTACCACACAAGGTTGTTTGCCATCATGACGGTAATACAATTAACAGGAGTGGAAATATATTGCTTAGTAAATAACTTGGTTCTAGAATGCTATTTGATTTGACATTTACATTATTTTGCAATGATTTCATAAATATAATCTAAATCTTTGCGGCTAATTAATTTTGCAGGTACAATTGTGGACTCCAAAATTTGTCATCTGACTGAATTTTACTTCTATCTCTATAGTCATGCTAGAATTAAGGTTAATCATCTTCTCACCGCTTGTTTTATACGTAATGCAGATTTGCATTTCCAATATCCCCTACATGTCAAACATGGTACAAGTCACCCAGCTCACTGCCATGTGCTATGGGATGAAAACAAATTTTCAGCTTATGGATTACGGTCCCTAACAGACAACCTATGTTACACGTAAGTTGATATATTTTACTGACATTTTTTGTAACACTCCAAAACTCAATGAGTAATTAAACACTTTGATATGAAATGTTATGATATAAACCATTAATTACTTCACCCAAAAGAAACTAATAATCATTGAATAACTCCAAATAAACCATTCTTCAAATAAAACCAACAATAAGGTTCAAATCACTCTAAAGGAAATTAAGACAATACCAAGAACTTAAACGCAAATTCTAATTAAGTAACAAAACAAAGGAAAATAGTTTATAACTCCTAAAAGTCTATTCCGCGATATAGGGTGCGGGCTGTAGACCACGGTATAGGGTACGGGCCGCAAACCGCAGCAATGGCAAAAGTTGCGTGAAAACAGGAAAATGTGCGGAACAAGAAATCTTTAGTGGAAAAGGAAATGAGTTTTGCTTTGTGTTGAACATGAAAGTCTTAAGCATAAAAGAGTAGGACTTTGTGTGGATCAGAAAGATTTGTGCATGTAGGAGAAAGTTTCCTTGTTAGTCTTAACTTTCCATAGTACTATAGTATAAATACATGTAATATTTGTTTACTGAGTATGGAGCAAAAAGAAACATCTGTAACATTAAAGAGGGGGGAAATCTAGGGGGAGACCCCTGAGAATATCTAGGGAGGGATTTAGGGAATATCTGGGGATCAAGAGAGAGATCCATGGGTGATATTCGATGGGAGACCTAAGGGATATTCGGGGGTGTACTCAGAGGAGGACCTGATTAGTGTTGTGAGCTGAGAGCTAGGATGTAAGCTCGATTGAGAGCTTGGGGGCTCGGTTGTTTGGGGAGTAGGGTTAGAGAGAATATAGAATGTGTAGTTGTACAAATTTACTACATATTGGGTCTTTATCTGTTGTCCTGACGGCTTGTGATTTTTTTCCTGATTTAGAGTTTCCACCTATATCTTGTGTTTAGTTGTGATTGGTTTATTTTCTCTTATCTTATTTTTCTGCTAGTAGATGTTATTTGTTATGTGGTGAATATTAGGTATCCGTTTTTACGTTCATCGATGTATTCCCAACAACTGGTATCAGAGTCATGGTTAGCACTGGCGGTGTCAAGTCTGTACGGGATATAATTAGAGGAATTGGTGGTGTTGGGATAATGATTCATGGTTGCCTAGTATGAGTTTAGCAAAGGAGATACGTCTTGAAAGCGGTTTCAAAATCGTTAGGGTTTGATGGAGGAAGAATATTGATGAAGAAGGATTTTGGCTTGTGGTGGCAAGTACAAGTTATGGAGATCCAATCTGGGTTACACAAAGCTGTAAAACAAACCTCGGTTTTGGTGTGGTGTGGAGCTGATCTGAAGCTCGGTAGACTCTGGTGTGGTGTGGAGCTGATCTGGCAAAGCGCTCCAAGTGTTGCTTGCAATCACCAGGTTGGGTGATGCAGGGACACATTTATCCTTTTGGCACATTTCTCTACTTTCGTTTCCCTGAAGAAACCTCTGCTCTTGTCAACATCGAAAGAGAGCTCGGAATCCCACGTGTTCAAAAAGGATCTTCTAGGGATGAAGAAAGAAGAAGTGAAGGTGGAGATCGAAGATGACAAGGTGCTTCAGATTAAAGGAGAATGAAGACAAGAGTGGCACCTAGTATTGTGTTGAGACTT
Organism: Dipteronia sinensis; assembly: GCA_033220585.1. NCBI lineage: Eukaryota > Viridiplantae > Streptophyta > Magnoliopsida > Sapindales > Sapindaceae > Dipteronia > Dipteronia sinensis. The sequence goes on along the minus strand of CM065637.1, from coordinate 10,362,463 downwards.
GAGCGTAGAAGTGGCAAGTTCTCCGGGAGGTACAGGTTACTAGAGAATGTGAAGATGGATTAGATCAACGCTTCTATGGACAGTGGAGTTCTTACTGTTACTGTTCCTAAACCGGAGATCAAGAAACCTCATGTCAAGGCTATTCAAATATCTAGTTGAGACTTTCTCTCTTTTTTCTTCAACTATTTGATTGCAACTGGATTTTCCTAAGTAATGAGTGTGAATATTGTAATATCAGTCTGAATTTAAAATCTTAAATAAAAAATATCTACTTGTGTAGTCTCGAGTCTTAGGTCCCGTCCTGCAGCTGTTTTTCAGACCGTTTTTGTTTTTGTTTTCCAAAAACAATTTCGAATTCGCATTCGTTAACCGTTTTTCATTTTATTTTCAAAAAACATCAAAAAAATGAAAAACAAAACTAGTGTTAACAGTGAAATATTTGAAAAACACAAAATACTTGTTTTTCGTTTTCGTTTTTGTTTTTCAAAAAAATTTAACATTAAAATTAAAAAAAAAAACTTTTTTTTATCTCTTTTAACTTAATGTCATCGTCGTCATCATCATCATCATCATCAGTTCATCACCAGGTCTTCCCTTCAGTCTTCACCAAGTCTTCTCTTCTCTTTTTCTTCTCTTTTCCCATCTTCATCTTCTCTCTTCCCATCTTCATCTTCTTTCTACTTTCGTTGTCGCCGCCGCCGCCGATCAGCTCCTGCTCGCCGCTCGTCGCCGCCGATCAGCTCTGCTTCACCACTCGTCGCCGTTGATCTTCTTCAGCTGGTCTGCTTCGCCTCTCGTCGCCGCCGATCAGCTCTGCCTCGCCGTTCGTCACCGCCGATCTTCTTCAGTTGGTCTTCTTCGTCTTCTGCTCGCCGTCTTCTTCTTTTTCTTTTTCTTCAGCTGAACATGTGCATCAATGGGTTTTGATTTGTGATAGGTTTTGATGCTATGATGTTGAATATGAAATTTTGAATTGGGTTTTGTATTATATAAAATAATTGTGATGAGTTTTGATCTTGTGGTTTTGATTTGTGTGTGATGTTGTGATGGGTTTTGATGCAATTACGATTTTGAATTGCATGAACATGGGAATTGACATTTATTTATTTATTGTTTATTTTTTGAGTTGTATGAATTGATTTGGATTGGTGAATGCATGTGTGGTGTGCATTCACGGATATGGATTCTGGAATGTGCATCAATGTCTCATCATCGAAAGCATTCACAATTACGATCCAATTCTAAGAGAATTTAGATTTTGCAAGAAAAATGAAGCATCATCTGGAATGCGCATCAATTAAAAGAAAAAAACACCAGATAATGAGACTTTGATAAATTATTGACTCACTTTATATTCAAATTAAAAAAAATAATAGGAAAATTCGATTTCTGATTTTTTTCGATTAGACTACTAGAAACGTTTTTTTCTTTTTCATTTTCAGAATCCAGCTTTTATCATAGGCTACCAGACGCATTTTTGGATTTCGAAACTGAAACCAAAAACACTGTTTTCATTTTCATTTTTCTTTTCGAAAAATAGTCAACGAAAAACGCTTACAGGACCGACCCTTAGGGGCTGTCCGGTGGAGCAAAAAAGAGGTGTTTTTGTTTTTGTTTTTGTTTTCCGAAACAATTTCAAATTCGTGTTCGTTAACCGTTTTTCATTTTGTTTTTAACATACAAAAATAAAATGAAAAATAAAACCAGTGTTAAAAATGAAAATTTTGAAAAACAACTAAAAGATGTTTTCTATTTTGTTTTTCAACAAATAAAAAACCTCATTTTTTTCTTCTTCTTTCATTCAACAGATCATCTCCTTTTTGTTCTCTTCTTCTTCTTCTTCTTCCAATCTGCTCTTTCGTCACCGATTTGCTCCTCCAAACGCAGATCGACCCACCGATCTCCTCTTCTTCCAATCTTCTTCTTCTTCTTCTTCTTCTTCCTCCTCCTCCTCCTCCTCCAAAGATTATTTTCCAAGCTCTATTTCAGCTTCTAAGCTCTATCATGTTCTGTTTTTGCCTTTTTGCCATGTTGTTTGTTGGGTTCTTCATATGGATTATGTTTTGTTCTTTATTGTTTTGCCTTGTGTTCAATTGAGAATAATATTACTTGCCTTTAAAAAGCCTATTTTTCTTTGTTTACATGTTTGATTAACAAATGTATTTTTTTTTCTCTTTCTTAAGTTTCTAAGTATGCCCAAATTTTACATTTAAAAGGTGTTTGATAGGATTCTCAGCCGAGTGTTTTTGGGATTGATTTTGTTAGCGGTTGATGTTGATTTTAAGAGATAATAATAACTTGTTGATCGATCAATTGAGAATAATATTATAATTAATTTATTTGCCTTAAAAAGCAGCACTTGATCTGGGAAATTCATTGTCATTTGATGCTAAATTAAAAAAGAAGTTTAATATTTTAAATTTTTATTTAATAAAAAATATGACTCGGTTGATAATTATTGATAATTATTTGGGCTGAATTATTGATATTTTTGATATTTTTCGGTCAACCTACAAGACGCATGTTTTATGTTTTCATTTACAGAATACAGTTTTCAGTAATATGCTACCTTGGGCATTTTTTGATTTCGAAACTGAAACCAAAAACACTGTTTTCATTTTCATTTTTCTTTTCGAAAAACAACAACTTAAAAACGCTTACAGGACGTGCCATTAGTCTCTGCGGTCTGCACAATTTCAATTTCTCTTATATTTGTAATATTATATTAAACTATAATCTGTTCTTTCACAAAAGCGAGTACCATTGCCTATTTGCATATGAAGTAATTTAACCTGTGCAATTTCTGGAGACCATGATTGCAAAGAAAAATGTAGAAAAGAATATAATCTAAAAGCTATTAACTTAGTAAAAACCAGCTGAATTTTATGCAAAACAAAATAAAAAGTAGAGAGACCTTTTATTACTCATTAGTGTACAGAGCAAAGATCAATCAGATAAATAGCTTACTTGGGAATGAATCTGTATACAGTATACTATAAATCTAATATGAATCTCTATCTCAAAACTGTGTAGAATTTTTATTTTATTTTTTCAATGGAAAAGGCAAGAAATCCTCAATTCTTTATTGCATTGTGAGATGTATTGCAAGTCTGTCTGGATTACTGGATAACACTTAACTAGAACAAGTATAATCTCGTTTACCTGCACCAAGGGACTTTGTGTCTCAGATGAAATGTTTCCTACTGTATTTCCAATCAGCTTTGTTGCACACGCAATTTCATAAGCCAACCATTGTGATGCCATCGGCTATTATATGCAACATGGCAACTACTCATGACAAATTGTGAGATCAATCTTTATCGAGGACGTGGATCTTCCCAAATAGGGCATTCTGTTTTTTTTTTTCCCCTTGACATGGTCCCTCTGGTTAAGATTTGCAACATAAGTATGCATTTTGCCACCCAGGTTCATCTCTCGTAGTGTGCTCTGGATAGAGCCGAATGGCATAAAATCGATCCATGAAACTATGCAGATTCAACGGGGCCTAGTATTTTTCAGATTGCCATGCTAGAATCTTAAAACAGCATCATTTCCTCACATTGCCATGCAACTTGTCGAGAATCCTCCAAGTTACAGCATCTGGTTCTAACCCATTCTTTTTAAGTTCTCTCAGAATTTGATAAGCCTCTCTCTTCATGCGTAACTTGCAAGCACTGTCAATCACAATATTATAGCTCACAATATTTGGTGTGACCCCAGAATCTACCAGTTCATATAAAAAATGACAAGCCTCGTTTATTTTCCCCGAGCGACAAAGTCCTTTGACCATTGCAGCATAAACATAATCATCATGAGTATTCGAAGGCCAAATAACATCATCCCAAAACCTCTTTGCCTTTTCTAATAGGTTCGACTCGCATAATCCACTGAGTACTATAGCATGAGTTTTACTGTCAGCAATGACACCATTGCTTCTCATGGACTTGAAGACCCCCATTGCTTCATTTGTTTGCTGGAGTCTAAACAAACCACGAAGCACTGCATTATATGTCACAACACCAGGGATAAATCCTCTTTCTGACATTACTTGATGCAACAAGCTGAGAGCTTCTTGAACTCTTCCAACATTCAGTAAACCAAAAATAGCAGTAGTGAAAGTCACGGCATCAGGAGCACAGAATTTTCCCATCATCATATCATCTAACACCTTTAGAGCTTCTTCGATTCTTCCCATCTTGCAAAACCCGTTAATAACTGTATTCAGTGTTATCACATCTGGCTGACACTGTGTCTGAAGCATAAAAACAAGTACATTTAACAGCTCAGTTGGGTTATTCATAAGACAAAGAGCTCTTAAATATATATTGTAAATTCTAGTCTTATCAGCATCTTTCTTATTCAACATGAATTGGAGAACCTCCCTTGCCTTGTGGAGGTCATATTCTTGACAAAGACCCTCTACAAGGACCTTGTAAGTATACTCGGAAGGCAAGTAACCAAATTGAATTCCTTCCTCTAGCAGCTGATACGCCCTCATACAACCGCCTTCTTTGCAAAGACCGTGTACAATAGAATTATATGAGACTAAGCTTGGCGTGAACCCTCTTTTCCTCATTATATAAACAACCCTTGAAGCCCCGTGGTTCCTTCCCGCTCTGCAAAGAGCATAAATCATATGCCCGTAAGCAAACTCCTCATTCACACTCTTACCTTGCGGCATATCCTCCGCAATCCTAAAAACTTCATTGAAAAACCCTTCTCTACACAAAGAATCAACAAGATTAGAAAACGCCGCACTTCTAGCGGAATCATCCCCATCCTCCCCCTCCTCTCTCAACCTCTCCCACAGCTTCCCCATCAACTCCTTACCACGCCCTACGTCGCGCGTCCTAAGTACGCCCCGAATCAAGACACTATACGTGAGCGAATTTGGCGCCACCGCCCACTCGTGCATTTCATCGAACACCTTGAACGCAAGGCCGATTTCGCCAATTTGGCAATACCCATTAATCAAAGTAGTATAAGAAACAACACTAGGAGCATGACCTCTACTCAATACATGAAAAAACAATCTATGAGCTTCACTAACTCGAGACAACCCACAAAACTGATCCATCAAACAGTTATAATTAACCAAAGATGGTACAAAATCAGGCTTAAAATAATTTAATGTAGATATAACACGCAATGTACTATCTGGGTCCTTAGAACCCAGCAAGCGAGCAATAATTACATTGCAAGTGCGCTCGTCGGGGACACAACCGGAGGAAATGCAGGAAAGGAAGCGATGGTGGGATTCGGCGAAGCGGTTGGCGTCGCAGAGAGCGTGTATGATGCTGCTGACATTGAGAGAGTTGGGTTTGTAACCGAAGAGGTGCAGTTGGTTGAGGAAACGAAGCGCTTCATCGACGTTGCGGTCTTGTGCGCAGAGTTTGTGGATGGCTTTGGTTATGCTGTGTTCTGAATCGAAGGAGGAGGAGGAGTCGTTGTTGTTGGGTTGTTGTTGTTGTTTTGGTTGGCGGAAAAGAGTTGAGAAGAGTGCGAGAGCTCTGCAAAATTTTGGAGATGGACCGTGGAGTCTTGGGTGATGGAGAAGTGGCGCTTGCATGCTTTTTAATTTCAAGTCATTCACTACTAAACAACCGCGTCATGGTTTTTTACTATTATGAAAATGGAACTTGGAAGTTGGAAGTGCTTTTACACGCATTTTTTTAAACAATAAAAAAATAATAATTAATTGAGCCCCCATCAGCATGGTTTCATGTTTGTAAAGTGTGACGTAAGGGAAAGTAGCATTCCAAGCTGCAATTATAACTGTTGATCTCGCTAAATGCAGGAGAAATTTCTCCTTAAGAATATACAAATATGGATACCTCCCAATTGGGAGAACAAAGTGCATGTAATGTTTTATCAATATTTGACGTGGACCAATGTAATATGGCCAAAAAATTATCAATATCTGTCGGAATGCATCATGCATTAGGTGCACCTACTACATCTAATGCAACCAAATCTTATATTTCATAAACCATATAGGTCTAATAACATTACTAGGGAGATACGTACAATACAGGCTGTTAATATCTATTGCTTCGAAATTTAATAGGTTAAAGATTACCAAAAACACAAATCATTTTTTTTTTTCAAATCATCACATTCCAATTATAAATTTTGTTTACACAAAAAAAAAAAAATTAATATTGGAATCCTTCTTTTTTTTGGTCCAAAAAAGGTATCTTGCATGGCTAAATCTCTGACATTAAAACAAAGGAATGAGAGACAATCTCCCTCAATCCAATCTTGAAATAAAATTCAGTAAAAATTTGTGTTTAAACATGATATGGAGCGAGGGCAAAAACAAAAGATATTTGAACAGATGAATTAATTACCACAGAAAGAAATCTTGTTCGCTTTCGATTTCTCTTCTCATAAGAAAAAAAACAACAAGGAATGAAATCATATTTTCAGTAGTGTGTATAAGCAAAATCCGGAGCTATTTATACCAAAATACATGGTAACAAGAACCAAAAACATTTAAAATAAAGTTGGCACTAGAGAAACAATGACATTAAATGTATGTTGCAATTGTGAAACGGTGATCCCACAGTTTGATATCTGAATCATTTGAGGTTACAACCATGTGCTTTTGATGTATATGAAGTCTAAACAAGGTTCATCCATCTTAAAATGTTACATTTTTCTAAGAAATATCAAGACATGTATGGGGCAAAAAAAAAAAAAAAAACTCGCTCTCTCAGCTTTAGGCACAAAAAATGCATAAGCGGATAGCCTAATTAGTTAAGACAGTTGTGTAGTACCATGAACAAAATTTACCGGGGTTAAATCTGAGGCTGAAGAAAAAAAAAAGGTAGGAATTGCAGGGAGAAGCATACACATTCAGGTTACGAAGCCTGGCATTTGTCCTTGACAGCTACGGCTGCTGCTCTGTACCATGAAGCCGCAGCCATGGCACCAGGGTCTGGAATCGACACAAGCATCTCCGCAGATACGTAGGTGGAACGACCAGCCTGATTCAGGTATCAATCACATAAAAAAAAATCCATAAAATTGCAGAAGATATTTTGCACTCGAAACTAGTACCATGACCCGAAGTATCAAATCAACTCATCTACTGGGTGCTTAAGTGCTTGATAGCTTTGAAGGTTCTAGAACTACCCAGTGAGGTATTTATTCTATTTCAATATCATTTTTCTACAATAAATTCTTATGGAACATTTCTGAACCTCAATTTCTTACAGCACTTTTATTTAACTTAAGGTTTAGTAATATTGAAAAAAATTCATATGGCTACCTAACCAAACTTTGGGCAAGTAAATGCACGTGATGATAATGTTAATACCTTAACTGTACAATTCTTTTTTCTTTTTCTTTTTTAAAGGGGGACAAATTTTCCATCATTTTACAAATTTTATGAAAGCTCTCTTCATTTTCAAAACGGGTTCCGTTAATCCGCATTTGCAAGATTTGAACTGATGATTATAGATTTGGTCAAAATTTACTCCAACTTCAGTGAGTATTTTTATAAGCACATAAATCATTACAACTCTTGATGCATATTAGCAACATGCATGTGTTTTAGTTGATGTAACCAAAATCCTAAAAAAGGCTAAGGTTCAATAACAACATACCTGTGCCTGCATGTGTTTGGTTGATTCAGCTCCAGCAATTGCTGCTTCAGCCGATACAACAAAGGCAGTGGAAGGATCGTCCCCAGCACTTAGCCTCTGCTTGTAAGAAAATAATATCAGGCCACCATAAATATTTCAACAACTACAACCAAATAACATAAAATAAATAAATAATTTATTATAGTATCATAGTTGATGACCTCCTGAAGAGCTGCTGATGCTGGAATAAGTGCATCTAACATTGTGCGATAACCAGCATTGGCCCCTCCATATTTACTGACTGCAGCAATGGAAGCTTCAAGTGCTTCAGCCCCTGAATCAAAAGATTTATTAAGCCATGGCCGATAATCTGACAATTTATTTCATGAAAAAAAATCATCTCACATTGTTTTGCTGTGACAATAGATTGGGGGTTTGCTTTCATCTGCGCATATGCCGCCTTAAAAAAAATATTGTATCTGTTTCAAAAAGAGAAACAGAGATACATGAATCAAGAGTATACATCAACGGAACTTACAATAATGCGATGAATGTAAAAATGTAATCAGTAAACAAAGAAAGAAAAGTACAAGATTCCACTTGTTCCACCCATAACTCTCCTAACAGATGCTCCAATTTCATTCACTGTTTCTGCTGCATCGTTCAGAGGATAACTGGAAACAAAAGAGGACACTCCATCAACTAATCCCATAAAAGAAAGAAAAAAAGAAACTAATTTGAAATGAGAATCATTGTGAACCAAGAGCTGCATATTGTATCACCAATATAATAAAATAAATGTCCAAAAGCCATAAGCAAATATTGAGCTATTCCTGACTTCCTGTAGTGCTGAACACAAATTGTAAATCCACAACACCTATCGGAGAAAACAAACCAAAAACAATCTTATAAGCGCAACATCTGAATTCAAACAACAACTAGTCGGATTTAACTACAGAAATCCATCTTCATTACCATCTGTATCAAGGGCAATATCTTTAACAAGTTACGTGCAACAATGTCATTTACCAACCATCTAATCCTACATTCCTACTGGGAATTTATCTTTTTGTTATATGAAAAATATTAGATCTAAAACACGCTCCCTAACTGCAGCAGGTTTTGGCCATTGTTGGACAGTTCCAAGCCAATTTACCTAATATCTATTTAATCTAGATTCTGCGGACTTTGCATTATAATAACATACATGAAAGAGAAACAATAATCCTCTCACTCTTTTTCCATGCCAGTATCTACCTGGTACATAAGGTAAAATTCATTTTTCCCAGCCATTTTCCTCCTAGGACACACGGCAAATTTCATATAAATACATGTTTTCCCCTGATAGGAACACTAAAAGGAACCATTGCTCACATTCAGCTTACAGCCTTAGTACTTTGATTTTCTACATAAACCATGCTAACCTCAGCAATAGTATCAAATATGCATTTTGGTACCTACTGAGCCCATATCAATTAGCGGACTCAGGTCAATAGTTCATACTCACATACTCTTCACATGAATGAGGCAGAATGTTGTGGATTAATCTTGGAAGTGAAGTTAGCCCAAAATATACTGAATAAGATACTCTCTGATTCAAATATTAAAAAATCATACTCCTGCTTAAGAAATCTGGAAATTTCCAAATGGGTGGTGCCACTATTTCCATGGCCACGTTGGACACCTACCCGGCTACCCCCACCCCATCCCTAAACAATGCTTTAAAGTTGAAGTAATAGCATTAGTTTTAACTTGCCTTAATAGCAGTTAAAACTAAAGTTTAATGTATCTTTATCCTCTAAATTTGGTGTTAACAGTAGTTAGCTCTTAGAAAGGAAAAAACAGTAACCTATATATGATAACTAGCTATATTTTATTATTTTTAACTTTCCTTAAGCAATAGCCAAAATTTTGGATACATAATAACTACTGCCATCAACACTTTACAAGATATTGTGAAATCAAAAACAGCAAACTTAAATAATTTATGTTTAGAGGCTTGAAATTATTTTACTTATATATTGATTTTTTAAGGTTTATTTTTTGTGTTTGTTAATTTCAGCTTATTATATCATTGAGTTTTCAGATTTAAAAAGAATTGATGATGTTTCAAAAAAAAATTGATGATCATGAAAAATAAACAAGACTTTAAAATCAATATATACCTAATGACTAGTACAGTCAATATCACCAAAAACTGAGAGAGATTTTGAAGAATCGATTGCAAAGTTAAGTAGCATATTAATGCATTTGATTGTATATACAAAAGAAGACAAACTGTAGTTACATTAATATTATATAACATTTTCAAACATATCAAGAACAACTTGTAAATGTATCAAATGAAACACTACAAATATATATTAACCAAGTTTTTAAATTCCTTGTTATTGTTAAAGTTTTTTGCCTCATTATTATTGCCCCCACTGGAAATTTCTAGCTGTGTAAAGAAAATGTCAAGCATTGACATCATTTTTCATGACTTCTATAATGGAATATTCTAAATGTGCATAAAGCATCAACAGAGAACATTAAAACAAATGATTATAAGTAGGAAATTGCAGTATTCAAGCAAATAATACCAAAAAAATATATGAACTTGTGAACCCTATCCTGTGGCTTTTCTTTATTAAAGAAAAGCAGTCCACTACATGACAGGCGTGACTCTTGCGTTTGGCAGGGTGAATCTTGCAATGAATTTTTCTGCTTTAAATATCTTCAATAAACAATTTTTCAAACTACTTAGGTAATAGAATGACCACAATAAACTAAGAGATTCTAGGCTACTACTATCCAGATGTCACATTTTCAGAACTACAAACCTAAACTGCATGGATAATGACCAAAACAAATAATAGGAAAAAGATGATGTGGGATTTTGTCAAAGATTTGCTAAACGTCTGCCCCAGAAGAAGATGAGTTCTCCTCCCCTTTAAAGTGATAAAAGAATCTAAAATAGATGGAATCAAAACTTACTGCTTTTTCATGTCCTCTAGAACTGCTACTGCACCTCCTAGACATCTGCATAAACGAATATATTGGAGTGGGATGTATGATCTTAAGCACCAAGATGTAAATCAAAGATGAATAGAGTTAAGGGATTGGACTCACGGTTGATCCACAATCGCCATCGCCTACTTTGCTATCCCATTCATTTAAACTATCCGTGAGATCCATAATTGCATTTGCAGCTGCTTCAATAGCCACCTCAAGGATACGGCCTTGCTGATTTAGCTGTAGTGGCCGACTCAATGACTAAATCAATATCAAACATGGACTGTTAGCTCTGTTATGATAATATATTAAAACAAACGGTAATTTTCTCTATTCATAAGTGACAACTAAGACATTACAGAAACCAACAGTAATTTGCCGTCAATATTGGTCCTCGGCTCAATGTAGGGCCATTTTTCACTCAAAATTTGTTATCACATATTCCTGATGAACCATTTAATAGCAATGGACAATTTTTAGGAACTCACCTCTTCACTCTTTGTCAAACGAGATGGTGGCAATGGAACAGGGATCTTGGCTGGTGGACGGTTACCTGCAAGTAAAGACACTCCTTAGCCCAATAAAAATAAAATCACAATAGAGCTTTATTTTTTACTACTTCATACGGAATTATACAGGACAATCCCTATTGCTCAAAGGTGGCAATTATGTTTTTGGGGAAGCTTCATATAATCATAAATGACAATCTTTTTAGCATAAGTGAATTAAGGGGCAGAAAAAAAGTGAAATTCTAAGACGTGACAGACCATCAACACCAACAGGCCAATAAGGAGCCTTAGTTGCAGCATCAAGACGATGCAAAATTGATTGATCTGCCTTCATGATGGAAATTGAAAATCCTGGAAAGAAAAAAGCTATGAGATTCATTATGTTTGTAACTAAGCACGACATGATAGGAAACAAAACAAACCTGCCATGTCAAGTGAAGTCATAAAAGATCCTGTATACACTCTATCAACAGCCAGCCCATGTTCTAACTGCAACTTTGGGACCGCTTTTCCTGCTGCAATCATCAGTTCCATCGCAGGGGTGGCACCCAGGCTGCAGTTTTAAGGAATAAAACAATAGCAAAATGTTACTCAGAAACAAGAGTTGCCTTGATGAGTTAGTAATGTAAGGATAAAAGCCTAACAATTATCTAAAACTGTAACAAAGTACGTAGATTTAAAATCATACTCAAACGGAAGACATAGCACCATGAAAAATCATGAATAGATCTTTTACAGGCGTACTAAACCATATACACCATAAATAAATACCGTAATTCAAATAAATGAATGCTCCTTTATCACTCTTCTGTGTTAAATGGTAAGTCATTAAACAATCAACTCAGTATAGATTGATGCAGACAATCAAGCCCCAAGTCAATGTTAAGAACTCTCCAAAGACTTCAACAGGTATAGATTTTCTAATTTTATTTTAAAGTCCAAACTTAATTTCTTTTGTAGGGTGTAGCTCAAGAAAACTTTCTCATTGGTGAACAATATTTATTTATTGGGAGTAAGCATGTCAATTTTCAATGTATCACTTCAAACAAGATCTTTCGATTGGTATTTTTAACACTTTGTGTTTTGGGTGAATTATTCCCCTTGAAAATCAAGCTTAAGGTTTGGCTGAGTTTATTAGATCTGGGATTAGCAACATATATGAATTCCTTTGCCCCAAGTTGATTGAATCGGTTCTTGGGTTTATCATTGCTCCTTTGCAAACCTCTGACAGTTAAATTGGTGAGAGCAGGTTTTTTTAAATGTACATCTCTCTATCCCTGATGGGGTGTTTAAATTAGCACAATCTACATACCACTTATCTGACAAAGAAATACCATTTGCAGTCTCGAATTCTTTTCTTGCTTTAGGCGGTGAAGGCTATTTTAAGAAACAACAATCAGTGGGAAAATGGGTAAAAAACACGTTAGCTATTTATGACGTTGAAGATCTTTATACATGTCAATTCAATGTCAATTCAATGGCAACTTTATGGTTCATATTGCTATTTATGCCGTTACAAATATTGATTATTAATGAAATTGGTTTGACTCAATGTAGATATCAGCTGACCATCTAGCTAGGATGTAAAATTCAAACTTCCTCATCTACATATAAGAATGCATCTTTACTGAAAGATCAAAAAATAAAAAAAAAATTCATTAACCTACCCATTGATCATGAGCACCACTCTACTACCTCGTGTAATTGGAACATAATTAGTTTCCTGCAAAGATTAACGAATAAGAATAATGGAACATTAAATTAAGTAGTTGTGAGAAGAAACATTCCATAGAAACAGTCATGTGAAGTTACGTCATATGCATGAAGACAAAATATAAGTCACTCCAAAAGTAGACACATAACAACAAATTTTCCCAAGCCTTCCTTTAATGTTTGGTAACTGTAAGCATATTTTTAAAATATTTTTTTTTAGTGATACTGTTCTATCAACAAACTTAATGTTATCATGTATAAAGAAGGTATCTCCTTAAGTAATGGGCATACCGGTGACAATATCTGGTTAAGAACATGAGAAACAACCACATCTACATGCTGAAGATCCACCACAGCAGCACCAGGTTCCCCATGCTGAAAATAAATGTATCTTTTAAACCAATGTAAATGTGGTTATCATCAAAATCAACTCAGAAATATAACTCAACAAATTGAAAAGATATATGAACTTCAGATGATTCCAGATGAATTACAGAAACGAAAAAAATTGCAGTAAATTTCCTAAGCACATATATCAAAAATAAGTTGACATGTTGAAAACAACTCACAATTCCAAGACCAAGTTCCATCTTGCCTGGGCCCAAACGATCTGATGTAACCAGCCCAGGCAGTGTGCAAACTGATAATGCAACACCCATTGTTCCAACCAATTCAGATGCGTGTTTTGCTTCTGCAGCAACATCAGCAAGAGAAAGGCAAGCAGCAGCAGCAGCTCCAGCAACCTGTCTTTTGCAAAGGTTATAGATTAAAAACTAGAGTAAAAATAATATGGAACAACTATTGATTGATTCAGTTTTTCATCAGATTCACTAAGCCATTACACATTATAAATCTAGCCAAGAACTAAAAATAAAAGAAATGCATAAACAAAGTTAAATAAGATGAATATACATCTAGCCAAAAACCATGTTCTAATACAATTTAGCCTGTTCTTGTCATTTCTATTTGAGGCTAATAAATATTGTTTTCTACTAAGCATCTTGCATCATGGTACAAAAAACTTCTATTCCGCATGCATAAACCAGCTGAAGAATCATAATATTTTTCACCAAACAATGTACACGTGCTTGAAAAGGAAACGGTAAATGGCAATTAAAACAATTCATAACAATAAATTCATTGACGAAGGAAGCAGTGAAGATTATTATAAAATTGTTCCGAGGAAAATAAAAGGGAAGGGAGATGAAAACTGAGACAGACAGACAGAGAGGGAGAGAGAGAACGCCTAGAGTGTGTGCCTGTGAATGAACAAATCAATCCCCTTAGTGAGTGTCTGAGAGAAAGAGAGAGAACCTTGTGAACAAGAATAGTCCCCGCCAAACCTCTCCGTCCAGCTATGCCTCGAGGTGGAGGTAATGCACAATCATCTCCAACAATAACGATCTGCAAATTGAAGAATAGTATTCATCAATTAAGTTTCTCATTAGGCTTAGCTATAGATTCTGAGAAGAAAAACAAATACCTCTACTTTATAACCTTCAGATTTTGCTTGCTCAGCAGCCAAACCAAAATTCAGTCGATCACCAGTATAGTTCTGCAAACATCCAAAATACAACATTATAAGCTGAAAAACGAAAGCTAAACAAATTCTCATCCTGGCCATAATTTTACAGCTAACATCTATTCTCACCACAAAACAATCAAAAAGTTCAAAAGAAAAACGTTATACAATTCAAATTTCAACAGAATGATTAGTGGCTGAGTTTTCACCTGATTTAATTTGAAATAATAGTACCTTGACAATAAGAAGACATCCCATAGAACCGGTTACAGCTCGGATGCCCTAAAGTTGAATTGCAACAGATCAGTCAGCCAATAGAGGAATGTATTTGGCAAAATACTAGCCAAGTGAAAAAACAGAATAAAGAGCAATAAAACATACAGCCAAAATTGAATCAACTGGTGGGGAGGTCAAAAACATCTCCACAAATTGCGGCTGTCAGCATCCCTTCTCCCACAAATCCAGCATGAGCAGGCTCATGCCCACTTCCACCTCCTGTATCAAAGAAGTAATATCAATAAAACAAAAGGATCCCGCAACACCCAACTTAGCGTTAAAGACGCATATCCCTATCAGCGAAAGAGCAAGATTATCATCCCAATAAGAGTAGAACCCAGTACTATTAATGGACAAAATCATAAGAGTATAACAAAAATGGTAATTGATATACACATAACTATAAATAAAAAAATAAAAATAATAATAATAATAAAATAAAAATTAGGATAACTCAACCATGCATAGAAAGAGAACAATTCAAGAATGCTAAAACAGGTAGGTTAAACTAAACAGTTCTCAGACCTGATATAACGGCAACCTTGTCATATGTTGCACTTGAAACATCAGCACGTAACACAACCTTCACCTATAATTACAACAAAAAGAAAAAGGTCACACAATAAGACATTCCATGAACATAAACCAACCCCACCACCAAACCCCTACCATTCTTTCTGGCTCAGCTGTAGATGGGCTAATTCATTGGTGTATAAATAGAAAGTGTCATTACCTCAGGAAAGCCATCTAAGTATTGAAAACCAGGAAAAGTTTCCACAAGACCCTCAATGAATTCAGTCACCACATCTGCAACCACCAAAACAAAAGATACCTCAACTTTTCGTTCTTTTTCATCAAATAACAAGCAATACTCCCACTTCCACTCAATTCTAGAAGCAATTTACACTATAAATTATCTCTTTAATTGAGCCAAATGGTCATGCACCCACAAGATAACATAAATTTCGCATTTATTCTTCCATAGAACAAAATAAAGGAAGACTGAACCGTAAAAGATTATACAAATCGACAGAACCCCAATATTTTCCTCAAAATAACCAACACCAAATTTTGATTCCTAAATTCTGAACAAGTAACAATGGAAGTTATTCATTTTTACTTTCTTTAATGTTTTGATTGCTTCATCTAAAACCTACTTTTTCGGTCGTTGCAATGCAACCTGATCTGTAACCAATCTACAGAATCCAACACTTCAAGACCATAACCTTGAAAGGGGTTGATTCATCACTGGCTATAGATCAAATCAAAAAAACCCGCAAATTTGAATGGGAAGTCCACATCCATGTAATTTTCAGTTAATGTTACAATTTTACATTATCTTTCACTTAAAATTCATATATTATTAATTATGATCAAATTATAAGTGCATTTATGGTATTAATTATAACGATGTAAATTATCCGACAGGGCATATAAATGGAAAATTCAAAAGTTTCAATGAAAGAGTCAACCATTAATGTCAAATACTATTTTAACGCGAACTGAAAATGCCTCGGACTTTCGAAAATGAGGAAAAAAGCTAACAATGTGAAAGGTACCGGGTGTAGTTTCACTGTTATATAACCTTTTCATATTCACAAAAACCAAACATGAAAAACACTCAATTGCGTACATATCCAGATACAATCAATAAAATTCTAGGTCACAATAATCAACATTTCAATTAATTAGAAAAATTCGAGCAAGTAACTGTCAAAAAATGAGAGCAAAATTTCTACACAATTTGTCCATTTTCGCGGCGACCAAACAGAAACAAAAAACAAATAGAAAAAAAGGAAAACAAAAATGAATAGAATCAAAGGCAAGAAATGCGAACCATTGGGGTTGTTGATGAGTTTCTTCCCTTGAAAAGACATAATCGAAGAAGAAGAAGAACGATTAAAACGGTACAGTATTAAACCCTATGAGTATTTGCTGTGGTTTTGCATCAATTCAAGTATTCAACAGAAAGAGAGAGAGAGGGGTTGGTTTTTGGTGGTGACTTGTAATTTGTAGAAATCGATGGCTTGTCCGAACAAGAAATATTCTCTGGTAATTTTACCAAAATGGCCTTATCTATTTCTCTATATTTCTTTCTTCTCTGGCTAACCTTTTGGGCCGTCGTTTTTTAGGCCCGACAAAAAAACAAGTCTAAGTAAGTTTGTTTTAGTAACGATATTTAGATCCCTTAAAAACTATATGTACATCCTTAATTTAATATTTTTTTGAAAATTTAATATTATCCTTCAGTAAAATTACTTAAAAACTAAATAGTTTATAAATATACATCAATAATTATTAATTGATTTTATATTAATTTTTTATAAATAGTTTGTAAGTACATACAAAAAATTAAAGAAGAAAACAACAATAAAAACACTATTGTCTTTTATTATTTCCACAAAGTAATTGAAAACACCCAAATCGCCACCACCACCCAAAAGATGTAAAAACAAAAAAATAAAATAATCGGCAAACCCATTTTCATAAATTGGCCCAACCAAACCTTACATCACAAAAATAACTCCATCCATCCAATTAGAGAAAATAATAATAATAATAAAAATAACAATATGGAATAATTAATAAACAAATTTTACAACCAAGTTGATCTTCTTATTTTATATTTTATAAAATTAAGTTATTGATTGGGAACCATATCCAACCAGCACCATTTTTTTAAAATTTTATTTTTTAAAATTTTGAGTTTGTTTTAATCATCTATCATCATCAGCTTGTAAAAGTGACATGGTGAGAATGGTGAGAAACTTGATGATCTTCTGTGTTGGAGGAGCACCATGGATCTTGGTCAGTGATGAATTGCATCCATGAATCATCCTTGTCTTGATCTTGATCTTGATTATGATCCACCATGCAACATGATGGTGATGATGTGATGGTGGGAACATCAGGGGACATGGACATGGCTTGATCATATTCACTATTCATACTACTAATTACACCTTGTGAGCTCTCCATCAATGCCAAATTACTACACTGCCCTCCTCCTTGATCTTGGTCTATTTCCGAACATATCCCATTTTTCTTAAACACTCGACACAATGCATAGGAATCCTGTGAGAGAGAATACGATCATTTAGGACAAAAATACGTTCAAAAACCTTAGACTAATTATAATACCATGTAGGTAAACTGTTCAATCAAAAAAACGTAAACTTGATAGTAAGGGTCAAATATGGAATTCAATCTATATATAGGGTTTGTTAACGTGTGTATCTTCAAAATTTCAAGTAATTTGTTTGTTGAAGTTTTACGGACATTGTATTCTTAAAACAGATGTTAACATTGAAGATTTTGGAGTCGGTGCATACATCATACAATGACTTGTTTGGGTGTTGTGGAATAAAGCAAAAAAGTAGCCGACACATTCTTACAACAAGAAAGTGATGGAGAGAGAGAGAGAGAGAGAGAGAAAAGTGCTTTTGTTTAAGCATATATTATAAAAATGATTTGGTTAGTCTTAGTCATGATATGTAGAATCTAACAAAACAAAATATATAGATAAGAGAATGTGAAAAAAGATAAAGTAAGCAAAAACAAAATAACATATATATTAATATATGTATATGGTGATTGGTGAAGCATACAACTTTTGTCTCATTAGAGAAAAAACAAAGTGAAGAAAGCCAAACAAGGACTTGTCTGCAAGCAACGAATATGTGTCAGCCATTTGCATCTCATTCTCTCTTATTATTATATTATAAATTATAAAATAATATTAAACATAAAAACAAAATGAAGAATTAATACTAATTATATATATATATATAATGCAATTACTTTCCATGCACGTCATGCATTTTTTGTTTTTCACGTTCTGATTTTATAATAATCCTCGATCATGACTATTTCAAGTTCCCAATATAACATGCAGAAAATTTTTGAAAAACAAAAAACGTTATTCTACATTTCAATGAATTGGAGAAAACAATTTAATTGCTAAACAATAAAATATGGGTAATTTATAAATAAATAAAAAATTATTTTAATCGACATACCCCAACTAATGTATTACTGTCACGATATCATATAATTAAAAAAAATAGAAGAGGCAAACTATATCAGTCATGAGTCAAGATTTCATATATTTGTTTTTTAATAACACCACAATTTATAATATTTTGCACACACCCAATTCACAAAGACTTAATTAGTCGACAAGAAACCGTACCATTATTTGGAATGAAAAATATTTATGATATAATTTGAGATAAAAACAACAATGTTGATCATGGTGATGACAATGAGGATGATATATGATTCAATATATAAATAATCAATCAAGCAATTAGCAAATATGTATGGTTTGTTAAAACTGTATAATGTACCAACCACCTGAATTCCGGAGGTATCTTCACATTCTTTGTCATCAAGGCGATATTCATGCATGACCCAATCCGTTCTTATTCCCTGAGGAGCTCGGCCTCGGTAATAAACCAACGTTTTCTTCATCCCAATAGCCCGGTTTTGATACGAAACCCTTCGGTCTTTACCGGTGGACTTCCAATATCCCGCTCGGGTTGCTCGGTTCGTTCTGAATCCGTTCGGGTACTTCCGATCTCGGGGCCCGAAAAAATACCACTCCGGGTCTCTACTTGGCAAAAATGACTTCTCTACAATACGCATTGTAGAGCAAAAAGATTACACATTTTCAATTATAAGTACACTCAAAATTTAAATGAAGATTACACATCCAAATTTTGAGACATTGTAAAGAAAAATGAGCCGTAATTGTTGAATGTTGACTGTAAGAGTAGATGGGTTTTTGACATAAAATTCAAATACAATTCTTTAAGAAAAATATACGTAATAAATTATGAAAACAAAATGTTTTTGTTGGAGATTTTGCATTGTATGATGAAAAATTGTTTTACACAACGATTTTAAAAAAGAGTTCAAGAATGTAGCAACATAGAAATGTATTTATTTTCTTAGCAGTTTTTTGTCTTTCTTCTTATATCCATAAAAAAATGGTATATTTTAATTTTCAAAAACTATTTCCTCTCTATCCCAAACCCCGAATTTATTATAACGGTCCAAGAAACGGTTTTATTACACAAATCAAAAACCCCTAGCTAAGTTAATTTCTCTTCGGATTTTACATTGCGAAAATCCATAAATTAAAAAACTAAAATGGAATGTCATATAAATCACCATGTGTAAGTTGTGTGTGATCATGCAAACTAATTATAGAAATTATAACACTTGGTTGAAATTCAAGAATTGAGAAGAAGGAGAAGAAGAAGAAGAAGATCATGCAAACTAATTATAGAAATTATAACACTTTGATGAAATGCAAGAATTGAGAAGAAGAAGAACCTGCCAACTCCCAAGGCTCACATTTGTAGAGATCAACTTCAGGAATAATGTCAAGTTCGATCTCTAGGCCATTGATTTTTCTCTTGAGATAGTAATTCACAAGCTCTTCGTCTGTTGGATGGAACCTAAAACCAGGAGGCAATCCAACCGGCGCCATATTACTAGCTAGATATAATATTTTTCCGGCGGGTTTCGCGGGTAGTGCCTTGCTGATGATCTTGATGGATCTCTCTCTCTCTTTGCAAATTAAGCTAGCTAGAGCTACTAGCTGGGGTGTTACTGGTTGACCTGATTCGAACTCCTTGTGATCATCACTACAAGTATGATGATACAAGGATGGTTTATATAAAAAAAGGATTCAAAGCCCCTTCTCTTTGGCTAATTTTTCACTTTCTCTTTTCAAGATTCTTAGACAAACGTTTCTTGCAAGCCCTTTCTTTCTTCTTTCTAGTGATATATATTACTTCATGACTACTATAAATATAATATATATATATATATATATACACTCTATCTACATCTAACTATTTCTTTACCCATTAATTACTATATAGTCTTTGGTAAGTCGGTTGACGGTTACGGTTAACGCCACATTTTTATCTAATTAGATCTAACCTGTATTCGAACTAGATACATCGGCCTCTAATGCAATGTATTTGGTAGATTACTTTATTGTGTTCTTCACTTTATTCAAAATTATAAATCTATTATGAGTTTTAAGTCATCATTTGAACGTTACATTTTGAAATTTAACTAGATCTAATTCATATCCACACCAAATATCATCAACCTCTTATGCAATGTATTTGAGCTAAGATAGAGTAGATTGAGTCTTCACTTTATTTAAAATTCCAAATCTATTTTGAGTTTTAAGTCATCATTTGACGTTACGTTTTGCAATTTGATTAGATCTAATCCATATTCACACAATCACACCATATATCGCCTCTAATCACTACTAAAAAAATAAGGTTTTATGACACAAAATAATGATGGTTTTTAAAAAAGCGTCAAAAATCTTGATGGTTTTTAAAAACCGTCACAAAGTCATGATGGTTTTTAAAAACCGTCGTAAGATCGTGATGGTTTTTAAAAACCATCATAAAAGTATGACGGTTTGTAACTGTCATTATCCCTTCAAATAAAATAAATATATTTGACAAACCCTAATTACCCTACACTCTTTTTATCTCTTACACTCTCTCATTGCCGCCTCCAACCCCCATCATTCTCTCACATTCATAACTTTTTTTGTTTCATAATGTTCTTCTTATCATTCACCACATTTTAAGGTATTAACACCACATCTTACTTATTTTCTCCTTATTCATATGATTCTTGTACTATATATATATATATATATATATATATATATTCCTACATATTTTGGGTTCTATTTGTATGATTAAGCATTTTTTTTGTTCTTTTTACATTATTGTTTTTATTTGATTCGTACATATATTCTTGTTTTTTTCTTCTGGTTATTTACATAATTCTTTTACTAATTATATTTTTATTCTTGTTTTATTTTATTTTTCTTACATATTTTGGGTTCTATTTATTTGATTAAGAATTGTTTTTTTTTTATCTTTTTATATGATTCTCATATAGATTCTTGTTTTTTTTTTCTCCTTATTTACATGATTCTTTAACCCATATATTTCTTTATTCTTGTTTTTTTCCAACATATTTTGGGTTATATTTGTTTGTTTAAGCATTGTTTTTTTTTTGTTCTTTTTACCTAGTTTTTTGTACTTGATTCTTATATATATTCTTGTTTTTTTTTCTCCTTATTTACATAATTCTTTTAATATATATTTTTTATTCGTGTTTTATTTTTCATACATGTTACATGGTTGTTTTTACTTGATTCTTATATAAATTCTTGTTTTTTTTTTCTAAATTCTTGTACAATTTTTAT
Source organism: Dipteronia sinensis (assembly GCA_033220585.1). NCBI lineage: Eukaryota > Viridiplantae > Streptophyta > Magnoliopsida > Sapindales > Sapindaceae > Dipteronia > Dipteronia sinensis. The sequence goes on along the minus strand of CM065637.1, from coordinate 10,340,599 downwards.
TTTGTATTTCTATTTTTTATTCATGTCATTGCAATTATTTTATACCACTTGTGTTTAATTTTTATTGATACATACTTTTTTTTGGTGTTTCAATCATCCAAGTTATCAACATGACGATTATGGAATCATGTAGAAGCATTTGTTGAAGTCGAAGTATGCTTAGATGAATTTTTCAACTTGAATTTGTTAGTTTAAAATTTTTATATCTTGTATTTGTTATTAATCTTTTTTTTTCATAGTTGTTCATTGTAATAAGATAAACGTTATTGAATAATTTTTTTTGTACTACTTTTATGTAGTATTACTTTTTTGTTTATTGAGTTCTTTTGTGTAATTTTGTTACAGAATATTTATTTGTATTATTATTTTTTATAATTAATTGAATTTGATAAAATTAATTGAATTATACATTCATATAAGCAATTATTAAAATTATTTTTTTAATAAACTTTTCAAGTTAATGACGGTTTTTAACCGTCTTAATTTTATAATGGATAAAAACCGTCAAGATTTAATAACTAAAAAACCATCATAATTAAAACCATCATAAAACCGCTATTGACGCTAGATTCCTTGATGGTTTTAAACCGTCAAGAATTAACGTTTATGACGGTTTTTACTTTTTACCCATCATAAAACATCATTTTTCTAGTAGTGAATGCAATGCATTTGATCTAAGATAGAACTTTATTTAAAATTCTAAATCTTTTCCGAGTTTTAAATCAGTTGTCAGTTAGCGTATTGAAATATGATTAGATCGAATGTATCGCATTAAATAGATGATGATTTAGTGCATCTAATGCATTTATCCATTTATTGCACATTAATTTTTTTAAATATTATTGTGCATTAATTTCTCCTTCTCCAAAAACTACTAATTCATAATTCATTCATGATGAATCATTATTTATATACATATAAGATGGTTCCTCCTACTCTAGGTTCATACAATGCAGGTGTGTATATATATTTTTTACCTAACATAGAGATGGGTCTAGAGATTGTCCCTACTTGCCTATATCATAGGTTAGGAGCACGATCCGAATGATTACTCTCACAATTAGAGATATATCTCTTTATAATTACTATTTATAAGTAATGTGAGATTCGAACCCTCATCACCGATAAAGAGAAAAGGTACACAAAGTAGATCATCAATTTGTAGTAGCTAGACTAGTTGATGGTGATATTAAAGACCAAATGTGATAAAGAAGTTTAGGTTTGTGATTAACAAAGGAGATGGGTCCAGTACTTTTTTTTTGTACTTTCTTTTACTTTAAATCCCTACTTTTTACGTGATAATTACTCACCTAAACAATCGTCTGTCTGATTACTTTTATCTCTTTCCACTTCATTTCACAGCCTTTCAAGATTTTTGTCTCTCAATCAAGTGGAAACAAAAAAAAAAGTTTGACATACAATCTCTTGACAACTTTTGTTGTAATTCGATCTGTGTTGAAAGAAAAACACTTAATTATTATCAGATTTCTCTTTAAATAGATACTTTCATACATAGAGTAGTAATAAGATATGAATTTGATTGCTAAATATGTGCACCAGAACAACTTATGTCTGGATATATAGCTAGATGTGTGCAGCTTTAAAAATGGATGAGTATATCATTAGAGGGTTCAAAAATTTATTAGCAACTTTTTAAAGATTAATTTTAAGATTATCACTCATTTAATAACTTAAGTATAAATGACATCTATAATGGTGAATGGATAAAAGTGCCATCATAGTTTCAATTTTTTCTTCTTTTTTTACTTTTTAATTTTCCAATTTTTGTTTGTTTTTTTTCGTCTTTTTCATTGGCCTTCCATCGAAAGTCGAACAGACCTCTTCGTCCAACCTCCATTGGAGGTCGAAGTCGTTTGACCTTTGTCGGAGGTCTGTTCTACCTCTATGGAGGTCGATTAGTGGTGTCATCGGTTCGGTTCCGGTTCGGTTTCGATTTGAAACCGCCAGTTCCGATTCCGTAGAATGGACAAACCGTAACCTTAACCGTAACAGTAATCGGAATTTCCGGTTTGGGTTCGGTTTACGGTTCGGTTTCGGTTCCGTCCGGTTTTTAATTATTTTTTTTTCAAAAAAAGTGTCACATGGCATCGTCTAATTGGTTGGTTAGTTTTTAAATAAATAATAATAATACCGGCGGCTTTTGGAGAGGTGTAACCGTAACTGAAACGACGAGAACCGGTTTCCAACCGGTTTTGTAACCGTCGGTTTCAGTTTCGGTTTCGGTTTCGGTTTTTTGAGTCCGGTTTCGGTTTTTAACTGTCGGTTTAACCAAACCCTGAACACCTCTAAGGTCGATGGAGATTGGAGAAGATGATGAAAAAATAAAATATTAAAAAATGGAAAATATCATTTTTTCCAATAAGTCTCAAAAATTATAAAAATACGTAAAACGTTTCGGGAACTATAAAATAAATCTCGGAAATATGTTTGAGACTTATTGGGTATTTCCGAGACTTATTTTATAGTTTCCGAGACTTATTTTATAGTTTTCGAGACTTTTTGGGTATTTCTATAATTCCTGAGACTTATTGGACAAAAATGAAGATTTTCAATTTTTTATTTTATTTTTTCATCTTCTTCTTCAATCTCCATCGACCTCCATTGAGGTAGAGCAGACCTCCAATGGAGGTCAAACGACTTCGATCTCGAATGGAG